>OY757911.1:79922800-80245300 GCA_963585895.1 Sepioteuthis lessoniana
TTCTGGCCGTCCTCAGCAATGCTGTCATTGGATAGTCTCTACCCGTCCGCCAACTTCCAAGTTCTCCAGGCCCTTTAATAATCCTTTAGTTACTGTGCCTAACGCACCAATCACAATTGGCACAATCGTTAATTCATGTTCCACAGCCTTTTTAATTCTCGAGCAAGGTCGAGGTACTCATTCCTCTTTTCACTTTCCTTCAGATTCATTCTGTGGTCTGCCGAGACAGGTAAGTCAACAATTTTGCAGATTCTCTCTTTTTTTGTTGATTATTATGAGGTCTGGTCTTCTGGACGGGATTAGATGGTCCGTTTTTATGTTAAAGTCCCATAGGAGTTTATGCGAGTCATTTTCTATGACAGGTGCTGGGTTGTGTATACACCATTTGATTGTATGGTCGAATTGAAATTTCCTGCACATTTCCCTGGGGATCACCTTGCCGACCCAGTTGTGTCTCGCCTTGTACTTCTTCTGTGCTAATATCCTGCATTCGCTTATTATGTGATTGATCGTTTCGTCTCTGTCACCGCATAGCCTACATTTACTCCTTTGTTGCATCTTATCTATTCCTGCTTTGATATGATTTGTTCTTATGGCGTTGTCCTGTGCTGCTATTAGGAGAGATTCCATTTCTCTCTTAAGGTTTCCTTTTCTTAGCCAGGTTCAGGTGATTATTATTATTATTATTTATACACCAGTTCTAATAGTTTTTCACATGAGTGCGTGTGACAGCTAATCGCCTCAGGTCTCAGATTTTTTTTTTACTTATTTTGGGTAATTTTTCTAGTGTTGTGATTATGGTTTGGTTTGGTTTCTTTGTTTAATGGCATATCAACCTTTGTTGGTTATTTAATGCCAACTCCATTCTCCGAGAAGAACAGTAGTGGTACTATTTAACCCATAGCTGGGAGCTGTGATTATGATAGTCCTCAATATTCCTCAAATTTCCAGTTTATCGAGTCTCTTTTCCAGGTTTTTGGGTGATTGTACCAGGGTCCCGACTACTCATACCACTGTCACTTTTTGGTTTAGCATTTTTTTTTCAGCTTTCTAACAAGCTTCACATATTTTTGACACCTTTAATTTTTTTTCCAACCAGCTCTGCCTGATTTTTTACTGAAGTCTAAGTGAGAGCCAGTCTCCTCATATCTTCAAGCGTCTTCTAAGTATCCAACCTGATTCTAGCAATGCGGTGATCTTGACAGTCCTGATTTTTCCTTCAATCTTCAGTTCAGCAAGTCTTTTTTTCCTGGTTCTCGAATATAGTTCACACGGTTTTAACTACTTTTGGTACCATTGTCATCTTCATGGTCCATAACCTTTTCATTTTTCTTGGCAAGGTCCTGGTATTTATGTAACTTTCTTTTATTTTCCCTCTATGTCTTCCAGGACGGCACAATCTACAAGAAGACAAATTATTTCTCTTGTTAATCAAGATCTGTTCTTTTCGAGTTAATTGTGTGATACTCCTGTAACTTAAAGCAGCATAAAGTTTATGCGTTTTCATCTTTTAAGACAGATTCTAATTTGTGTATATATCATTTGACTGTTTGGTCGAAACTTAATCCCTTGTACGATTCCTTGTACATCACCTTTCATTCCCAATCGTACCTCTTCCCGATTTTTGTTTATGAGCTTTACTATCGGTTTCTTACTCGGTCTTTACTCAAAACTTAGAGTGACGGGAAATTATGTAAATATTCTACGTTCCATTCTGAATTTTACCTTTCCATTCATAATTTCCTTGGGGGATCAGCAAACTGCGACATTCTGTCTTTTTTTTATATATGGGCTGGGATTGCCAGAAATCTTTTAAATGTGTATATCTGTCACTTTCTTGATCACACCCAGGGTTCCCACTATTTCTGGTTAGGTGGTCGTTTGAAGTTGCCTATTTTTGAATTCATATATTCAAGTCTTTGTACTTACTTATCTTTTATACTCTTTGACTTCGTATCTGTTGGCACTGACCTATCAACAAGGAGAAATTTTCTTTTCTTTTGTATTCTTTCCCCATTATATCTGGACTGATGCTCTTTATTTTTCCGTAGACGAGTAGTTTCTTTGGTTTCTTTTATTGATTCTAATTGATGTTTATATCATTTTTTAGATTTCAGTATTCCGTAGTATTTGCATATATTCCAATGCGCCGGACTTCTGCGATATTGTTGCTGGAGTTCTGCGAGGGTATACATTATCATTATATCTATTTATAATCTGATGAATCGACGTCCTGAGAACGTCGATAGATCTGATGAAAGAAAATGGCTTTATACCTATAAAGACAAGGAGCAGACGATATCCCGCAGAAACTATTACAGACAGAGACAATACGGATGAAATACGAGCTGAATCCTTGATGCGTAACCTGGAGCAGCCAGCAGGAAGCATTGGCATCCCTGTGATGGGGACAAAACAGAGCATATGGGTTTTAATTAAGAAGGAGCAATATCTACTCCTAATGGCTATTCTCTGAAATTAGATAACAATTTCACGTACCTCGGTAGCAGCGTCACATTTACTGAAAGTGAAATTAATATGCGACATGCGAAGGTATAGACAGCTATCTCTAAGCCGTTGGTTATGTGGTAGTCTGATACACACGATGAAATAAAACGGTATTTCTTCCAAGATGCGGTTGTGTCAATAATACTGTATAGATGCACCACATGGATGCTAACAAAACGTATAAAGAAAAAGCTAGACACAAGCTGCACAAGAATACTACGAAGTATTTTGAACAAATCCTTGAAGCAACATTCGACAACTGTACAGCAACTTACCTCTCATTTCAGAAACCATCTTAATAAGACGAACAAGACATGCGTGACACTATTGGAAAACAAGGGCGAACTCTCAAGTGACAATCTCATGTGGACTCTTTCACATTGACGCGTCAATGTTGGCGGACCCACAAGAATTTGCCTACAAGTGCTCTGAGCGGACACAGAATATCCTATTTACCCAACCCCTCCGCTCGGGCAGGATATGACACAGAATATAGTCTAGAAAACCTTCCGAGACCGATGGATGCTAGAGACAATTGGAGAGAGAATGAGAGAGAGAATCTGGTAATTTGTGTTAGCAGCACGTTTTGATGATGATGATGATGATGATGATGATGATGATAATGGTTTTATTGTGACATTCTTTATAAGTCTGGATCAGAGCGTTAGACACTAATTGGTCCATTGATTCAATTTTTTGTTGGCATAGTCAACGTACGAGGGTTTATCCGTTTTTCATAACGTTTACCAGATAATTATTAGTGTGCAGGCTCAGATTTTGTGATAATAGTATTAACCTTCTAATACAATTCCCAGTGAATTACCTTCAATCCAATGCTTTTCAGTTATCGATTATTTTTTACGATATCTATATCGGCAAAATTAATTCTTTCAATCATGACTGTTGCTTGAAGCATGCACACAGTTTTTTTTTTCAAATTTGTTGTCAAGTTCTTGTTATTTTCGTGTTCCATAGTATTTTTTAGTTCTCTAATGAGGTCCGAGAGCTCATCTCCCTTTTAACTTTTCTTCAATTTTACCCTGTTGTCAGCCAGAAAGGCAGGCTCTCCTACTTTGTTGACAAACACAAGGCCTGGTTATCTGACCGGGATTAGATAATCCTTTTAATCTCAAAACTCCAAAGAATTTGGTGTGTCTCACTCTCCAGGACGGTTTCTGGATTGTGCATAAGCCATTTGTTCGTATGGTCAAGTTTAAACTTCTGATACAATCCCCAGTGAATTACCTTCCCCACCCAGTCGTATCTAGTCTTATACTTTCAATACGCTAATTTCCCACATTTGCTTATTATGTAATTGATCATTTTGTCTCTGTTATGACATCGGCTACATCAGCTATTTCGTTGCGTCTTGTCTAGTTTTACTTTGACATAGTTAGTCCTTATGGCGATGTTTTAAATTGCTATCAGAAGAGATTCAGTTTCTCTTTTAAGGATTCCTTTTCTTAACCATGTCTAAGTTTTCTCGTGTGAGATTTCGCTTGTTTGTGGCTTGAAATCTCCTGGCTTTTGTTTTTCTTCCAATTTTTGTTTTCTGGATATTTATGCGCTCTTGGTGTTTTTGTTGTCAGCATTGTTTCTGGTGGCTCTAATTAGTCCTCCTCATTGCTTTTTCATGCAGGTTTCTAGTCGTTGTATCGATACATCGATGCTGTCTTGAATGCCGGCGAATCCTCTTCCTCCTTTTCTTGACACATAAATATGTTTACGTTGTCTCTGGGGTGTAAGGCCTAATCCTGAGTTTTCTTGTTCCTCTTCCATTTCTTGTTCTTTTCTCGTTCATTCTCTGAATAGACGAGAGTATCTAACGATGAGGACAGCGCAAGTATTAATCCCTTTGGTGATATTTCTGCAATGTAGTTTGGTTTCGAGTAGTTTTATCGTTCTCTTGGGGTATTCTTTTTAATCTTTTGTTTCATCTCCACTTGTTTGATTGCTTCCGCTTCCTGTATTCCCAAGTATTTGTTAGTTTCTTTTTCTCTGAGGATTCTAATTTTTTGTATTTCAGTTACCTTCTCATTTGTTGTTTCCCGTTTCTCATTATTAGCATGGCGCATTTTTCTATCTCAAATTTCATCCCTATATCTTCATCTTATATTCTCACTGCCTGTATAAGGGTTTCCTGTTATTTTTCTTCTTTTGGCAAACAGGTTGATGTCGTCAATGTACATTAGGTGGTTGATTTTTCTTGCAATTTATCAAGTTTTTTTCCGCATCTTAATTTCTTAAGTGTCTGAATGAGAAGCATCATCGCAATTACAAATAGTAATGGTGATTACGCATCTCCCTGGAAGATCCTTTCCTGGATTTTCACCTCGGTTAAGCCGTTTTTCTCCTGCTATCAGTTCGACTCTCCAGTTATTCAAGGTATTTTCGATAAACTTTATGACTTCGCCGATATCTTCTTCATTTTGAGGCTGTTTATTATCCAGATTTACAGGATCATATTACATGCCTTCTTGAAATCAATCCAAACCATAGTTTAGTTTTTACTGTCCATGAGGATGTGTTGATCGACGTATAGTAGCTCTTCTGTTCCTCTGGTCTTCTTGTGGTATCCTTTCTGTTCCACAGAGAACAATATACTGCTAATTAACGAATCATTAATCTCCTCCCTAATTTGTACAGTTAGTATTTTCCACATCATCCATAGGTACATTATAAACCTGTAGGTGTTGGGGAACTTCCTTTGTGTTTCGTGTGTGTGTGTGTGTGTGTATTTATCAACGTGGTTTTTCCGTTTTGTCATCCATTAGGGTATTCTGGTTGATTGTAAACATTCATTCATTTCGATAGCCAGATTTGCATGGATTTGTTCACACTATGTTTGTGTGACAGCAAAACTTTCCAATTCTCCAGGAGTCTTCTAAGTATTCAAGTCGATCTCTACAATGTTGTAATAGAGAAAATATTACTTCTCCCACTGATCTTCATTTCACCACTTTTCCAGGGATGTTTTCTTTTTGCTTTGTTTTTCTTCTTTTTTTTAATGGAACATTATGGCGACATTCACATAACCTTTGTAATATTTCTTTTGAAATGTTACAAGAGACATTGCTTTGATAATGTTACAAGGGTTCCATGAATGTCGCTATCATGTTTCATTACAAAAAATTAAGAAAAAAATGTCTGCTCTCTAGCAACATCTTGATATGTAGTTTTTCGCTTTTGTATCCTTTCACTCTTTGATCCGCAAAAACAGTGATGTCTTCTTGATAATGTCTTTTCTGGCCGGGATTGTGTGATCCACATTTTTCTTAGGATCATAATTAAAATTAAGTTTCCAATTCAGATTCTGATCGGTGCACAGACTCTTTGCATGTATGCAGAAAGTTTAGTCGCTTACACAATCCCCAGTGGATTCCTTTCCCTACTCAGTCATGTGTGCTCTAGAACTCTTCCTATGTTCATTTGCTGCATTCGCTTTCCATGTTTTCTACTCTCTCTCTCTCTCTCTCTCTCTCTCTCTCTCTCTCTCATATTGAACACATTTACAATTTTCCAGTTTTTTTCTATTCTGGGTTTTACACAATTTGTTCTCATAGTGTTATTTCGGGTTCTCAGGGCGTGTTGTGTATGTGTATTTGTTTTAGTTTACCAATGCGTGCGTGTCCGTCATTTTCCCCTATAAAAAGTCATTTAAAAATAACTATTTTCATGGTCGTGAGCTTGATAGTATTTAGTACTTAGTCTAGCAAATGGGTCTTAGATTTATTTCGGAATTTGCTATTAAAAAAATAGAATCTTATTTAAGTATTGAACAGGTTCATGGCTGCTTAACCGGTGATCTAACAGGGACCGATGTTTTCATGACCGTATGTCTAGTTTAAAAGAATCCCCCACAAGCACACAGATCAGGCAACGAGAATAGTATCCCATGAACTCATAAGCTGGTAATTCTGTGCTTCAGCCAATGGCTTTAAAGTGCCAGTCGATAGCGAAAATTATTAAGCACTTTACTTGTTCCGTGAATTCTAATCGGCAAATGGCAAACATTCTGCTAAAAATGGAAATACCGGGATATATTTCGAATATCAGCAACGCTGTGATGACCAGGCAGGCTCCGAGCAGACCGGCCTTCTAACCAGATATGGTATTTATCTGTGACGTGAGTCAACAATGAGGAGCGTTTGTTGGCGCCGTCCTCACCACCAAAGTCAGTGACGATCATCCTCTGCCAATGATAACTGTAAATGCAATTTTGAGCTCGGTGATAGCGAATGGTTGATCCACGTAAGTTTAATCTCTGGCTCTCCCACGGGCTGGTTGCTCGGTAAAGATGTACTTGTAGTGTTTTCGACTGTCTCTCCGGCAAGAAGTTTCCATAACTATTACAAATAAAAAGAAAAGAAATAAAATGAGATCAAATTCGAGTTTCCACATGCACTAGATTAAAACTACTTTTAATCAAAATTACTGATAGTATGAATATGTTAGTCATTTTCCCTCTAAAATTAGTAGTATTTTTACATACATTGGTAGCCGTATATCGTCTTTTAAATGTGACGTTAAAATAAGCATTGGTTACACACAGACTGTTATTAACAGATTAAAAAACATATGGAAATCTGAGATAAAATGAAAATTCGTTCTAGTTATAGCCATGTGATACTATTGTATGGTTGCACTACTTGGATGTTAAGGAAATGCCTTGAGGGAAAGCTGGATGGAAACTACACAAGGATGTTGGGTGCTGTTTTTAACAAATCCAAGAAATTTCAACCGAAAAAACAGCTGTTGTACGGCCACTTACCTCTCATCTTACAAACTATGGAAATAAGACGAATAAAACATACAGGACACTCCTCATGAAGTAAAAGCGAAATCATAAGCAACGTTATCTTACGGACTCAGACACACTGACCCACGTATTGGCCAACCGCTAAAAGATTATATTCATCAGCTTTATGCGATCTCGGGTACCATCTGAAGGACTTACCAAGAGCGTGGTGTAGTCGTTATCGTCGTAGGAAATGAACACGGCCATACGAGTTCAAATCCTGGACGAGACTGATTGCATTTCACATAGCACTAATACCCTTGGGAAAGGTATGAATCCAATAATTCTCCCTCCAGCTATGGGTAAATAGTAGGACAGACTAGGTTCTTCAGCCATGGTTAGGCAACTAGTCTAGGAGAAGGAAAAACTCTGAATTCAAACCTGCTAAACTCCGCTTAAAAATTGACCTTGTGTCATATCCTGCCCGAGCGGAGGGGTTGGTAAATAGTACCAAGAGTGATAAACAAGAGAGGGATAGTGAGAGAAAGTCAAGGGCATTTGTGCTTTCATCACGCCTTGATGATGCTGATGATGATGATGACAAATTTGCAACGGTAAAATAAACTGTAATGGCATATATCTGTGTCGTGAGTCAACAATGACGAGCGTTTGTTGGCGCCGTCCTCACCACTCAGTTCAGTGACTATCATGCTCTACCAATGATAACTGTAAATGCAATTTTCAGCTCAGTGATAGCGAATGGTTGATCCACGTACATTTAATCCCTGGATTTTGCTCGTACGAACAACCTCATTGACTATATATAGGTCTCAAACTATTGACTTGAGCTAGCTTCTTATATCCCCTCGTTTCCACCGCTGTACCTCCGTTTGTTTTCAGGCGTCTTTTGTCGAAAATAGTAACCTTAAGTTAATTTCGAATCTAATTCTTTTTTTTTTTTGTTTTTTCAGATATCATTGGGTAGTTTGCTTACATCCCACTGTCCATGCCTTGAAATACTTAGCATCAGTTAACTTTCTGAGTTATGTTACCTTTCTTGTGTAAATAACTGCATTTACCCAACACCTCCACCACGAGCAGGATATGGCACAATTTTAACGCAGGATAAAACTGTTTTGAATTCAGAGTTTCCCGAAAACTCGCAGCCGAATCGACGTTGGAGGACCCAGACAGCCATACTACTTACCCGTAACTTGGAAGAGAACCGTCGAACTGTTACCTTTCCTATGGACATTAGCACGAAGTGAAACGTAAACTTTCTCGCCTAGGATTTGAAGTCTGATCATCGACTCTTTTTCCTGCTACGATAACCATTATGCTAAAGCGCGATTTCTGAATCCGTACATTTAAATAGCATCAGTGATAACAACACTCATTTGACTAATCTGAAGGATGATACCGATTTTGACTTCGACACGTTTATGTGTTCCAGGGAGATGTAAATACTGTCATAATATCAAAGTTTTCGGCCATGTTCCTATGTAGCAATACTCATGCCAGTACACAATCTGTGTATTTATATGAGAGCTTAGGCCCTTGTTAACCTCTTTAGGATATGCAATATATTAATATAGATTCTGAGTACTGTTTGAACAAACCTTATTTTAAAACTTGTGCATATATTTAGTCTTATAGCATCAGGTTCCCAAAATCTCCAGGATCTGAGCCTTAAAGGTTTTATAAAAGATTAACAAATGCCAATGTTATAGATTTCTCTTCCTGATGACACAAACGTTGTCCCAGGGAAAATAAAGTTGCTGCCGGTGGGGCTTAGAATAAGCAGATGAGTTAGAAATCCCTTCCCAAAAGAAGGGATATTTTTGGTATAGCACTAAACTGAATCTGATGGTGAGGCTCCAGTTCTAGAGTTCTGTGTGTGTAAAGTACCTGTTCATCGGTTATACAAAACATTTCTACAATTGTTTACAAATTCTTACATCATTTAGTCCCACATTATATAGCATTGTAGCTCTGTATATATTTCTGTTTAAAATCAAGTCCATAATTTATACATATGCATACTATTTTGATTTGGTCACAGAAGTGTTTCGCTTTTAATGTTGGATAAATAGCTTCAGATCAGTAGAGTTTAGAAATGAAAATAATTAATGATATTCGTTTTGATTGAATGATCTGCTAGAATTGATAAACATCTGGTAATTTTTTAAGAAAATTAATTTTCGATAGAAGTATAGAAAAAATCATTTTTTTTTTTTTTTTAACAATTCTTGTTAATTAGCATTTCAAGCCACAATATGACTATTTACTACCCATGGCAAAAATTATGGAATTATTTGGCAGAAAGAACATTTACTTGTGGGCGCTCATTTCATTTTTCCCCAGCAGTAGAAAGCTGCTAAGCCAATAAAATCGAAATGTTTACTTAAATTCTTATTCGGTATTATACAATAGAATCCATGCGTTACCTTTTTTTTTTAATAAAAAAGTTAATTTTCTTATAAACCGTTGGGTGGTTGGTTGATTTTGGGCTTGGTTGTTAGGTAGGTTGATTGTGTTTTATGGCATATCAACTCGTGTAGGTTAGTTAATACCAAATCCTGTTTACACACACACACACACACACACACACACACACATATATATATATTTAATACATGATACACACACACACACACATATATATACATATATATATATATATATGTGTGTGTGTGTGTGTGTGTGTGTGTGTGTGTGTGTGTGTGTGTGTGTGTGTGTGTGTGTGTGTGTGTGTGTGTGTGATGTATTAAATATATGATTTTTGAACAACTAATTTGTAGGTAACATTATTTTTAAACAAGCAGGGGTTCATTTTTTTGCAGATATATAGTTTCAAGAATTCCTGTTTAACACTAATAGTTCTTTTAAACATTATTCGTTTGCAGACATCTAAATAGTTCCAAGTATAGTAAATGAATAGTGCTATTTGACCGACAGATGGGACCCTAACAGGTACTATGACTCCAGGTCAGAGGGTACCTGGGAGTATTTTTTGTGAAAGGGTACCTCATATTCCCCAAAGCTCTACAAGTGGAACCTTGGCTTCAGATGGTTTAATGTCATATCCAGGATACTCGTCGGGCAGCGGCGTTACCTCCAAGTCGGACTCTTTCACAGCCACAACTGACAAGAAGTAACCCAAAGTAACAATGCTTTTATTATTTCTAGGGGTCTATCAAACAAATAATATATTACTTATTCATGGATGCTTTTTATAGGAGTAAGAATTTATTTATTTTTAGCTATTTTAACTCACATGTACTGTCTTCTTTTTTCTTTCGTTCTTTTTTTCGTCAAGCAATATAAAGAAAATATATATCCCTTTCATTTTAAATATCTTTCTTCTTATTAATTTTTGTATTCCCCCTTTTTTTCTTTATTCATTTTTCCTTTCATTCTTTGATCAAGTAAAATATTTCTTCTTTCCTTTTGCTCACTTATTAAAGTCTAAATCTTTTTATATCTGAATATCTTTCCTTTCTTCACTCCTATGAATACTTTCTACTTTATTTATCTCACATTACTAGTCCTTTCTTTTCCATTTTTCATGTGCAAGCGTTATCTATCTCATTCTTTTTCATTTTCCAGTCTCTTTTCTACATCCTTCCTTCTGAATTTTGCGCATTGAGCATTTTTTGATATTCTTTTTTATTTCATTTCTTTTTAAAATCTCTCTGGGGCTGCCATTTTTCTTTTTTCGTTTTATTCGTTTAAGTATTTTATGCAATTTTTTTTTATTTACCCCTCTTCTCGTGAGCTAACAATTTGTTCTTCCTTTTCAAACGCAGGTATCAATCCTCTCTCAATGCAATCCACGTTTACTACCGTTCACTCACAAACCCATTTGTCTTTATAAATCATATCTTCTATCCTGAGTAATTTTTTCCCCCTGAAGATATTTTTAATGTCCTGCCAAATTTCCCGCACACTGCATTCTGTTTTATATGCCTTATTGTATTTCTCCACCCGTTCTTTTTTCTCTCTTCATCTATTTTTACTCTTTTCTTTTGAAGGCTTTATCAACGTTTCACACTTTTACAGTCGAAAGCCTAACGTCAAGATCAATTTTTTTCTTTTCGAAGATAACAAACGACATTTAAAGATGGAGACTGGGATGCTTTTTTTTTTTAAATTCATGCATTTTCTAGATAAATACGACGCACACAAAAATAGGTACTTCATAATCACGGATATTTTTACAAAAGTTGACAAAATAGTTATATCAAAATTCTTAATGCTAATTTTATCAAATTCCTTTCTTCCATGGTCTTCGTACTGAATTTTAAACAACGAGAACATGACTGATAGAAGGGTTCAGGGGAAATTATAAAAAAAAAATATTCGATACATACGCCAGAGTCCGGTGCCACATAATAATAGATTCATAAGAAGGATATTCATAAAACTGAAATGATATTCAACTTAAAGAAATAAACATAAGAAAATTATATTTTCCTTGATATTTCTCTGATTAATCATGAATAAAGCTTTAAAATAATCATTATTTTATTGAATTATATATTTCATCTTAAAAGATTTTATAAGTATACTATTATATATTTAGCAAACTACGCGTATTAGTGATAGTAACAGCATCTTTATTTTATAATTGATATGGTTGGTTGGTTGGTTGGTTGGTTTTGCAGCATATCAACCCTTGTTTGGTAATTTAAAGCAAAAGCTAGCTTTCACTTTATTTTTATTTTTTACAATCTATTCCTTGGTTTCAAAAAACTTAAAATTTATTTGTAAATAAACAAAGCTATAAGGAATGATTCCTAATACTTTCAATTAGAACAGAGTTATGTGATTTCATATATTGATATTTATTATTAATATTAAAAATCTCATAATCATAATTTGCAAGGATATCTGTGGTATCTCGTAACAAGTTTTATTTAATAGCAACAAACTAAGAAAATTGCATACGAAATTACCCAGATATGGCTAAGAAGAAGGAAGCTGAAGAGAAAAATTGAATCTATTTCAATCGTAGTAAAAAATAACAACAGAAAACCAATTATGGCAAACTGAAATTGATAACGCACAAAATAATTGTCTTAGAGATGAAACTGTTAATCACATAAAGAAATGAAGCAAAACGGCAAAGAAGAATAAAAGACTAAATACGAGTGGATACAAAAACATCGATCCACTAAGAATTGAGCAAGAGATTAAAATTCGACCATACGGACAGATAGTAGATGCATAAGCCATAATCTACCATAGAAAAGAACGCGCATAAAATTCTCTGGGACTTCCCTGTGAGAACAAATCCCCCGCTCCTGGTAAGTAACTTGTCCTCAAGAGACTATTAGGTCATCTACTAGATTTTGCCGCCCCATAGGATCACAAAATAAAAGAGAGTGTCGGCGAAAACCGAGACAATTACGTGAACTTTGCTAGAGAACTGAGAAAGTTAAGGAACATAAACGACGGTGGTGATATCAATCGATGTTAGAGCCATTGGAAAAGTCCTCAATAACCTGGATAAAAGACTCGGTGATCAGGAAATCAGAAGAATAAGGACCATCCAGACCACAGACCTATTAAAATCTGGTAGGATATTTCGAAGAGTCCTGACGATGTGAGGAAACTTGTTTTCACTCAGGTGCCCGCGAAAAACCATCATGTTAATCACATGCGAAAAACTCGCAAAATTCTGTCCAAAGTTGTAAGGCTTCAAGTATTCCTATCAAATAAACAGATATCTTTGGCCTATAGATGTGACCCTGACTGTTAGTTCATATAATGGCAACGAGGTGTTTTTGAAGACTCATCACTAAATCTAGTATCATACCCAAGATGTATGTTTGATGATATATTAATTAGTATAAAGGTTAAATAAAATAAAAAGGCACAACTCACCCTGGAAAATATTATGGAATTAGCATGCTAAGAGGATGTTCACCAAAATCTCTTTTCATCGCAGTAATTAAATTATAACAGAAAAGATACAAAAAATATTTCATAGCTGAACAATCTAGATTCATAAAATATTCCTGAATCAGAAAGTATTAAATATTACTTTGAGTCAATGCAGAGGAATTTACGAAATAATCTAATGAATTCACCATAAATTTTCAATTGAATTTAAATATTAGATGAAAAATGTTCTGTGTCTTATTCAAGTCTTTTGATTTTGTTTTGGTTTTACTGTTAAATAAAAAAAATATAAGTGAACATGCTCAAAGTTTGTTAATTCCATAATTCGATAATTCCATACTTTTTAATCAGTGTTCTAGCATGAAATTCATAACGGCTGACAGCGATTACTTTATTAAAACTTTAAAATTCCTTGTTTGTAACAAAATATCAATCTATATATTACTTGTTCGTCAGAGTCTCGGTTTCGAATATAGATATAAATAAGAAAATAGGAATAGAAAGAAATGTCTTAAATCTGCAGCTAAACGAGGATAGTTGGATAAGCTAAATGTAACTTAAAACCAGAGCCTCGCACGAATAATTTTACTATGGGCGTCAGCAGAAAATTATATGTATATATATATATATATATATATATATATGTGTGTGTGTGTGTGTGTGTGCGCGCGCGTGTGTGTGTGTGTGTGTGTTAAGATATCTTTACACTGTGCTCTGAAGCAATGATATAGTTACTCATACAGTGTGAAAAAATACACATAAACACACTGACACACTTATGCGTACACAAATATGGGAGAAACATGACACGAAAACCAAAATTTGGTAATGTATTCATTTATGAATGTAACGGCATCCATACTTACACATACACAAACACACACATGTATATATATATATATATATATATATATATATATATGTGTGTGTGTGTGTGTGTGTGTGTGTGTGTGTGTGTGTGTGTGTGTGTGTGTGTGTGTGTGAATAATTAAATGATGGAAATCTAAAGTGTAAAGTGCAACTTCTTATTTCTTGATATATCAACGATAGCGCCACAAATACGGTATGGTGAACATACATAAAAATTCACCCCTACACACACACACACACACACACACAGTGCGATGAGGATAATGCTTCTTTATATATATATATGTGTGTGTGTGTGTGTGTGTGTCTGTGTCTGTGTGTGTCTGTGTGTGTGCGTGTGTCTGTGTCTGTGTCTGTGTACTACTGTGTAAAAGTTTTAGGGAAGTATATATTTTAAAAATTTATAAATAATGAATTAAGTTTTTGATTTAATCAATGAATATATTAAAATCTATCCATTAAAAAACATTCACAAACTGTAATCTTTTAATATATTAATAATAACAAATCAAAAATTAGCATAATTAAGAGTCATTCATTTTAGTCATCTTTTCATTATATGATGCAGCTTTCTCTAAGACGTTCATCTGATGTAAAGATGTTAATCTTATGCTACATTTTTGTTATTTTCATTATTATTATAAGGTTTAAGAATGTTTTCTATTAATCAATTAAATATTTATAAAAACAAGAACTGTTTTTTTTTTTGTTTTTTTTTTTTGTTTTTTTCATAACTTCTTTTAGTTTTTCATTTCAGAACCAGAAATTATATATTTTCAAACATAAATCTTCAATATGCCATGATTATCGAAAGAAATAAAAGCCTAAAATTATATTCTACCTTAACGGGGCTCTTTTCAGGCTGAAATATCAAAAATATTGGAATGTTAAAAATATTGAAAGTTTGTAGGTACAAGAAGTAATTAGGAAAAAAATTGAAACCCGGGATATCAAAGACAGAAAGAAGAGTGGAAGGATAACAAAATTTACAACACATGATTGTAAATATCTAAAGATAATATCTTGGCGAAATAGAACTAAATCAAGTCTGGAATTAGGCACAGATCTTGCTCAAACATGTGGTACCCAAGTTCACTCTTCAACCATCAGAAGAGCACATGTGAAAGAATTCCTGCATGGCTGAGTGGCAAGAAGGAAACCTTATCTAAGACAAGGAAACAGACAAAAATAACTTGAATTTGCCAAAGAACACAAGAAATGAACCATTGAACAATGGAAGAATGTGTTATGGAGTGATGAATCAAAATTAGAAATTTTCAGTTCAAAGAGAAAACAATATGTTAGAAGAAGTTTTGGAAAGTTGATGAAAATGGTTGCTCGAAGTTTACTGTTAAACATAGAAGATATTCTATTGTGTATAGTTTGGGGATTTTTAACTGCAAATGATGTTAGGGATTTAATAAGAATCGATAGAATAAGGAATGCTGAGAAATATAGACAAATTCTGATCCATCATCCTATCCTCTCTGGTAAGCGTCTTATCGGTAATGGTTTCATTTTCTAGCGGGATAATGATCCCACACTTCACTATAGGTAAAAATTATCTATATCAGATGAAACAATCTGGAGATGTTGAAGTTATGAAATGTCATACTCAAAGTTCAGATTTGAATATCCTCGAATCTTTATAGGATTACTAGGACCCAAGAAAAGCTGAAAAACAACCAAAATCAAAAGAACACCTGTGGCATGTCTTCCAAGTTGTTTGGAATAATATGGATAATAAAAATAAATTACAACTTTGCATCCAGTTATGAATAAATGCTGTTCTAGCTGCAAAAGGTCGACATTCAGAATATTAACGATGTTTTAAGTCATTAAATGTGATCAACATCAAATTCATATTAATTATTAACTACATAATTATATATTAGTATTGAACACCATTTTTTTTTATTTCCTTAAATAGTATATGGAATTTTTACGAGGATATCAAACTTGCCTTAATCTTTTACATGGTATTGTATATATAATGAAAAATAAAATTTGGTTTTGAATACATTTAACCTTCGGTTTAGTTAATGGTTGTCATCGAATTGATACATATTACTCCAAGCAGGTTTTCCCACCAGTTTTAACAGGCGGGATTTCATGGAAGATTGAGATACTGAAGGTCACTTTAAGTCTCCGGGACTATTTTAAGTATTATAGCCGATTTTCACAATGCAATGGAAGGTCTCAATTCTTCCTCTGATCTCCCATCATAACCCACCTTTTCAGACCTTGAAGGACCGCTCCAATCCTTCTAAACATGGTACAAAATTTCAACTTTATGTTTCCCTGCATTTTTATCATTCTGGCCAGATCCAAGTATTTGGTTATTATTTCACTTTCTTTTATGTTCCCCTGCCCGTTTAAATAATAAAATACACAAGTTAGCATATTATTTTCTTTGTGTTGATTAACACTACAGTTGATCTTATGGACGAATTTGGTGATCCGTTTTTATCTCAAAGAACTAGAGATTATGATACGTGTCATTTTCTAAGACGTATTCTGGTTTGTGTATAAGCAGCAAAGCTATGCAAAGTGCACACTTCTAAATAGATCATTTTTCCCTACTCAATCATGCTAAATCTTAAATATTTTTGTCCCAGTTTGCTGCATTGGCTTATTATTATTGGTCTTTCTGTGGGATTTCAGTACAGGTGTTTAGGATTCTTTTGAGTATTCTAGCTGACCCCTACAATCCTGTGAACTGTATGGTCTCGAGTTTTCTTCTGATTTTGAATTCCAGAAATATTTTTCCAAGCCTTTAGGACTGTTCTTAGTTTGTCAGCTTTTAGTGGTACCATCGTCCTCTTCATGTTCCACAGTTTGTTTGTTTTTTATTTCTGTGTTAAACTCAAGTATTTGTCTATCTTTATGTTTTCTTTCATTTTTATTCTATGTTCTACTGGAACAGTTAAACTCACCAAATGTCAAGTTTTTTTTTCTGGTTAATTAAGAGTTGGTCTGGACTTCTAGCTGAGATTGAGTATTCCGTTTGTATCTCATTATCCCATAGAATTTGATGCGTCTCATTTTCCAGAACAGTTACAGGCTCGTGAATATACCGTTTGTTTGTATAGCCAAGTTGTAATCTCTTGCACAGTTATCAGTAGATCACCGTTCTTGTCTAGTCGTGTCTACTCTTGTATTCCTTTTGCACCAGTTTACTGTATTCTCTTATTTTGTAAGTAACCGTTTCATCTCTCTCTCTCGACATAAATTTCATTTGCTCTTCTGTTGCATATTATCAATTTTCACTTCGATATAACAGGTCCTTATGAAGTTGTTTTATGAAGATATTTATGTTCTATCTTCAGGTCCCTTCTTAAACATATTCAAATGTTGCTGACCGCATTCTCCCCAATCTGTCGTTTGAAGTATCCATACAGTGGTTTTACTCCCCCTTTTTTTCCTAATTTTTTGTTTTCTGTTTGTCTTTTGGTGATATTGCTATTACTGGCTGCTGTAATTAGTATTGCCTCTTTCTTATGTATTTTTCGAGTACTCGTCTAGTTGCATCTTGGCAGTCCTTAATGCTGGTGAATCCCCTTCCCCCTTCGTTTCTTTATACATAATCTGTCAATGCCATCTCTCGAGTGCATCAATTTCTTTGTTCTTTGGTCAATCTGAGTTCCTCTCTTAATAATTTTAAAAATGGTTCTGTGTATCTTGCAAGATGAAGAGTCGAAGTGTTAATTTTTTTTTTGTTGAGGTTCCGAATGTAGGGCTTGATTTCAAGAATTTTTCTTCTTCTGATATTCTCTTTTCTCACTTTTTCTTTCATCTGTGTTCGTTGGTTCCCGTTTCTATTATCCCTTGTACTTGTACTCGCACTTTCCCACCAACCAAATATTCCATGCTTTCCTGATTCCGCAGTTCTATTCGTTCTGTTGTTTCTTTTTTCCCCTTTTTATTATCGGCAAGACATATCTTCACAGCCAAATTCCATTCTTCTACATTAGCCGTATATTCTAATGAATTGTACGGGAGTTTCTAGTTCTTTTTCATTTTTGGGAAATATCTTTATATCCTCCATATACACAAGGTGGCTTAACTTTTCATGTGATTTTATAAAATGTGTAACTTATTACACATTTCCTACTTACATAATTCAGTGGTATCATTGCTAAAACAAATAGCAGTGGGGAGAGTGAGGCTCCTTGGAAGATGCCTCTTTGGATTTTTCACTCAACAATTCCTCCAGTTTTCCATAGATTTCGTAATGAACTTTATAAATTCGGATTCACGCCAGGATTAGCTGATAATCTTTTGAATTGGAATTATTAATCTTAGATAGAAGCATTTGTTTTAAATAAAATAATTAAATTGAATATTTAACTGTGTGTAAGAAAATTATTAGTATTAAACTAGAAAAGAGTACTTGATAAATAAGATTATACTAGTGTTGAATAGAAATATTTAAAACCATTTATCTTTACGAAAATAGAACTATCACTGTTAAAGAGCAATACTTGAAATAATTTAACTGTGCGCAAAAAAATCAGCTCTGGATTGTTTGAAATTATATTACCGATAATAAATTTCTTTATAAATCATGTATATATATATATATATATATATATATATATATTTCCTTTTTTTTACTTATACGCTCAACGGTTGCCGGAACGATCAATTAATTATATATATATATAAATATATATATATATATATATACATGATTTATAAAGAAATTTATTATCGGTAATATAATTTCAAACGATCTAGAGCTGATTTATATATATATATATATATATATATATATATATATATATATATATTCCTTTTTTTACTTATACGCTCAACGGTTGCCGGAACGATCAATTAATTATATATATATATATATATATATATATATATATATATATATATATATATATATATATATTGCGAGAAATTACCAGTTGCCACGAATGCGTAATGCAAAGATCTTGTAGTTAATTGATCGCTCCGGCAACCGTTGAGAGTATAAGTAAAAAAAGGAAAATTATATATCCGTAAAATTCCTTCGCTTAAGCTGGCGTGGTCGATAGCTCTGCGGTAAGATATCTGACAGGGGTAAAATTAGCTAGGATTCGATACCAGCTTGAAGCACTTTGCATGTTGAACTACACTGACGAGTTGTGATACAACGGAACAGTACGTCTGTAGATGAGAATTTATAAACATGAAAAAAACCAACAAGGGTTGATATGACGTAAAATATAGCCAATCAACTTATATATATATATATATATATATATATATATATATATGTGTGTGTGTGTGTGTGTGTGTGTGTGTGTCTGTGTGTGTGTGTATAAGTTTGGAATGTCCAATTTTCTAGCTTCTTGTTATCCTTTAAGTATGAAGCAGTGATTTATTATTGTCTTTTTCTTTCAGATTATAAGAATATTGTTCGTAATCATTTTCGCTATTTACCCCGAAGCTCGTCCTAACTAAAATCACATTAAAGATCTTTTAATCTATGAGTTTCATAATGGTGTCAATGCAAGTATAGAAGCAAAATCCCTTCAGAGCACTCATGGGGATGATACATATAATGAAAGAAATTTCAGTAGGTGGTTTTCCCGTTTTCGAAAAGCTTTTAGTGAAGTTGACGAGCTTTCGTATAATAAAAAATTGGAATCATTCTCCGCCGTGATACAGCCTCTCTTAACACTGCTTTGTTGAGTAAGGATCTCTTGAAGGAGCTAGGTTGGAAAATTGTTTCATAATTCATAGTTTCCTGTTCTTGCTCTTACGGATCATCCCTTGTTTAGGGGATTACAGAATCATTTAGATTTGTCGACATCAAGACAAGAGGTTAAACACGCGTTGATCACATATTTTGAATCAAAAGAGAAAGAATTTACTAGCGTGACATCTATAAGTTTGTTGACAGATAGAATGAGGTTCGAGGAAGTTATTAAGTCTGTGTTAATGATTAGATATTTCTATGGGCATAGTTTTTTTTATTCATAATAAATACTCTAAAACAGGCATTACATCCTTTCTAACCTAATATATATATATATATATATATATGTGTGTGTGTGTGTGTGTGTGTGTGTGTGTGTAGAGAGAGAGAGAGAAAGAGAGAGAGAGAGAGGGAGATTCATACGGAAATCCGACTCCGACTGACACAGCAACACACACTGTCATAAACGTCATAAACAAATTTATACTCTCAGACACACATTGCCAAAACACATATCTATACAAAACACACTGTGTCAAAAACACATACACATGGACACAGAAGCATTGTGTCACCATAAATGTATACACGAAAAGACAACGTCTTGTGTATATACATTCAGCTGACGGCTATACTGTGTTCCATATTCATCGCCATAAAATTCATTTCCATCAATGTTTTATTTCGTTTATTTATTTGTTTTTGTTTACTTCTTTCTGTTCCATTGATATGATATCCTTTCACCGTGTTCATATCACGGACATTCTCAACATACGCGGTCCCTTCACTCCACCATCACTGGTCGCCCTCCTCCTCCCCATCAAATACACGGTGTCAGGTCAGCGCTCCAATTCATCACACAGCTGCCATGAAAGTTCAGCGCTTCATCCAGCGGATTTCGGCTTTTCTACACCCTTCATAGCTGGAAAGACTCCGTCACGCAGAAATGACTAGCTGTCAACAAGGCAGGATACTTTTTTCATCAGCCATCCCCTCAAATAGCCAATTTAACATGATCCTAGAAAGAGAACACACACACACACACACACATGTATGGCTGAACTGCCAACTCTTTTCATCACCAGAAAAAATAATTTATTTGTAACGACCAAACGCGCGCTCGTACTGAATACACATACAAATTTATATATATATATATATATATATATATATATATATATATATATATTGTTTTCTTACCTCCTTATATCAGTCTCATGACTAAATGTTTCATGTATTTCTTGTCCAGTCGGGTGGGGCTATAGAATTCAACGAATACTTCTCTGCAGAGGGGTAAGACCTCTCCCAACGAGTGTCCTGTATATGGCACTAAAAAATCTGATGGTGGCGTTCCAGTAATGCTGACGCTTTGGGGATTGTGGAGTATTCCTTCATTGCCATCTTTTCCAGGTCTACTCTGATGGGAGTGATAGCACCTGATAGAGTCTTATCTATGAATCAAAAAGAACTAAACTCTATACTTAGGCAAACTGAATTGTTTGAAATGTAACTGTTTTTGACATTGTATCTGCTTACTTATGCTAAACTGAATTGTTTGAAATAGAACTGTTTTGACATTTAACTAAAGTGTTTTGACATTTCGCTGTCTGTAAACAAAAATTATACTTATACTAAACTAAATTGTTAGAAATTCACTTCTGTGTTCAATGACCAGAAAACGGTTAATACACCGTAAAAATTTTCAGATGAAACATGACATAGAGAAGGAGAAAGTAAGAAAATTATTCATTATTGACAAATATTTGAGCACTCGACTGATTTAAGAAAAAAGGTGTTCATAACAATATGTTTAATTCACTATATATATATATATATATATATATATATATATATATGTATGTATGTATCCTCATCATCATGTCACGCAGTTAGCAGGCATTTCCTTGGCTCTCTCTTTCATCATTCATCTCTATCATCCCTTGCTTCTGGTCGGTTTTCTATATTACGTCTAGTGTCCGTACAGAGTTATTGCAGATAAGTTCTAGTGGATCAGCCTACACTTGCACATCCGTGTCAAGAGTTCGGTCTATTGGGGAACGTTACTTATGATTTCGTCCTTACTTCTCCACTAGTATATCGCATGTTTTCGCTGACTTATATGGTTGGTTATAGAGATGAGGGGTGGGTAGGTGGAAATACAGCTGCTGTTTTGTGGGTTGTTGCTTCCAGGATTTGTTCAGAAGACCTCATAGCATTCTTGTGCAGCTCCCTTGTAACATTTTCTCGATACGCTTTGTCAGCGTCCATGTCTTGCATCCATATGGTGGAATTGACTCAGTTGCTGCTTAGAAAACATTGCGTTTTATTTTATTGGATAGATCAGACATCCATATGATTTGTTACTTATCGATAATAGTCGAAGCCTTAGCTTATCGCATATTGATGTCACTTTAAGTAAATGGGATGTTGCTACCGAGGTACGTTAACTTGTCCTCTGATTTCAGAAAACCGACATTTAGAGTTGAGATGTCTCCTTTTTTATTAAAACTCATGTATTCCGTTTTGTCTGCATTAACATGGAGGCCAATGCCACCTTATACCTGCTCCAGACTATGCGTCATGGATTCGACTTGGATAGTTGTATTTGCAAGAAGTGCAATTTCATCTGCGTAGTCTATATATATGACTGAATATAAACGGATGAAAAAAAAGGAAGTCAGACCTGACCGATAAAATGAAACGCAGCTTCTTCCAAGCAGCCGTCGTGTCGATATTGCTGTATGGATGCACTACTTGGACGCTAACAAAACGGCTGGAGAAAAAGCTAGACGGCAATTACACAAGAATGCAGCGAGCAATATTGAACAAGTCATAGGGGCAACACCCCACAAGGCACCAACTATACGACCACCTACCTCCCATCACGAAAACTATCCAAGTTAGACGAACCAGACATGCAGGACACTGCTGGAGAAGCAAGGACGAGCTCATAAGTGATGTACTCCTATGGATCCCCACATATGGCCGAGCAAAAGCCGGACGACTAGCTCGAACATACATACAGCAGCTACGTGAGGATACGGGATGTAGCCCTGAAGAGCTGCCAGAGGTGAAGAACGATAGGGAGAAGTGGCGAGAGAAGGTCAGGGATATCCGTGTTAGCGGCACGACATGATGATGTTGATGATGATATATATATATATAAATATATATTCATCCATTTAGATAGAAATGTCAGTGTTTTGCGCTGTTGTTGTGGTCGAGCTTGAGGACATTGTTGTGTGTGTAAACCAGAGGAGTAGGGGATGAGAGTATTTTGATAAGAAAAATGTCAGGAGGATTGATAGCTGAAACACCAACGGTGAGTTCAAATCCCCTATGAAGTTTACTTGTATAATTTACTTAAAGTATTACTCCGACCCAAAAAAAAAGTTTAATTAAAAATAAATGAATAAATAAATAAACTCCAATCATTTTAAAATAAAAAGTTAATTTTCTTCTAAACTAAACACTCTATGGTTTTATTATTTCAATAGAAAGTGGAGATAATCTTCAAATTAGATGATATTATTTACTAGTATCCGGTTGCAAGTATTTAATAATGTAATGAAATATATTCAATGAGAAAGACTAATGAAATTAAATAAAAACCGAAAATGAAAATATGGCATTTCATTTTCATTTTATTTTAACTGATTTCAGAATTATACATTTGATTGCAGTTGAGAATAATACAATATTAAAAATCAATAACACCAAATAATCATTTATTAAACCAAGTTTTGTTAAAACCAGTATGCAAATTATCTACGCCATATACAATGCAACTTTTATTTCTTTGTAAGATAAAATGCACATTCGGTTTCATTAAGTTTATTGCTTTGTCTCAGCGCCTTCGGCGAAGTTTTCAACTCAGTAATACCTGCTTAGTAAAGTTAAATTTATTGCTTAGTACATGAGGTACCCCAAATAATGGAATGGCAGGGATATCAAGTAGTTTTGAGATGGCCATACATGAGTCAGGATTCTTGCGTAGACACCCCCTAAAATGACTTCATGTCATATTTGACTAGTGATAAGTTGGATCAGTATACGTAACACGGGCTTGCAACAACTGATTTTGCTGGAGACACCTGGCGTTCTTGCCATATTTCAGTTGAGTGCGGCTTAGTTTATTGCTTGGCACCTGTTGCGCCCCAAAATAAGGAATATCGAGCGGACCAACTATTTTTGTGACAGCCACGCATAAATCTCAATTCGTGTGTGTTACATCATTATAAAATGTCTGCATGTTAAATCTGATTTGGTGGAGAGTCACATTCATAACATGGACTTTTTTAAAGCAAATCTAATTCACATAGATTTTACTTGAAATATTGTTAATTAATTAGATGCTAATGGAGATTAAATAATGATTATTTTATTAACATTCAGTATACGTCATAAATACCTAAATGAATTGTGACACCCGTTGTGATGTTGTTTAGGTTACGGTCTAACGGATATATGAGTTTCATTTTAACAAGATTTTTTTCTTATACAGTATCGCCTATAAATAACTACTCCAACTATTATTTTAACAAAATGTTAATTTTCTTCAAAACGAAAAATATCAGAATTTTATATTTTCTAATATAACATTAAACAATGAATATTGACATAATTAAGTATTATTCATCACCAAAATCTAAAACTCTTTTACCAAAAGTATTAATATGTTGCGATCCAAAAATAGATATGTTTATGTCATTCTATTTTTGAAAACAGAAATGTTGAACTTTAATTTGTGGTATCAATTACGTAATCTTTTCTAAATCATACTTATTAATATCCGCTTTATATAATATTCAACAATATATAATAAAAGCTGGGTATCTTTTTTGTCGAACAAATATTTCCGTGAAAAAAAATTTTAGAGGTGTATATGTTTATGGATGATATTAAACCGATTAAAAATAATTGTGTATAACTTCACAATATTAAAAACAAAGATTAAATGGAAGAATTGAAGAGATGGTTTTGGGAGGCGTATGCAAATGTAGTTATCTATTTTTTTAGAACAAGAATAGTCCAGCTATTATGTGACTAGATTGATTTACAATGAGCCTATCATTTCAAGAAAACCAAGTTGATTAAACTATGGAAGCCGAAAATAATAGTAAGTAAAGTTGGCGACCTTAGTTGAGGGTGACCCGAAGGTTCCCTTTTCAATAGCTCCCACAGCAAGGTGTAGTAGAGGGCCCTACTCTTTCCCCTGGATTGCCCCACTTTACCCTTGATCCTTACCTTATAATGCTGAGTGTTAAGCAAGGAAGGATCAAGTACCATTTTTTGACACTTTGGTATGACTCGATCTGGGATTGAACTCCGGTGTCCTGAGCCATTGATGAACACTCTAACCTCTTAATCTATATGGACTGTATCCATATATATATATATATATATATGTGTGTGTGTGTGTGTGTGTGTGTTGAAATGACAGACGGCAAAGAATTTGACAGTATGATATGTGGAAAGATGAATAAATCAAACAAAATCAACTTAAATTTAGACGTGTCATATTTCGTTCGGTTTTATTTCATCTAAACAATCTCTTTCTGAAGAAGTTCGATGAAATAAAGCCGAACAAAATATCACACAACTAAATTTGAGTTAAGTGTTTGATTTATCCAACTTTTCATATATTTCTATCCTATGTACGTATGTATGTAAGTGTGTATATATGCATGTATCTTGGCCTGTTGAGCGTATATGGAGAAAACAGGAATTTGGTGAATACCTTTGACTCTGTGGCTATGCTATCTTATCTTAGGCGCTATATTAACGATACAGAACACTGTTTATTTTTAAACATAAAAAACTGCATTATCACTATATATATATATATATATATATATATATATATATATATATACGGCTTAGATAGATTGACAGATTGTATCTATATTGCCTGAGATATATATTTTATTAGATATAAACTCTCGTGTAGTTTTCTGTGTTTGTATATATAGTGGTGTGAAATGAATATTCGTACATATAAAAAATTTTATTTTATTTTATCTTTCGAACATAGCCTGAATAAAATTTTTATATACATTTACTGTACAAGGATATAATCTGCTAATATGTGCATATAAACTTAGGTTAAAATTAATTTTATGGAAATTAATTCCATTAATTCCTTTTCGTGAATGAAAAAAGTAATCGTACAGTACAAAAATAACGTATTATCTTCATTTAATACTTTGTAGAATACACTTTAATTACTTCAACGGCCACTAATCTCTTCCTGTAGTTCTCAGTTAATTTCTTGCCATAATTAGTGGGCATTTTGTATCACTTTAACTGGCAAATTGTTTTCAGATTCTTGATGTTTGCTGGTATTCTTTTTCGGATTTAAATTTTCAAAAACCGCCACAAGTTTCCAATTGAATTCAAATACGGGGACTTACTTTGCCATTGCAAAACATTAACATTATTTTCAGCCAACCACCTCGTATATTTAGCTGTATGCTTGGGATATTTATCCTGATGGAAAATATAATCAGAAGGTAGCTCAAGACTCTCAAAAGAACGCATCAAATTTTCTTGCAAGATCTATTTATACTTTTGGGCATTGATTTTACCTTCTATTACCGATATTTTGATCACACCTTTTGCTGAAAAACATCCCCAAATCATTCTACTGCTATCATCAAATTTGACAGTTGGTACCATATTCTTTGGTGAGTCGGATTCGTCATCTTTCCTCTTCATAGGAAATTATAACCAAACAACTCAATTTTAGTGTTATCTGCCCATAACACTCAATCCCAAAACGAATTTTCCTTTTTCTTATGCTGTCTTACGAGTTTCAACCTTGCATCTCTATGTCGTTTCAATAGGATAGGAGTTTTCTGTAGTCTCCGTGACTTTAGACCATTACTCAGCATTCTATTACTTATTGTCCGTTTGGTTACATTACATCCTGATGATCGCAAATCTTCCTGCAGTTCTTCACGCGTAACCATTGGATTTTGGTTAATCAGACGTCCTAATATTTTTGATAATCTAGGAGAAGTCTTCCTTGCAGTAGCTGTTTTTTGTTTGTTTTTGTTTTTTTTTGTTTTTTTGTTTGATTTATTTTCAACTGTGCTACGTCTTTTAAACCTTGCAATGAAGGAACTTACCGTAGTAAAAATAATATCCAAGTTTCTTGAAATATTTCTATAACTTTCTCCATCTTTCCAAAACTTAAAAAATCATTGCTTTTTGTGAATTACTCAATTCATTACCTCCTGCCATAAACAGAACCTTCTCATACGACGTGCAATTGCAGAAAGTTCCGATTAGGATTTTAAGACTAACTAGTTACTGATAGCATTATTGGAACAATGGAGAAAAATATTGCAACAATATTGTACTGTACGACCTCTTCTTTACTCTTGAAAATGAATAAATGGCATTAATTTCTGTTAAAGTAATTGTAACCCAAGATTATATACACGAAGTAGAAGAACATGTCCTTATACAGTAAACGTATATAAACATTTTGTTCTGGCTATTTTTGAAAGATGAAAAATAAAAATTTACATATGTACGTATATTTATTTCACCCCACTATATATATATATATATATATGTATCATTCCAAAGAACTATTAATAGAAGCAACAAATTTCTAATTTCTATGAGAATCCGTAAAACCGCATAAGCGAATTGAGCAAAAGAAAAAAAGGGGAACAATCGACATCCCACTTGTTAACAGTGTATTATTATGAGCAGTTACGCACACACACACACACACACACCACTCTAGCGAAGGAATTTTCGGCTGCCGCTCGGATAATGCAAAGCTCTTCGAACGAATTGAGCACTCTGGTATCATGTAAGGCATAAAATGTAAACAAACGAACGCTGCTGCTGCTGCTACATAATACCTTATAATTCCCGAGCCAAACCTAGTACGCTTGTTGCCCGAGTGGTCTGATACTAAGTGTAACTTAAAGTTAAGCGGGTTTCGATCCCAGCTTCAAGCGTCCTACGTGTCTAGCCACACTGGAGAGTTGTGTTACAACGAAACATACTGTCTGTGGATGACAATATATATATATATGTATATATATATACATACATATATATATATATACTGGCTTGATGAACGCATAATGGGGAAACTGAAAGTTGTTAAGCACCTGAAACTCTGTGTTTACACTATCCTGATTTAAATATAATAATGTTATAGAGCATTGTTTAATCATAACTCAGGCAAACTATATCTATACATATATATATATATATATATATAAAGCTCTTCTAATGAATTGAGCTCTTTGGTATCCGATAGCGCAAAATATAAATAAACGAAATTGCTAAGTGGTTAGATACAAAGTTAGACGGATTTCGATCCCAGCTTGAAGCGTCCTGTGTGTCAAGCCACCCTGAAGAGTTTTGATACAACGAAACAGTCTGTCCGTGGATGACAATATTTTTTTTCGTATGGGCATTTAGAATTGTTGTAGACTCTTGAAAATTCACTATGTTATTGCTATGCATCTTATCAGATAACTGACCAATTTTTATGATTTCAGGTTCAAATGAACAGCTACAGCAGCAATTGGAATACACCCTACCAAAGCCTGATTGTCACAGCTTGTGAATTTCAAAAATGCAATCTGACACTTTAGGAAAACGATATGCCATAAAATTATGTTTTACATTTGGAAACGTATGGAATGCTTCAGACTGCTTTTGGAGCATGTTGCATGTATCGATCATCAGTTTTTGAGTGGCATAAAAGATTCAAGGAAGGCAGGGAGTCTGTGATGGATGATGAGAGGTGTGGGAGGAGTAAGTAAGTCAATACACCAGAGTTGATTGGCCAAAGGGTTAGGGTTTGGGTTACTATATTGAGGTTTTAGGGAGTTCAGGAAGAGATTCCGTCGGAAGAGGCCAACATTCTTCAAATCGGGCCCGTGTCATTTCTACCAGGATAATGAACCAGTCCACAACTCCATCCTTGTCACAGACTATTAAAGCAGTCGTTATCGTCGTAGGAAATGGACACGGCGACACGAGTTCAAATCCTGGAGCTGACTGATTGCATTTCACATAGCACTAATACCCTTGGGAAAGGTATGAATCCAATTATTCTTCCCCCAGCTATGGGTAAATAGTAGGACAGACTAGGTTCTTCAGCCTTGGTTAGGCAACTAGTCTAGGAAAAGGAAAACTCTGAATTCAAACCTGTTAAACTCCGCTTAAAAATTGACCTTGTGTCATATCCTGCCCGAGCGGAGGGTTTGGTAAATGGTATCAAGACAGTTCCTCAGGCTCCCTATAGTCGAGACGTTACTCCCTGTGACTTTTGGTTATTCCCTAAGCTTAGAGGCTGTCGTGATGAGAGAATTGATGAGATGAAAGAGGCCGTGACGAAGGTCATTGACACGCTTACACAAAAGGAATTCCATGGGGCCTTGCAGAAGTTGTTGGAACGGTACAACAAGTGCATTGCTGCCGGAGGAGATTACTTAGAAGGGGACTAGAGTTTCATATGGGTATTTTCAGTAAAAGTGTCCATACGAAAAAAGTCTGGAAACTTATCGTATGGACCTCGAATCATTCTACTATGTTGGGCTATCCAAGACTAGAGACCACAATATGCCCAACTGTTTTATCTATGACTGGGAGCTATACATATGGATCCATGCCTTTATCAAAAACATGCCACGACTCGAACACAAATAGCTTCAGTCTAAATTTGAATTCTGTTCACAGATTTTTTTTTCGAACAGATAACCATGAGACCACGCAAACATTCTTTCAATTACCACTCTTCCAAAAGGGCTTACAATGTGCTAATTGAATCTCCTGCATTGAGCTATAATATCTGATAAAAAATGATTGTCGTATGTATGACATTATACTACATCCGATGGTTGGGCTCCACTTCTCAAGATATGGGAACCTTGGAGTAATTCTTCATTGTCATTACTCCCATGTCCACTCTGACGAGGATTAGTACCTGTTTGGGTCTTATTTATGAGTCCAGTAGATCATTTTTGAAATTATTCATTTTCAATTAAATAGTGTAAATGAAACTCTTGATATGCAACAACACAAAAATGCAAATATAAACTTACAAAAATCACGATTCCCAAACTTAATGGCATAAAATAACCCTTGACGGGTTAACGTACCTATAAAAGTCAATTAATTGCTTTCAATTAGTATCTGATTTTTAAGGAAATCGAAATTGGACACTTGGGAAATTTTCAATTAAATCTTTTTCCATTGTCAGTTATTTATTCCAAACAATTACGTCTCTTGGTATATGATATCCGTCATTGAATACCTTTATTTTGACGAACAGGTTGGTGTAATTTTACTTAGACGTAGATGTTAAATGTAGCTTATCGGGGTGCCATAACGAGTATTTCACTTGAAAAGGTTAGAAGATTATATTGTATAGCCACAATACAACTTCACGTATATATATACAAATATATGAGGAAACAATCAACCGGTAATGTCGACTTCAATAACGAACGAATACACTTCTTTATTAAAATATAAATCTCTCACACTTTATTCTCGAAAGGGTGATGTTTGTTGTATGTGAGAGGTGAGTAGAGACAAGGGCGGACTGCTATATTGACCCCAAATTCTTCTCTCGACCATAGCAGCACTTCTTTCTCATCTTGGCTTGCGGTTGCTCAACCGTAAGTCACTGAGGGCCTAAAGCCCTCTATCTGGAGCTGGTTCTCACTTCGGCATCCTGTCTCTAACTGTCTCAAACCACCCAGGCACCTGGTTATATTATTTTCTAACGCTCACCTGCTTCCGCTGTTCCTCCACCTATTTACACAGGTGCATCACTTGATTGACGGCTCGGTCGAGGGTCAATATATAACAATTATTCTCAACATGACTGGTGACAGGAATAGGTTCATAAGGAGCAGCAAATATAGATATAATAGTTTCATTTTGTGTAAAATAAAATAACGACCTTTTTCCTGAAATTTCGTCACATCTGAGCAACACAAGAACTGAATATAATGCAGACTGTTATCCATTGTTCCGACAATTATGTGACTATTTCTAAGTTAGTCGTAGAAAATAATTTTTGAGAGTAAAATCTCACACGTGGTTTCAAACCAAATTTGATCACTGTAAGGTTGAAAGCATACGGTTCATCGCTGCATAAGCTTTCAACAAAATTGAACGGTACAATTTTGTCGGAATTAGAAAGTTGAAAATAAACGGATAGATGAATAGAGGAAATCATTCAAAATCCCTTATTGGCATGTGAAATCAATAAACGCTTGGATGGTTTTAAAAAGGGGTGAAGAATATATCCATTTCTAAAACATTTGAAAAAAACCTTTTTTTCCACTAGTAAGTTATTTTCTAAGTTTGATCATTCCAGAATTTAATATTTCTTTTTTTTTTTTTTTTGTTACAATTACCTATCTATTCTTTTATAAACAATTGCATTTTTTCTACTAATTAAAATTTATACTTTTCTTCAATTCCTGCTTAGAGTAGCAACAGCTCTTTACAGGCAGCAGAAATTCTAGATATTCTAAATATCATAATAAAAGAAGTTTTTTTGAAGAATAACCAATTGCAATGAGAAGCAGCTAAGATGAAAGAAATATTTTTAAAAAATCATATCATAACAGAAAGACGTTATATCTTATTTATGAGAAAAATAATGCTATAAAAAGCTCTAAAGATTTATACTCACAATAGGGAGCCACATATCTGTATTTAAGAAATATCATATTACTCTATATCCTGGAATAACTGATCATTCATTCAATTAAACCTTCTTAAGAATATTATCTCCGTCCTTGCTTCTCGGTGGGTGAATGACCATGGTAAGTTTTATCTGAAGCTTCATATCTTTATATCTTTTTCAAAGTCTACAAAGATGAAAAATAAGAACCCTACAACCTTATGATAGAATGAGAAGGGTTTTTTCTAAATGTTTTTAATCCTGTCGCCAGAGTGCCGAGTAGAATTTACGATTGACTCTCTCTTCTACTTCGTTATTCATATTTAATGTCGGTTCGACATTTTATGGGACGCCATACTGAAGAAAGGATTATTAGGTCTCAGTGAAAAAAATTCCATATAACATAAAAACACATAAAGAAAGTGAAGAAAAGAAAAAAAAAATGTTAGAAGGCATTGACTAACAGAAAGAAGCGGACTAAAAAGAAGTAATATATAAAATAATGTCACTGTTTTATTTCCGTGGAAACTACCACCAATACAGAAAATTCTATAATACAATTGGAGAGAGCATGTTTTAGAGTAAAAAGAGATTAAGAAAAAGACTATTTTATCACATAGTTACATAGTTTTATCATATAGATGGCTATACATTTCCACCAACTACGATAAAGAGTCTTAAAAACCTGCTGGTAAACAGCTGAATGATAGGAGTCGTTCTTAGCGTAACGGTTATTGTTGAGGGAAATGGACACAGTAACCAAAGTTTCAAATCCTAGACGAGACTGTTTGCATTGCACATCACGTTAATGCTCTTAGGAATGGTATGAATACAGCCATTCTCCCTCCAGTTATGGATAAATAATAGGGCAGATAAGGTTTTTCAATCTTGGTATGGCAACCAGAAGAGGAGAAGGAAAACTAAATTCCAACCAGTTATACTCCGTAAAGAAATGTGACTTTGTGTCTTATCGTGACGATGGGTTCGAGTGAATTCAAAACTACTCGAACTAATTCTTTTTACAGTAACAATGACAACCTAGTTGTCAATAAAATTTTATCAACGTAGTCCATCTTTATTTGGCCCGATTTACGCTGGTGAGCTGACCGAGATACACTGCATTTCGTGTGTTGATACTTGTGTTGAATATATTTTGTCACTCACATAGTTCCCACTACAAGCAGAACAGATCCATTCATACGCTTTCACTTATCGACAAATACACAAGAAGTTGATTAGTGAATATTTCGTTTTTGTTTTCTATATGCAGTAAATCAATGAAACACGCACAGGCTTGCAAGTTAAATGTCCTTTTGTCGGTCTACTGTTCAATAGCTATCTGTAATGATATTAACAGTGTTTCGTTCTCTTCTGCCATACTAGAAGCACCTGCTTTTGATATTATGGGAAAACATTATATAAAAGCATCTATTACTCAAGAAACGGTCCAAATACAAGTCGATATTCAAGCTCTTGTTTATTGCTGGTGAAAATGCATAACCAATGATGGATTCGATGTTGAAATAGTGTTTTGTATATGAAAACTGGCTTTGTTCAACAGTGTCTTTCTGTTACTCTATAAGGTATAGTTACCGTGGGAATAAAAAAGAGTCTTTATTTACAGAGGGGCCTCTAGCCTCTCTCTCTCACACACTAACATTTTTTCTCTCTTCTTCGCTCTATCTTCTCTGTATATATATATATATATATATTTGTATTTTTCAAAAGACGCATTGTTCATGCTAATTTCACTCTTTTCCAAAGACAGAAAATATGGCAGGAAAAATCCTTTTTTTAAAAATTTCTAAGAAATTATATAAACTGTACCCAAAAAGAATATATATATATATATATATATATATATATATATATATCTTTTTGTTGATTCAACGAGAGAAAAGTAAATATTCTAAAATGAATATGTCCACAAATGAATTTGAATGTGGAACTTTAGATTCTATTTTATAAAACTAAACTCAATACATGTTTCAGACTACATAGGATTCTTCGGAAGACAGTCTGGTAAGTCTTTTTTCCGGTCTTTTATTATGAAGATCGTTTTAATAGGTTAGTGATATTTCTTAATAACAGGATTTGTGTCTGTGAATATCCTGTTAGAGTTAATTGTTCGTGAAAACATTTGGCCACAGCAGATTTTGTTTGTATATATTTTACAAGAGATTACTCTTTGTTTAGTATTTGGATCCATGTACACCCATATTTTCAGGGTTATTGCTTTTTCCCCCTTCTCTCTTTTCCACTGAGTTGAATATGAGATAGTTTGTGTATGTGTACATGTTTACGTTTTTGAGTTTGTGCATGAAATTTGCGTGTGTGTGTGTGTGTGTGTGTGTGTGTGTACTTCATACTTGTATTTCTAAAGGTCGTCTCTGTTTAATATAGATTTAGATATATGTATGTTTTTTTTCTTTTGGTGGAGTAATGAGTTGTCGTCAGTTTGGTATTATTTCAAATATTCCATTACCTCATTTGTGAATGTGTTTTGAAATAGTTTTCTATATTCTTGTAATTTAATATTACTTTGATGCAGGGAAACTCTAGTGTTCAAAGCTTCAGTCGATCCTATCTCAACGTTTTTAACAGTTGTAACATTCAATTATGTAGATTACATCTTTTAAATTGAATTTTAGATTCTTATTTGTTATGAATGTCGATTTTGGGTTTTCGAATTTATACGATTTTCCTTCTTCTATGATTATTAAACATACTTCGGCTCTTTTATTTTTGCATTTTGAGACTCCATATGTTATGTGTTTCTCAAAGTTTAATGACTTAAATCTGTGTTTAAGTGTCGTCTACTTTTAATGTATGAGACAACTTAATAAAGGCATAAATATTTCGTTCTATCCGAAATTAATTCATTACAGAGAAAATAAGACAATGAAGATTGTTACTCTCCGTAACACTACAGCCTTGCCTTGAACAATAACAGGGTTACTTTGAACCAAGAGTTTACTGGCCAAGCTATGACTGAAAGCCATTGTTGACCGGCATCCCACGATGTCAAAGTGCGGCACAAGACCTTTTTAACGTGGGAAACAGGCTCAATTCCGCAAGCTCCATAAATGACTCGGGCCCTGTCGGCATTCTCATAAAAGAAAGGGGCTTCAGGTGCCAGGCGAGAAACTGAGTCCTGCTGAAGCAGGTGAGAGCCTTGGAGACGGCCTCCTGAGACACAAAAATGTTAGTCATTGCCACGAATGACCTGAATGGTGAGCTTCCCTGGCACTCATATCCTGTGGCTTTGTCCAAAAGCCATGATTAAAGTCAAGCTATGAGTGAAGATCTTTCTCTAATAGCCTGTTACCTCAGTTTATACTACCTAGAGGTTTGATATTTTCGTTTACAGGTGATCGGTGTTCAAACCCTTGTGTCTCAATTTATTCATATATGATACATTATTTTTCAGTTGTTGGAGAATTTTTGTTTCTATGAATAACTCTGGAGCTCTGGATTGTTTTTGTTGTATTCGCTCCTCGGATAGAGACACAAACTACTTAAACATTGTGTGATATGTGCTGCAAGGATACACATTAGCCCCATACCTGTTTATCATCTGCCTAGACTATGTGCTTAGAACATCTATTGATATAATGAAAGATAACGGTTTCAAACTGACAAAGGAAAGAAGCAGAAGATACCCCGCACAAACAATTACAGACGCGGACTACGCCGATGATATAGCGCTTCAAGCAAATACTCCCCACCAAACCGAAATTCTACTACTTGGTCTGGAACGAGCAGCTGCAGGCATAGGCCTCCATGTCAACGCCGACAAGACTGAATATATGTGCTTTAATCGAAGAGATGATATCTCCATTCTAGATGGTAGTTCTCTGAAGCTAGTGGATAAGTTCACCTACCTCAAAAGCAGTGTCTAATCAAACAATACAGACATCAACACGTGTCATGCAAAGGCATGAACAGCTATCGATGGGCTATCGGTCATATGCGAGTCGATAAAATAAAACGCAGTTTTTTTCCAAACAGCAGTCGTGTCGATACTTCTATACGGATGGACTACATGGGTAGTAACTAAACGTATGAAGAAAAAGATTGACGGCAATTACGCAAGAATGCTGCAAGAAATACTGAACAAGTCCCGGAGGAAGCACACCGCAAAGTAGCAGCTGTACTGCCACTTACCACCCATCACGAAAAATATCCAAGTTAGACGAACCAGACATGCGGGACACTGCTGGAGAAAAAAGGACGAACTTATAAGCAACATACACCCGTGGACCCCTTCACATGGACAATCAAAGGCAGGACCACCAGCTAGAATCTTATATACAACAGTTTTGTGCTGATACAGGATGTAGCCTTGAATACCTACCGGGGGCGATGGACGATAGAGACAGGTAGCGGGAGAGGGTCAGGGAGATCGTTGCTGGCGGCGTGACATGAGGATGATGAAGACGTGTGTGCCAATATGAATATTTAATACTGTTTGGGAGTCAATCTGAGGACAATGCAGATAATTCGAAAATAATTGGATTTGTCCAATTGTGTTTACGCACGTACGAATCGTTCTGATTAGAAATAACTCCTGAATTTCTTGTAGGTTCCTGGCCATAATTGACAAATATCCCGGCAGGTTCATGACCAGGAAAATAAGAGCGTCCGAATTTTTTTTATCAGGCAGGTAGTATATTAAGACATTCATTATTTCTCATATATGATGAGTACCATCTTCTCTAACTGAACATGCTTTGATTTTTCTCAGATGAGAAAAGTTTCTGCCAGAATCAGATGGTGAACCGTTGTAGTGCCCTGTCCCCACAAAACGTACCGATATTCATGGAAACCAAACACCCAGTCCACATCCTGGTGTTTGGGGTGGGTCATTAACATCGGTGAATATATGACTCCATTCATCTTCCTACATAGTCTCAAACTCAACAGGATAGCCTACATCTAGTGCCTCGAAGAGATAGAACTTTGGATCGAGAAGGTGGCTGCTGGAATACCCTACATCGGGCAACTGGACATTGCATTATTTCAAGCAAATAGGAGAATTCGGTGTTGGCTCTCAGAAAATTTCTACAACCATCTCAGTCCCAACATTTGGCAACATAAATACCTAGATTTCAATCTGCTGGAAAATTATATAGGTGCAATTGAACTATAAACTCCGTGCAATACCAGAGATGAACTTGAAGGCAAGGATAACGGCAGTATTTACTAATTTAAACAAAGACACCGTCAAAAATGCTTACAGGTGATTCCAAAGTCATCTGGAAGCCGTGGTTGAAGCCATTAATAATTTCTTTGAATAAATTTCACCTCTAGTATTTCAAGATAGTTTCATGTAATTTTGGTTGATGTATCGGATGAAGTAAGATGTGAGTGTAATTTTGATTTTTTCTTAATTTTGACGACAATTTACGCATCGCACACCGTATATGTGAATGTATATATATGCACGTGTGCGTGTGTGTGTGTCTGACTGCATGCGTGAGATACAGAGAGAGAATGAGAAATAGAGAGATAGAGAATAAAAGAACGGTCTGCCACTATTTCATCTCCTTGCCTCTTTTCCCGTCAGTCGTTTTGTCTCGTGTCGCTATGGTGTCACCATCTTAGGTCTTATATGTTGTCTTTAGTTGACATCCTCATTTGTTAAGGTTCTTCTCTGTTGAAATGAGGAATAATAACGTTAACATCTTTTCGCGTATATTTAATATTTTATTATTTCTTAACGACTTTTCTTTTTATGATCCGTCCGACTAAATGGATATTTAAGAGCAAGATGGAACGTTCAACTGCTCCAACCTCCCTCGTTGAGGTCTTCGCACTAATAAACTTATTTCAAACTCCTGAATCGTTTTGGTCACCAGACCATCCGTTGAGTAGGATGGCGACAGATTGACCTAGAGATCAATGGTCGTCAGTCATACAAGTTAACTCATTGTGTTTTTCCACGCTCAGGATTTTACTATATAATTGCATGCGTCAGGTATAATTTTTGTTTTCATTCAAATTATGTAGTTCGACTTTGAATTATTATTATTTTACTCTTTTGCGAAGTTTTCACACCAACTTTAGCTGATTGTTTTCCACTCGAGTCTGAGTGACAGCAAGTCTTTCACATCTACAAGACTTAGTATTCTAGCCGATCTCAACAATGCTGTCTGGACATTTTTGATTCTCCAACTGATTTGAAATTCGTTCAGTCTATTCTCCAGACTTTTGGAGACTATTCAAAGAGCCTCAACTACAAATGATATTAACTTGACCTTTATGATCTGAGTGATTTTTTTTTTCAGTTCTTTGGCAAGTAATTGTCTATCTTTTTGCTTTCTTTTATTTTCACTATCTCTTTCACGGGAAAGGCAAAATCCGCAAGACGGCAAATTCTCTTTTTTTTTTTAATTAAAAAATAGTTTTTGGTTGGGATAAAGTGATCCATCTGTATCTCGAAATTCCAGAAAATTGATTATAATTTTTCTCCTCGGAGTTTTTCACACCAACGGTAGCTGATGGTTTCTGACAGGAAGTTGAGTGACAGCAAGTCTCCTCTTGTATCCTGGACTCTTTTTTTTTTTTTTTTTTTGGCTAATCTTACCTATTCTGTGATCAGGAGAGCCTCATTTTGTCCTCTTATTTCCACGTCTTCTAGTCCCCTTTCAAATATTTGGAGATTGTTCCTAGTGCACCAATTACTATTGGTATCACCGTCACCTTCATATTCCATCTTTTTTTCTACAAGGTCTACATATTTATCTTTCTTTTCGCCTTCTTTTGATTTTTTTTTTCTTTGGTGTGCTGGGACGTCAAAATTTACAATTCAGTAGGTTCTCTTTTTTTTATGTTGACAGCCACTAGATCTTATCGTCTGGTAGAGATGATGTGATCTGTTTGTATTTCAAAATTCCAAAGAAGTTTGGATGTCTTATTCTGCTGAATGAATTCCAGGATGTGCATATAACATTTCTTCATATGGTAAAGTTATTATTATTATTATTATTATTATTATTTACTCCTTTACGAGTTTTTCACACCAGCGTTAGCTGAGGTTTTACATTGGGGTTTGAGTAACTGCAAGTCACCTCAAGTCTCCATGACTTTTCTCGCTATTTTGGCCGATCTTACCCATGCTGTAGTTTGGATCCACTTTTCTTCGTCTTTCCAACTCCTCCATTCTCTGTACTAATACTTTGGTGACTGTACCAAGAGCACCAATTTCAAATGGTATTACCCTCACTTTCATGTTCCGCCGTTTTTAGAAAGATCCAGGGACTTACGTTTCTTTTCACTTTCTTTAAATTTTATGCTCTGTTCAGTCGGGATATCAAATTCCACAATTTGGTAAGTACTCTTTTTGTTGATTAATTCTAGTTCTGGTTGTCTGGCCGAGATTAGGTGATCAGTTTGTATCGTAAAATCTGTGCGTCTCATTCTCCAGGACTGATGTTGGGTTGTGCATATACCATTTGTTCGTATGGTCAAACTTCACTTTCTTGCACAATACCCTGTGGATCACCTTGCCTACCCAGTCGTGTCTAGTCGTATACACTTTCTTTGCTAATTGGCTGCATTCGCTTATGTGATTGTTTGTTTCGTCTCTATCACCACATAACTTACATCTGCTGCTTTTTTGCATTTTATCTAGTCTTGCTTTGATATGATTGGTCCTTAGGGCGTTATTTTGAGCGGCTGTTAGAAGAGATTCAGTTTCTCTTAAGGTTTCCTTTATTTTAGATACGCGCACGTTTTTTCGTATAAGAAGTCACTTGTTAATTGTTTAAAATGTCCATACAGTTGCTTTTCTTCCCGTTTCTTTCTTCTTTTTTTTTCTTGTCATTTTCGTTCTATTGGTCTTCGGATTGTCTGTATTGTTTCTGGTGGCTGTAATCAGTCTTTCTCCGCGCTTTTCTCCGCGCTTTTCAATGTAGTCTTCGGGTTGTATCGATGCATCAACGCTATCTTCAATGCTGGCAACTCCTCTATCATCATCATTATTATTTACTCATTAGAGTTTTTCACATCAGCGTTAGTTGATGGTATTTCACTGGAGTTTGAGTGACAGCAAGTCTCCTCAAGTCTCCAGTACTCTTCTCAGTATTCTGACCGTTCTCAGTAATTCTGTAGATTGGATGGCCTCCACTCATCCGCCAACTTCCAAGTCCTCCAGTGCCTTAAACAATCCTTTAGTTACTGTTCAAAACGCATTGGTATAATTGTCATCTGCATTTTCCATATTTTTTAAAAATTCTCTAACAAGGTCGAGGTACTTATCCTTCTTTTCACATTCTTTCAGTTTTATTCTGTGGTCAGCCAGGACAGCGAAGTCGACAATTTTGCAAGTTCTCTTTTTGTTGATTATTATTAGGTCTGGTCTTCTGGCCGAGATTAATTGACCCGTGTGTATGTCAAAGTCCCATAGGAGTTTATATGTGTCATTAGGAGAGAATCTATTTCTCTTTTATTGTTATTATTATTATTTACAGAAATAACTACTTCAAAGCCTATAGTTTCAAGTAAAAAAAAAGAATGACTTTAGCATAAAATACCCTCCCAAATATTGACATGCTGTAAAATCAAACACAATTTCTCAATGCTTGTGTGTATGTGTGTGTGTGTGTGTGTGTGTGTGTGTGTGTGTGTGTGTGTGTGTGTGTGTGTGTGTCGTCCAGGTTAAAATATGGCACAGGATGAAAGTGTGTGCTGATGCGTTACAGGCTTTGGTAAATTGAAAAGTAATTCTGCCAAATTCCAAGAGATGAGATCACAGGTAAAATTAGGAAGGAAACAGGCAAATTCCTTTGCATTATTTCTATGTCATCTTTTAACAGACAAGAAAAGAAAAGAAATTGCATCAGATAGTAAAAAGGAAATTGTTTGGGGAGACGGAAAAAAAGCTCTAAAATTTAGGGGAAAAAAACAAAGGAAAGGTGTACAAAGTTCTGAGAATACCGTAGAACTGGTTAAATAAGAAAGACGAAAGGAAGTCCAACAAGGTAGAAAGAAGATGAGCAAAATTCATGAAGTAAGAAAAGAAATGAATTGGAAAACCTGAAAGAAAAAATGCAGAAAGAACGACGGGGCTAGAATTGAATGAAATAAAGTAAAACAAAACAAAAGAGGGAATAGAAACTAGAAAGAAAAAAAGGAAAGCAGAAGATGAATAGGAAAAAGTAAATGTGGAATTGTGAGGAAAGGAAGAAATTAGAAATGAAAGGGAAGAAAGAAATACGTGGAGATTCTGGCAGAAGAAGGAGGAAGGGGGAGACAGAGAGAGAGGGGGTGGGTAGAGAATTGAGAGAAGAGAATTGAGATGATTATCAATATTTTTAATGAACCTTCTAGATAACTTTTTTCGCATATCTATTTAAGCAACAACAGACCAATTAAGGTTATTGCTTGCACATTAAAAACAAATTTATACCAATCAGATAATTTTTTAAAAAGCTTAAAAGAAAGAAAGAAAGAAAGAAAGACCCAAGAATATCGAAACAGAAAGAAAGAAAGAAAGAAAGAAAGAAAGAAAGAAAAGATGCAGGATATTCTGAATGGTATAATTCAAATTGAAGGGAAAGAAAGAAAGAAAGAAAGAAAGAAAGAAAGAAAGAAAGAAAGAAAGAAAGAAAGACACGGGAATTTTGAAACATATAGAAAGAAAGAAAGAAAGAAAGACTCGGGAATTTTGAAACATATAGAAAGAAAGAAAGAAAGAAAGAAAGAAAGAAAGAAAGAAAGAAAGAAAGAAAGAAACTTAGGAATTTTGAAACTTATACAATGAAATGAAACAAGACAAAGAAAGAAAGAAAGAAAGAAAGAAAGAAAGAAAGAAAGAAAGAAAGAAAGAATGGCACTTGTACAAAGTGAAAAAAAAAGATAAGAGAATGAAATGAAGCAACCATGCAAAAGGCTCAGAGAGGGTTGTGAAAACATAGAACGAATAAAAAGAAAGGCGCTCAAGTTGAAGCAGACATCTTGAGGCGTGTAATTAATTGGCGCTAGCATGAGGAAGTTGACTGTATTTATATTTACAACTCCTCTATTGTCTGACAGCAAAAACAGACGATTTCTCAAGCTACTCACCAACCCGCCCCTTCCTCAAATTTCTAGCGTCCTCTTCCGCTTTCGGTTTCCGGTGATTTATACCTGTGAAGTCTAAGAAACCCCCAACTTCCACAGCAACCTCTCTCTCTCCCTCCCTCTCCCTCTCCCTCTGTCTGTCTGTCCGTCTCTCTCTCTCTCTCTCTCCCTCTCTATCTCTCTGTCTCTGTATCTGCTTTCTCTCATCTGATGAATTTCTTTTTATTTATCGCTCTTCGTTCTCCTCTCTATTACTATCATCCTATCAGACTCTAGTTTCTTTGTCATACTCTTTCTTTTCCTTATCATTTAATTTTATCTTTCGCATTTTCCACTTCCTACCTGTCTCTCTCTCTCACTTTTTTTTCAATCTCTTGCTTTGACTCAACTCCTCCCCGTCTGCTTACTTTCACTCTTTTTCTTTTCATCTAACATCTATGTGTCTTTCTCTACTGCTTTCTCCTTTTACTTTCTATCTATCTATCTATCTATCTATCTTTTTCTCATTATTCATTCTCTCTGTTATTTCTTTTTCTTTTTTTATACCGTACAATTTCCCCTCAACCTTTGTTTCTCCATTTCTTTCTCCATATTATCCCTCACTATAGCTTGTCCTCGGTAGTATAGTGGTAAGTATCCCCGCCTGTCACGCGGGAGACCGGGGTTCGATTCCCCGCCGGGGAGGTGCATTCAATATTTAACCGGGACATTGGCCCAGCGTTTAGAGTGTTCGCCAATGGCCCGGGAGACCTGGGTTCAATCCCAGGTCGAGTCATACCAAAGACTTTAAAAATGGAACTTGATACCACCTTGCTTAACACTCAGCATTATAAGGTACGGTTCAAGGGTAAAGTGGAGCAATCCTGGGATTGGAGTAGCGCCCTCCCTTACCTTGGTGTAGTAGCTATCGAAAAGGGAGCCTTCGGGTCACCCTCGACTATGGTCGCTAACTTTACTTACTATATGTCTACTACATTTTCGCATTTTTCCCCTTTCCTCGTTTTTTAAATCTTTTTCTCGTTTCTTATTTAGTTCACTCTCTTCTTTCTTTTATTCTATTTGTAATTTTCTTTTTACCACTCTCTTTCTCTCTATGTTTTTCAATTGCTTTCTTTATCTCGCTCTCTCTTTCTCTTTCTTTCCCTCTCGTATTTCTTTTCGTTCAATTTTCATATTTCTTCGTTAATCATATTCTCTTTCTTTTTCCCTTCTTATTCTAATCCTTCTCTCTATATACTGGCTCTCTTTCTCACACATAACTCCCTTCTTTTTCTCTATTTCTTTGTTCCTTTCTCTTTTATTTTGACTCTCTTTCCGTCTTTTTAATTCTTTTTGCTACTCATCTTCTTTTTTTTTTAATTCTTATTTAGATGTCTCCACTATCTTCATATTTTTATCACACCTTTTTTTTAACTTCTCTTTTTTTCCTATTTCTGCTACGTTCTGTTTAAATCCCAACTCCAAATTCTCTTTCTGTCTTATTCTCTCTCTGTCTCTGTCTCTCTCTTTTACTTTCGCTTTTCCCCTCATTGGTTGTATTTCTTTTTTTTTATGCTTTCATTTCTATAGTTTTCTATCCTTCTTCCTTCTCTGTTCACCCCTCAGTCTCTCTCTCTCTCTCTCTCCAAATTAATTTTTTCTCTCGGTAAATTAAATATCAGAATATATAAACCGGCTTTCAAATATATCATAGCAATTAATTAATGACAAGAGTTTAGACCTTATCTTTGAAATGCCGTTTCAACTAAACTCACCATTAAATGGTTTACAAGTACAGACCTTTTAAATGAAAGACATAACGATAATTTACGATTGGATATATTCACTTAATAGATATATCAATAAGAAACTGTTAATATTGTTTACACACACACATATATATATATATATATATATATATATGTAAAGAGAGAGAGAAAGAGAGAGAAAGAAAGAGAGAAAGAGAGGGAGGAGAGACCGTTAAAACACCGAGATTGGGGACTATACTGTTTTTATTTATGATTGCTTACTTCTTGCTTTCTTTTTCTCTCTCACTCAAAATTTCACTATTTCTCTCTATACCAATCTCCCACTCTATCGATCTCTCAAAATTTCTCACTTCCTCTTGACTTATTTTACACTTTCTTACATTGTTTCTCTCTATAAACTTCTTCTTCTTCTTCTTCTTCTTCTTCTTCTTCTTCTTCTTCTTCTTCTTCTTCTTCTTCACGCTCTCATTCATGGTATTTTTCACCTCACCTTCTGTCAAAACATATCTCTCTCACCTTCATCCTATCTATCAATCTATTAATCTATCTATCCCATCTAAGGGGGCGTTTAATGAAAATGAGGAGAAATTTGAAATTGGAGGCATGGTTTACACTTGCACTTTTTTCAAGGAAATCAATTGTGATAGGTCATTTAATTTCCCAAAAGACTGCCTGTGTCACCTTCTTTTCTAACTGTTGAACCCGGAACTTTATCTTCAGCGAAAAATCCCTGCTTTCCTACTTCATGGACTGTCTTTTTGGCCCATTTTTGGCCCATTTTTGGCCCATTTGCAAACATTTTTAGAGTAGAACGTTCTCTCTGTACACATAACGCATCCTTGTGTAAACTGCACTAAACTTAGCACTTTATTACAGACCTCTGTTCAAGCATGAAGCACTTTGGTTACCACAATTTTGAAAAGCCTTAAAACATATTTGAAAGATTAAAATCATTTGATCTATGAATCAATTCAAAACAACGCAGAATTCACATTCATCGAAAAAATTCTGAAAAGAACGCTCCTTTCAAAAAGCTCCAATTATTTATTGAATGACTCATATATATATATATATATATATATATATATATATATATATATATATATATATATATATGTGTGTGTGTGTGTGTGTGTGTGTGTGCGTGCGCTGATTTTTTTCTCTGCATCGTGATCATATCACTATCTCTTATTTGGCTGAATATAAGTAGTTGTTTTTTTAAAACAGCGGAAATTCTATTAAAAAATACCCGAAAATATTTCTATAAAATGAATGATGGAGAAGTCCTTGGCATTTGATCTCTACATATTATATTAAATGCATGTCCATTTGTCCTTGAGATTCACTGTCATGAATCCATAGGAGCTCTTTTCTTTTTTCCCGCAGGCAAAAACACTCTTTCCTTCAAATATAATTGCCTTTAATATCAATAAGATTTTTTTCTTTTCCCTCTATTCCTGTTTAAATTTTCTGATTTTCTTATGATATTGTTATACTCTGTAGGTTTTTACAACAATAGCAACGAGCGGCTGTCGCTTGATTTCAAGAGACAATAAGTTTACAAAATACCCCGAAATTAACGTTAATATTTGAATAATGATTTCGTTTGACTCACTTTGATTCTTCCTCGAATCAATAATGATCTATTACATGCTACTGAATTTACCTCATATAGCCTCAATGTTTCGCAGCTTTGTTTTGTTTTGTCTTTTTGTTTTTTGTTTTTTTTTAAGATTTATTTATTTACATGTTTAAAAACAATGTGTAAAACTAAAGGTAAATAAAGTTAAATTAAGCAGTCGATTCAGCTCGGTTTATGCTTAAACTTTTGATGCTCTACAGAGGGATAGAAATGATCCGCAACGATTCAGTTTTAAAAAGGAAAAAGAAAGAAAATAAACCCAAAATAAAATTGTTATGGCTCTATTTATTGACGACTTTTACAATTTCTTTCGAGCAAATCCTTGGGCGGTGTGTGTGCGACACGTTTTTTTCAGCTCAAGTCAAGCAGATTCTAATACTAGTAGCGGAAGGGTACACATGGCGTTGTGGCTAAAGTGCAGGATTACTTCATCGTCGAAAACGAGTTCAAACTCCACTCGTGTTATTATGTTCACTTTCGTATTCATACCCTTGAGAAAGTGATAAGACCCCCTTCTCCCTGCAGCGTTAAATAGCACTATACTATCTTTCAAAAAAGATGGCTTTGGCATTAAATAACCCACAAAGATTTATATGCCTTTAAACACAGAAACAAAATGGACATATTTTAAGTGGAGTGAGGTGTGGGTGAGAAAACCATCGCTCACCCAGGCAGCACCCTTTCTATGTACTTACCGGTTAACTGCTTCTAGTGCTACCCTAGACTGGATTTACGAGACTATAGTCAACTCCAGATCGAGGGATTGTGAACAGGAGACACAGATTTGACTACAAATGGCTCTTACTCCGCAGCCAACTAGCAATAGCAGGAAATTTCTTGAAGTCTACGAGACACACAGTTTTTACCCATTCTATGAGGTTTGACTTCTGGGCAATATTAGTCTTATTTAAAAATTGCTTACATCCTGTAGAATATTAAATTGTAAGTTGAGTCGATCCAAATTTTCAAAGACAGGATCTAAACCCTATTCTTTTATTATTTGCTATGATCTATTTGAAAGCAATATACTGACATTTATGTCACACGACTAACATTGATTTTAAAACCTTAAAAACTATTATGTTAAAAGCTCTCTTGCCGCTAGAAATATTTATTAATATTAACTGTTTGAGTGTAGACTTTCTTGACAGTTTTAGAAGTACCTAACTTTTAACGACAGATTCGATGGAAAAAATTTCTAAAAGGTATATTATTAAAAAAAATTAAGCGTGGGTCCATATTGATGCAAGACCTAAATGATCTTCTTGAATCTAAATTACCTGCAGTACCCAATGCGCAAAAACGAAATATTTCTGCAACGGGAATGTTTCATCAGATTTAGTCATTATTAAATACTTTCATATATCATTCATTTTGCTATAAATATAGACAAGTTCTATATCATCTTCTTAGAACTAACAATCGGGATAAGATAATATTTTTGAATTGATAAATCTCTTCATTATCACTCGTTTAAATGTATTTATCACCAAAATATCGCTGCATTTTTTAAATGATGTAATTAAATTTCTGATAAAATGAAACACAGTTTCTTCCAGATAGCGGTCGTCTCGATACTGCTGTATGGATGCACTACTTGGACGCTAAGAAAACGGCTTGAGAAGAAGCTAGACGGCAGTTACACAAAAATGTTGCGAGCAATATTGAACAAGTCCTAGCGGCAACACACAACAAGGCACCAACTATACGGCCACCTGCCTCCCGTTACGAAAACTATCTAAGTTAGACGAACCAGACATGCAGGACACTGCATTAGTGATGTACTCCTGTGGACCCCCACATATGGCCGAGCAAAAGCAGGACGACCAGCTCGAACATACATACAGCAGCTATGTGAGGATACAGGATGTAGCACTGAAGACCTGCCAGAGGCTATGAACGATAGGGAGAAGTGGCGAGAAAGGGTCAGGGATATCCGTGTTAGCGGCACGACATGATGATAATGATGATGATGACACAATAACATATTTGTCATGGATGTTTATCTTTTAGAATAATAATTTCAGTTTGTTAAATTTTCGACGTCAGTTTTTATTGTACAGCTTATAAAATAACAATCTGGGATTCAATTCTTGAACGTCAATCTTCGTCAGTCAAGTTCTTCAACTTATATATTTGCACCTATTACACTTAGCTTGGTACTGGATAACATCCAATAAGAGAATGTAAAAAGGTTGAGGAATGGGTATCCCCAATCGTTTTTTCCTGTACATTAGACAGTGTTCTTTTGTCTGGTTCAGGTTACCAATCTAGAAGAAGGAAAATACTGAATTCAGATCAAATTGTATTCAGCTTAACAAATTAACCTTGTGTTACATTCTGCTCTTGGCAGAAGTGTTGGGTAAATACCTGCATAAATCTTTTAAGTCGATACTGGATGTTTGTCTAAAAAAACAGCACACAAAATTTATGATAGGAAGCTTGCTGGAATTGTACAAATATTGTAGTAAATGGAACATACAGGAAACTAAAAGTTTGATTGGCCCGAACAATAATGAAATCGTTATAATTTTTCTGCAGATCAACATTGACACAGCCACAGGTTTGAAGAAACCCCCTTTTATTTCGTCGGATTGATCAGATCAGATTTTCCATACTAGTATTATAGAGACTAAATAAAAAGATCAGAATAAAAACCATTTTAAAAAGTCTTCGGAGATTTTCAGCACTTCCTCATAAGTCTTCGTTTATGCATTTTTCTTTCAGACTACTCTGTCTAGCCCAGTCGGCTGGGCCTGTAGAATACACAGAGTGCAACTCTGGAGTGGGGTGAGACAAGTGCCCAGGATAAGACACTAAATATTTAATAGTGATATACTTGAAATGCTTTGAGGAATATGAAGTAAACCCTTCGTTGCCATCGCTCCCACGTCCACTCAAGCTCGGGGTGGTAGCATTCGATAGGGTCCTATCTGCGAGTCAAATAGAACTGTTTGATATTTAAACTGGGTGCAAACGAATGACGTCTGCTAAATTGAATTGTTTTTAATTGAGCTGTTTGATCATTTATCTCTGTAAACAAATGACTGATATTTTATTGAAGTGTTAGTGATACTCAGTAATACTGGGAACTTTTTAATTTTCTTGACATATGCTAAATTGAATTGTTACAAATAAAACTGTTGGGTCATTAATCTGGGTGTATCTATGAAATGTGTTTTCAAATCATAAATAATATATATTTAAAAACAGGATTTTCATTAAATAACCAACAATGTTTGATATGCCATAAAATCAAACCAAACCACCCTGACGGCTAATGTTGTAGAATATGCCCACTGCACCTTTCCATCACCAAATATATTGCCTATTGATCCTAGTGACCTGAGATCGATCAGGATGGGATTCTATTGACTGAGCAGTCTATGCCTCGGCAACCGAAGTGATCAGATGACTTGCAACACTCTACTTCGGTCCATACTGGTCAAGAAAGGACAGATCCAAACGATCAGCTGCTCATGTAAATCATTAGCACCTATATGATTGTCTCGATTCTATTCTTCAAACTAATCCTATTTTATCTTGAAGGTGCTTGAGAAAACAATGGCAGAAGGCTAACTGCACTGAGATTGAGATACTTGGAACAATTAAACTGTATGCAAACAAATGATTAATATGAAAAAAAACAATTATTAGTGTTTGGACAATACTAAAAAAAGGCCTTGGTATTACATCAGACTTCATCTGATGGTGAGTTTCAGTCATTGAGTTAGGGGAGTAAGAAGTATCCCTTCATTTCCATTTTTCTCACTTTCACTCTGACCTGGAATTGTGGTACCTATTAGGATCCCGTTTCTGGGTCAATTACGACTCTCCAATCATTTACTAAGTATTATCATTATTCACCTTTAGCGTTTGCTGATGGTTTTCCGTTGGAGTTTGAGCGGCAGCAAGTCTCCAGGACTCTTCTCAGTATTCTGACTGATCTCAGCAATGCGTTAGTTTGGATAATCTCCACCCGACCCGTTATTTCCAAATCCTCCAGTCCTTGTACCAATCAATTTGTGAATGTACCAAGAGCACAATTACAATTGGTATAACCATCACTTTCATGTTGCATGTTTTTTTTCAATTTCCTAGCAAGGTCGAGGAACTTATCCCTCCTTTCGCTTTCTTTCATGTTTACTTTGTGGTCCGCTGGGACAACTAAGTCCACAATCCTGCAAGTACCCTCTTTTTTGTTTTTACAATGTCTGCTTGTCTGGCCGAAATAAAATGATCTGTTTGAATCTCAAAATCCCAGAGGAGTTTGTGTCTGTCATTCGCTAGGTCAGTTTCTGGGTTGTGCATATACCATTTGTTCATATGGCCAAATTTCAATTTCTTGCACAATTTCCGCTGGATCACCGTGCCTGGCTTGTCGTTCCAAGTCTTATATTCTTTCTGTGCTAATTTGCTGCATTCGCTTATTATGAGATTGATCGTTTCGTATCTATCACTATATAACCTACATCTGCTGTTTTTAGCGTCTTATCTATTCTATCTTTAATATGTTTAGTCCTTATGGTATTGTTTTGTGCTATTATTAGAATACATTTAATTTCTCTATCTTAAGGTTTCATTTTCTTAGCCACGTCCCTGTTTTCTTGTGTTAGATATCGCTTAGAACGTCCATACTGATGCTGTTTCCTCACTTTTGTTTTCTGGTTATTGTCGTTCTGCTGGTCTTCGTGTCGTTCGTATTGTTTTTGGTGGCTGCGAGGAGTCTTACACTGCACTCTTATATGTCGTCTTCGAGTTGTTGTATCGATTCGTCAACGCTATCTTTAATGCTGGCAAGTCATCTTCCTCCCTCTTTTCTTGACACATAGTTTGTTATCATCATCTCTAGGATGCAACGCCTTACGCATGGTCATTATTTTCTTGTTCTCTGTCCCATTCGTTTTACTTCTTCTCTGGTCCGTTTCAAAAATGGTCCCGAGTATCTTACGAGAGGGACAGCCCAGGTATTTATTCCTTTGACTAGGTTCCTGCTATAGAGTTTTGTCGCGTATAATTTTCTGGTTCTCATGAGATACTCTTTTTTAATTTTTTTTCTTTCATTTCTAGTTGCTTGATGGTGTCAGCTTCCAATATCGCCAATCATTTTGGAGTTTCCTTTTTTTTCCGAGCGTTTTGATTGGTATTTGATTTGGTAGTTCGACTCCTTCCGTCATGTGTCGTTTGCTACTTTTCATTACTCGTATGGCACATTTTTCTATGCCAAATTCTAATTTTATATCTTTACTGTATATTCTCACAGTTTGAATTAGGGTTTCCGATTCTTTTTCGTTTTTGGCAAAAAAGTTTGATGACATCAATGTACATCAAGTGGTTGATTTTTTTCCAGCGATTTACTGAGTTCGTCACCGGCTTTGCATTTCCTGGGGGGGGGGGGGTTGAGTGGCATTATGGCTATCACAAATTGAAATGTTGAGAGTGCATTCCCCTGGAATATGCCTCTTTGGATCTTTACCTCTACTAACTTTTTCTTGCTGCTGTCAGTTTCACTCTACAGGTTTCCATTTTGAGACAATGTTGTATCTAGCTTTGGGGATCATATCGTAAGCCTTTTTGTAGTCAATCCAGGCCATAGCTAGATTTTTCCGTCTCATTTTACTTTCGTTGAGAATGTGTTGATATATATATATAATAGTCCCTCTGTGCATCTTGCTACCTTGGGGCATCCTTTCTGTTCGTTGGGGAAGATTTCCCGGCTTATCAATGTGTAGTAGATCTCCCTAATTTGTACCGTTAGCATCTCCCACATCATCGGTAAGCGCGTTATGGGTCTATAGTTGTTTGGGGCAGTTCCTTTGAGAGGGTCTTTTTTAGATTAGAGTGGTCTTCACTCTGGTCATCTTTCCGGGTATCTCAGTTTTCTGTATGTATTTATTCTTTTCCATAGTAACTCTGTCGTGTATAGGGGTGAATTTTAAAGCCAAAATCCGTGTATGCCATCAAGGCCAAAGGTTTTCCAATTTGCTATCTTTTTAAGCGTTGCCTTGAGCAAATTAAAGGTTCTAATCTCTCTTTTCACTTTTTTTCACTTCACTACTCGATTAGTTCGCTTTTTCTTTCTTGGTTATTACTAGGTCTGGCTGCTTGGACCAGATTTGGTGATCTGTTTATAGCTTAAAATCACAGAAATGATTGTTATTATTATTATCAATGATGATATTAATTTTTTGAAACCATACCGCTCTGTGAACATTGTTTTTATTAGATAGAAATGCATGGTAAATAGTCTTGTTAATGTTGAATAACATCACTTGAAACATTTAACTGGGAAAATAAATTATTACTATTAGATTAATACTAAACAGAATTATTAGCGTTTGAGATATTTAAACCATAACTAATAGTTATTATTAAACAGAGTTATTAGAGATAGATAGCAATACTTGAAACCATCTGTGTAATACTAATTAATTTATAATTAATAGAATAATTAGTTTTAAGTTGTAATACTTAAAACCATTTGACTGAATGCAAAAAAAAAATGATATCTAATTTGTTAGCAATAAACATTTCACACACAAATCATTATATATATGAATCACAACTCTTCAGTGTGGCTAGACACGTAGAACGCTTAGAAGCTGGGATTGAAAGCCGCCCAAATTTACGTTAGACTTAGTATCAGACCGCTCGGCCAACAAGCGTATCTTATTAGTTAGGGAATTATAAGGTATTAAGTGCTAGCGTTCGTTTGTTTACATTTTATACCTTATTGGATACCAGAGTGCTCAATTAAATCGAAGAGCTTTACATTATGCGAGCGGCAGCCGTAAATTCGTTCGAAGTGAAGAGTTAGTTAGTAAATATTTTAAACGAATTTTAGAATATATATATATATATATACATATATATATATATATATATATATATATATATATATATATCATCATCATCATCATCATCATATCGTGCTGGCAGCACGGATATCCCTGACCCCCTCTCGCCACTCCTCCCTATCGTTCATCGCCCTAGGTAGGTCTTCAGGACAACAACCTGTATCCTCACATAGCTGCTGAATGTACGTTCGTGCTGGTCGTCCTGCTTTTGCGCGGCCGTGTGTGGGGATCCATAAGAGTACATCTCTTATGAGTTCATCTCTGCTTCTCCAGCAATGTCCTGCATGTCTGGTTCGCCTAACTTGAAAAGTTTTCGTGATATATAATTTGGGATTAATGTATTGAATAACTTAGAAATGTTGATATACATTTAAATTAAAAAGACAAATAACCAAAATAAGCATTTCTCAGAAATGAATCAGAATATTATCATGCAAGTAGTGATATTTTGGCTCGGTTAGCTACTAAAAAGTAGCTTCATTCATACAGAAATTTCAAGCAATGTGGTCCTGTGCAAACACCCATGATTTCCTTCGAAAGGGTTTTTAAACGTAACATTAAAAAAAATAGTTTGTCTTCTTCATACACCCGAAAAAAGGTGACATTAAAATAATGTCCTAGTTTGTAAAATATCCTTATGGTAAACAGTTTAGAATTGAATGAAGGAAATATCTTCGATTTTTCCCTAAGGGAAAGAAGCATATTCCGGTTGGCGGGTCCCCAAACATGATATCTGATTCAACCACACGCTGTTTGCTCTTTTATCGAGCGAATCCAAGCTGATGTCCATAGAGTTTGCTCCCGCCCGGAATATTAGTGGATCATGGTTTATAAATGGGAATAACAGATCAAAGAAAATGGTTGTTTTAAACATTGGCAAAACCAAAAAGAAACAAAGACCGATTTAAAAAAAGAAAGAAAAGAAAGAAAAAACCCCAAAAAAAACCCCTAAATTTTCTTCCGATTTAAAGTAAAATTTATAGAGAATTTTAAAGCACATAAAGTTTATCAATGGTCTTTTTATATATCACTTACAGCATAAAAAGTATCTCCAGTTTAAACTTTATTGCTTTTTTTTATTTATCAAAAAAGAATATTATAGCAACAATGTCTGTCCTTGCAAGACACACAAATTTTTGACGTATCACAATAGAGGTAGTAGTGGCTATAGCTCAAATAGATCTCGTTCAGATAATGAAGAGTTTACCTGTTTAAAAAGATTAAGCAGATACATTTTGACTGTATATAACTATGGATTATATTTGATAAACATACTTCTGACCCTTTTAGTGGGTCAGAAGTCAGTTTGCACTCTCTGCTGATGGATAAGATTCTCTCTCCAAAAGTAGTTTCCTGCATATGATAATATATTGCATGCAGTGATGAATCTCCAGTTTTGAAGCTCTGGCTGGGGGAGTACCCGTTCATAGCTGTAGATTGGAGGGTTGATACTTTTTCTGATTTCGAATTCTTTTAGCCCCTTTTTCAAGCTTTTGGGGATTGTACCAAGTGCACCGACTAAAAAGGGTGTCGTTATAATGCTCAGGTTCCCTACGTGTCTTAGTTTCTGGCTGTGAGAAACATGAAAAGCGTATAATAATAATGATAATAATAATAGCTTTCAATAATAAGGATAATAATAAGGGTAATAACCATACTAATAACTTTCTGTCACTCAGTCTTCAGGGAAAAACCCTCAGGTAACACTAGTGTAAAGAACTCTCAAATGAGTAAGAAAAAAAAATAATAATAAGCTGATGCTGATGTAAAGAACTCTCAAGGAGTAATCAACAAAAAAAAAGAGAACTTGCAAAATAGTCGACTTTGCTGTCCCGGCTGACCTCAGAATAAATCTGAAAGAACGTGAAAAGAAGGATAAGAACCTCGACCTTGCTAGGGAATTGAAAAAACTGTGGAATATGCAAGTGACAATTATGCCAATTGTAATTAGTCCTTTTGGTTCAGTAACTAAAGGATTACAAAAGGGACTGGAGGACTTGGAAGTTGGCGGACGAGTGGAGACCATCCAAACGACAGCATTGTTGAGAACGGACAGAATACTAAGAAGAGTCCTGGAGACTTGAGGAGACTTGCTGTCACTCAAACTCCAGTGAAAAGCCATCGGCTAAAGCTGATGTGAAAAGCTCTAATGAGTGTATAATAATAATAATAATAATAATAATAATAATAATAATAATAATAATAATAAGAAGAAGAAGAAGAAGAAGAAGAAGAAGAAGAAGAAGAAGAAGAATTGTGACAAAAAAACAAAACAAATATTGAGTCACCCAAAGGAAAATTAGAGAAAAAGTTGGAGTTAAACACAAGGTAAAGCTTGCCGATAAATTTTTCCAATCTTAGTTTATATGCTGAAAGTTGTTCCTTGTTTGTGAAAATTTCCAAAGTATCTGCCGATCTATCTAAGTAATAATGAATGTTTTTCTTTTTAATTTAAAGATTAATTTATATATATATATATATATATATATATATATATATATATAAGAGTGGTGGGGACAAAAAGTGTCAGAAAAGGAATGGTGGAAATGATTTAGCATACGAGAAAACTCTCAGCAAAAATCAAGCTTTGATGAATACCTCAACATTTCCCCATTTTGAACAATTAAATGGTATTAATTAAAAGCCAATCCAAGAAAAATGTGTCAGTTTAAGTAACGAATGAAAATATAAAACGAAAATTCTGTTATTTTTAATAAGAGGGAACGTTCAAATTTTACAAAGTTAAAACTTAGTAATTTTTTGTGACCTGCTTAAGTGTCCTCCAACTTGTAATCCGTGAGATCCAAGGCAACAAGACTTACAGACCAATCTTGAATTTGACTTTGAGGCATTAGAAATGTTTTAACAAATAAACAGGGAAGAATATCAACAAGATTTGCCAAACCGAATTCAAATACAAAATACTGAAAACCAAAACACTACAGAAAATAGCGCCACAAAACAAATGTTAAAATAAGACACCAAAATAAATATAGAATTAATAGATAAAATCTTAGCTAAAAAGAAGACTACATTAACATTCCTCGGAAACCAAGACTGGAAAAATACAAGGTAGAAATCGACAAGCTAGACAAATTATTACCAAATATCCCAATAGACAACATCAGTGAACTAAAAGTTCTGATTTATGAAGGAGAAGGCCAGTCTATAATAAAAATCGCAATTCCCCAAAGGAAGCTGAACAGAAATTCAAAACCTGGATGGGAATTTAGACTAAAAAGACAGGTGAAGAAATTGCAACAACAAGCAAAAGCACAAAGGAAGGAAAAGCATGCAGGGATATGTTAGAATGAAAAGACCAAAATAAAACAGCAGACAAGTCTGACAACACAACATGAAGATATAAATTTAAACACATTGGTGAAAGGAGACTTTAGAGAAAAATATCAGAACAGAACAACCGAACAGAAAGGCTGTATAGATAAATAACATGAAAAAAAGAATTACAAAGACAAAAAGAAAACCTCGAGGCAGACATACACTTGGAATTGCTAAAGTACCAAACTGGAAAATACCTGGTCATGATGGCATACAGGTATACAGGTTTTTAAAAGTTCACGTCAATCCACCCGAGACTTGCTGTTCAGCTGTAGAGATGCCTAGCAAAAGCAAATATACCCAAATGGAAGACTAAGAGGAAGATAACTCTGATCCTGAAACCCACCCGCCGAAAGGGAACATACTGCAGCAGGAAATACTTTGGAAGAGATGAACAAGTATGTCTCTGGGAGATGCGCTTTCACGATTTCTATTTGTAAGAAATTAGAAAGGAGTACGTCAGACGAATGAGAAATTATCTTTAAACTAAGCTCTGCGGCAGAAATCGTATAAAAAGGATAAATACCTAGTCTGACGTACTCCTTTCTAATTTTTCTTTCATCTTCAATTCTTTAATAGTGTTCGCTTCCAATATTCCCAATCCATGGAAATCGTATAAAAAGGATAAATACCTAGTCTGACCCACTTGTAAGAAACTCAGTACCGTTCTTGTAATGGACAAGGCTGGAACTCTTAAAAATAAACGAGACGACAAAAAAAAATAATGGCTATACACAAAACCTTATATCTAAGAGTTGACATAGACAAACTCTATTTATCAAGATAGGAGGAAGATTAATTGCCAGCATTGAAGATTATTTGAATGTATCTATGCGAGGTCGAGATAAATGCATTAAAAAAACAAAAAAGACGCCAATTCTAGTGACCAATAACATCACTAACATCATAAGAACAAAGAGAATAACAAATACGAGGAAACAAAAATGGGAAGAAAAACAACTGTAGGGGTATTTCAAGCGGCAAACTACAGTGATCTCACAAGAAAAGACAGGGCTACGAAAGGAAACATTACGAGAGAAACAAGCTCTACGAATATCAATACAAATCAAAACCATAAGAACCTGTTGTATTAAAGTCAAAATCGATTATATGCAACCGAATAGCAAATTTATGTTATGTGGAAAAGAGAGTAAAAGATTAACTTCATAATAAGCGAATGTAGCAAACTAGCGCTAAGTGGGTATAAAACTAGACAGAACTGGATGGTAAAGGTAATCCACTGGGAAGTATGCAAGCCATTGAAACTTGAGCATTCTACTAAAAATGTGCATGCATAAACTATAATCCATCTCGAAGAATAAAACACAATATTTCCTGTGATTTTGAAATTCAAACAGCATACCTAATCACGGTCAGAAAACCAGAACCAATGATAATTAACAAAAAAGAAAGAACTTTCCTTATTGTGGTCTTTTTCCCGTCTAGGCGTGGCCACAGAGTGAAAATCAAAGAAAGCGAAAAGATATAAGTACTTAGACCTTGCCAGATAACTAAAGAAGCTATGGAACATAAGTAGCAGTGATACCAATTTTAAGTGACTTTCTTCGAACAGTTTCAAAAAGCTAAGAAAGGGGTTGAAAGAGATGGAAATAGGTGAATGAATCAAGACAATCCAGAAAACAGAATACTTGGAAGAGTCATGGTTATATGAAGAGACTTCCTGTCATTCAGTCTCCAGTGAAAGACCATCAGCTAACCATAGTCCGAAAAATTTGAAAGAAATTAAATAATAACAATAATGATAATGATAAATATTATTATTGTTGTTGTTGGTGGTGGTCAAATTTTCTCACATTAGTAGGAATGCCAGATCAGTGTACCTTTTTTCGTATAATACTTTCATTTACCCGGAACATTCCTGCAATGAAGATTTGAAATAAGTGGTTTGAAGATACGTCAATGCACTCAAAGAGAGTGCTCAAGTTATCAATAATGAATCGGTATCTCAGTGATATCAATTTTAGTTAAGTGACGAAGTGACATCGTCAAAGGAAAAGGAAAAGCTGAGACAATGTTGTACATAGATCAAGTTCCAACGACCATTATTAAACTGACAAGAGGTATTGACAAATAAAGAAATCATGCGCATTGTGGGAAACTCTGTGTCTCTCTCACGGAATGAGATTTACACCGTTATCAACAGAGGTGATCAATTTGAATGAAATATCTTTATTGTTTTCTGCTGGTTGGTGTTATTCTACCCCTAATCTTAGGAGTAGATTCCACCCCTATTTTTGTGACTCTGTTGTGATTGCATGGCTTTTTACAGCGGCCACTAGTCTTTCGTCCAACCTTTACTGGAAGTCTGAGAAGCGTCAATCTCCTCATTTCTACAAGACTCTTATAGGTATTCTAGCGATACCATGTTCTTGAGGGTCGTCGTTCTTTCTCTGATCTCCAGTCTTCCCAGTCTCCTTATTAGGCTTTTTGGGATTGTTCTAAGGGTTCTGTGTATGATTATTAACACTGCCATCTCCATATTCCATAATTTTTGTTAGCTCTCTTGTAAAGTCCAGATATTGATCCAGTTATCCCTTTTCTTTCCCTTGTGATCTACACTCCTCGTTAACCTGAATGGGGTGACCAGTCTTTTTATAAGAATATTGAATTTCTGATTTTCTAAATTTCTCAGAAGTCAAATGTTAGTCGCTTGCACGATTCTCTGTAATTCACCTTTTACACTCGACCATACCTTATTTTCTACATTTTCTGTGCCAACTTGCAACTTTCGGTGATCATATGGTCTATTTACATATCTATATATATATATATATATATATATATATATATATATACGAGGATCATTAAATAAGTTTCCAGACTTTTTTCGTAAGGGCACTTTTATTGATAGCACTTTTTGAACCGTTCCAACAATTTCTGCAAGACACCATGGAAGTCTTCTTGTGTGAGCGTGTCAATAACCTGCGTCACAGCCTCTTTCATATCCTCAATTGTCTCATAACGACAGACTCTGAGCTTAGGGAATAACCAAAAGTCACAGAGAGCAAGGTCTGGACTATAGGGAGAGCGAGGAACTGTCTTGATGCCCATCTTGCTTAAATAGTCTGTGACAAGGATGGAGTTGTGGACTGGTGCATTGTTCTGCTGGAAATGCCACTGAGTCGATTTGAAGAGTGCTGGCCTCTTCCGATGGAATCTCTTCCTGAACTCCCTTAAAACCTCAACATAGTAACCCTAATCCCAACACTAGCCCTTTGGCCATTCAACTCTGGTTTTCTGACTTCCTTACTCCTTGCATACCTCTCATCATTCCTCACAGACTCCCTACCTTCCTTGAATCTCTTATGCCACTCAAAAACTGATTATCGATTCATGCAAAATGGTCGAAAAGCAGTCTGAAACATTCCACACGTTTTTGTGGCAGTTTTTCCAAGTTTAAAACAGACTTGTATTGCATATCGTTCTTCTAAAGTGTGCTCACGCCCAGATTGCATTTTTGAAATTCACCAGCTGTGACAATCAGGTTTTAGTAGGATGTATTCAAATTCCTGCTGTAGCTGTTCATTTAAAGCTGAAATCATAAAAATTGGTCCGTCATCTCATAAGATGTATGACAATAACATACTGGATTTTCAAGAGTCTTCGACGATTTTAAATGTCTGTACAAAAAAGTCTGGAAATTTATTGAAAGCACAATATATATATATATATATATATATATATATATATACTAAAGTACTAAAGACTCAAAAAAATGCAACTCAAATACTTCCTTGCTTAAAACTCAGTATTATAAGGTACGGTTCAAGGATAAGAGAAGCATTCCAGGAAAAAGAAGTAGCACCCTTACCTACACCTCAGAGTTGTAGCAATTGAAACAGCAGCAGCCTTGTGGTTGCCCTCGTCTACGTTTGGCTAACTTACTTTCTTATATATTATAATTGGTAGTCTTTAGACTCGTGGATATGCTAAAACAATAGTATATTTCACATCACTTTTCATAGCAACTTCTTTGAAAAGTTATTAAAATTATTTTAAGCAATCAGAAAATGCACATAATGTAGAAAGCAAATAAGATGATTAATATCAAAATTGACATTTTCACTCTCCAGGAGTCTAGTTTGTAAACTTTTGGAATAAACTTAATGAGTAATATCTTATTTATTCAGAAAACAAATAAAGTTGGTATTCACAGTTATGGAAATTTAAATTGATAGAGAAGAAAACTGTCTAATTCATCCTGGTCATAGATTTATAAAAAAAAAAATAGTTGTTTATGCATAGATAATTTCAATGCTATGAATAAATTGCATATATATATATATATATATATATATATATATATATATATATATATCTTATTATTAAGAAGATCATTTATGGACGCCTATATATTCTGAGTTACAAATTTCATTTCTGCAGAGTTTGGTAAAAATACCACCTAATATTCAGTTTCTTTGTAATATTTTCGACTTGAGCTAAAATCAACGTATCTTTGAATCAGATGAAAATTATCATTTTTATGTAAAGAAATTGTAGGGAGTCTTTATTCATGCTCGTTATATATATATACATATATATATATATATATATATGCTTTTCCTGCTCCTCCACTTCTTTCTCATTATCACCACCGTCATTATCAAGTTGTGCTGTATGCATAGAACTGCTGCATTAACTCTCTCGCCAGCTATCCCTATCATCTATCGCAAGTCCACTCGACTGCATTGTCTTCTCAGACTTCTTATATGTAAGTCCTTGCTTGACGGCCTACAGCAGCCCACCTATGTGCATTAGAAAAGGTCACCTTGTCCCTACTTCCCCCACTATTACCTACAATGTCATGCTCGCCTTATTTGATTGGTTTTTGAGATGTGTGGGTGTACAGCTGGTGTTTTGTGGGCTTTTACTTCCTGCGTAATGTTCAAAAGTGCATGTAACATTCTTGTGAGGTTCTTATCAAGCTTTTTCTCCATGGTGGTGAATCCTTACAGCAGTACTGACACATCCACAGCTTGGAAGAAATCACATTTTATTTCATCAGATTTTCATATGATCGATAACCTGTCGCCAGCGATCCATGCCTTCCTATCCATATGATTGACATTGTTTTCAGGGGATGAGATATTGCTTCTAAGATATATGAATACTAATTAACCACATAAAGGGGAAATATCTCCTTTTTTAAAACCCATGAACTCTATCTTATTTGTATAATATAGATGTCAAAGCCTCTTACTGATTTCTCTAGGCTTTTCAGTAGGGATTGGATTTGGGCCGGTGTATTTGCTGTAAGCGCTAGATAATCTGCGTACTCTGTGTCTGTCATAGTTTCTATGCGTAATCGTCTTCGTCTCTTCATTTTTTTATATGAAACCATTTTCTTTTATTAGATTTATTGACGTTCGTTGATCAGATTATAAATATATGGGCAAAATGTATCTCCTAGTAAATCTCCAACGACAATATCGAAGAATTGGTGTCATCAGCTGGTGAACGAAGCATTATATATCTATGCACAAAAAAGCAGAACACTATCACAATATTTCAACTGCAATATAAAAAAAAATGATGAAAACTCAAGACTAAGAGTTTCACAGAGCTGATCATCAGATGATCCAGAATCAACTCTTCTTAAGTCTGTTGAGCTCAGCTGAACAAATATCTGCACTCACTGCAATTCTTAAGCAGTAATAGCCCAATGAAATAAATCCTGAAGATCACATGAAACCCAGTTTCGTGAAATTTTACTCAGTTTTATTTTATTTTTCATAATTGTAATAATGATAATGATAATGATAATATATATATATATATATATATATATAGAGAGAGAGAGAGAGAGAGAATAGAGAAATGACAGAAAACAAAAATTATTTTAGAAACGGCTGTTAATTCCTGTTTTATAAAGTGTCATTATATAAATTATTTTTAATCGAATAACTTTTCAAAACAAAACAGCATCTTGCATATGCTATAAAGCTTAAAGTGACTGACATAGCGTGAGAAACAGTTCAGAGTCATAAAGTGGGCGACTTGGGGGCGTATTATAAAAACAATTTAAATGGAGCGTCGAGAATAATAGCAAAAAGATGGCAACGATTCTTTTGTGATTTCGTAATGTTCGAAACGACATACTTTGAATGCGAGCTCAAATTCCACTAGGAAACAATACAAGTACAGTAATTTATTTTAAACCTTTATATGGTTTTTGATATAGAAGATTTATTTTCGAAAATCATGCAACACATTAGAATAAAACATAACCATCTAAAGTTTAAAACTGAACAAACAAAAAACCCCAGTATATCCACTTATATATATATATATATATATATATATATAAAAACCATAATTTCACAGTGTATATATATATACCTTAAGTCTCTATCAGGTTTTTTTCCTGTCCCCGACATAATTAAATAATTCAGTTGCTTAGTTGGATTTCCTTGCTATAAGATTAAAATTTATTTATTTACTCAAGAAAGCAAGGTCAGTTTGCGAAGATTGGGTTTATTCTTTCTTATCTTAAAAAAATGGACGGTGAAAATGATTCGTCTTAACTCACTTTAAATAGTAAAAAATAGTTTTGTTCAGATCATTAAGTACACTTTACAAGCAGTTTGAAGTTCGTGCAATATAGAAAGATTTATCTTTTGCAAATTTTTATTAACTGACATATTCTTTTCTTCGAACCTCATTATTTTACTCAAGAAACAATGACATGACAAGTTACGCCTGAGCTAACCTAAAAATTCTATTGTCAGTATTAACATTTTACAATATATCTTGCGCCCTGAGCATGACACTAAATTACATATCATGGTGAGAGTTTGGGAAGAGAGCACTCTTTCATTACTAATAATCCCAGGTCCATTCTGACCCAGAGCTGTAGTACCCGTCAGGGTCCCATGCATGAGTCAAAGAGAATTTTTCAATTATTCACTAAGTGTTATTATTGGAAACCATACTGCTGTGCGAAAATTATTTATATTTCATAGAAATTCTTGATAAATAGAATTACTCTTTTTGAATAACAGTGATTGAAACCATTTAACTGTGTGTATACAAATGAGCTCTAACAACTCACTAAAAAAAAGTTAACTACACTTTCTAGGCTTTGAAATTATATATATATATATATAATATATATATATATATATATATATATATATATATATATATATATATATATATATAAAATGAGCTCTAACAACTCATTAAAAAAAGTTAACTACTCTTTCTAGGCTTTGAAATTATATATATATATATAAGTAGTAGTTAACTTTTTTTTTAATGAGTTGTTAGAGCTCATTTTATATCAGAGATGTATACTCCCTTACCCCCGTAGGGTTGAGTTCTCAGGCGAATCAAGTAATCGTGTTGCCATTAACGTTTATTGCAAGTCTCTTCATATATGAATTGAGGTCTCGGTAGCCGTTAAACGGATGTATGTAAACAATTGTAATTGTGATTCATAGCCGTTTAAAATTTACTTCGTAGCCGAAGGATTAGAGGCTTGGATTGGCGTTTGAGTCAACCGGGTTTCGATCCCAGCTACGGGAAGCTAATATATCTAATCACACTGATGAGTTCTGATAGAACCAAACAGATCTGTCTGTGGATGACTATATATATATATACATATATATATATATATATATATATATATATATATAACAGGATTTGGCATTAAATAAACTATGAGGGTTGATATGCCATAAAACCCCAACCGACCGAAACATATCTAAGCTTTGTCCTGCCCTCTAAAAATTCGTTTAAGAATAAAAATATCTACCAGCAAATTAGTCACCACAACTTGTATACACACACACATACACACACACATATATAACTATATATATATATATATATATATATATATATGTGTGTGTGTGTGTGTCTATATATATATAACCAAACCGATATATCTTAGTCAAAAGAATGCTGAAAAAATTGCAAAATAGTTATAAACAATGATACCATAAGCTCTTCTCTGTTTGGGTGTACGTATTAGGCTATAATCATGCATATACGTGTAATCGTGCCGTATATCTTTGTATATGCCTCTTATTCCGAACATATATATATATATATATGTATAGGTGTGTGTGAGTGTATATGTATGTATAGTATAATCCAAAGTTTAGCTAAACTTGTTTGGCAGGCGTTCTTCATGCAACCGTTATCATTGAAGGAAACAGATACGGTGACTCAAGTTCACATCATGGACAAGGCTGTTTTGATTTTACAAAGTCCTAATACTTTTGGAAAACGTATGAATTCAACTATTCTCCCTTCAACTATGTTTAAATTGTTGGATAAACTGTTCACTTTAATTTTGGCATCGCATCCGGTCTACGCGAATGAAAACCCTAACTTCAGCTTTTTGCTTAAAAACTGACCTTTTGTTTCATCATGCTTATATTTGTGGGTTTGAATAAATGTATAATCGAGTTAGGTAGGTGTGCAGATTTTTATAACTAATAACATAGAAAGAAAATGATTGATTTAAAAGGTTAGTTTTTAAATGTCCATTATAAATTCACGTATTTGGCCAAAGGTCAGTAAACAAAGATTTTTTATAGGTAATTTTTCTAGGTCCACACGAGAGGGATTGTTTTCTTTTCTGGAAGTCAGTACCAATATAGTCAAAGAGCCCATCAAGAGGTAGAAAGACAAGTTACAGCCAGCAACAATGGTGGCTGACATTCAGGTCTTGGCACTGGGTTGCGAAAAAGTTCGGAGCCGGCTATTTAGACCAAGAGGAAAAGGAAAACTGTCCAATACTCAAGTCCATTTGTAGATGTTACTCGTTCTCCAACTTGCCTATAAAAGAATGGATAAAAACACCTATACCTCCGTATTTTGGCATTGTTTTTTTTTTTGTGTCTTTTGTTTCATTTTTGTGGAACTGATTAATGGCTTATGCAGTTTCGACGACCAGAACCTACTGCTGATTGATCTCTTCTTACCAAGTAACACCATCTGAATTTGAACTATTTGACATTCAGAAATAGTGTGAGCGACGAACAATACTGCTAAAAGAAGCCATCAGCGTGTTAGCAAACGAGAATTTTTGTTCTATTGTTCTAGGACTTTTCAAAATTTTTCATTTATGACGTGATCGCTAAAGCTAACCAAAAAAATGCATTTCCAAAATGTTTCTTGATTGTTTCATCTATGTTAGAACTTTCACTTGTCACTTGTGTATCACGCCACTACGAATGTACACTAAATGAAATTTAGCAGGGTATAGAGGGTAGACCTATATATAAAAATACATATATAATGATATTTTTTAACAGTCAGGCAAAACAAAAAAAAAAGCTGAGTGGCCCTCAAAGACTTCTTCATATGATGATTATGGGGTGAGATGTTGTTTCAGGGAACTCCAGATTCTGGATTTCTTTAATCGGTTTACAATCTCGAGATGAGGTTTACGTCGTTATCGACTCAAGCTACGAAATCTATTCAGAAGGTTTTACCTTGTTTTCTGGCATTTTCTACACTGGCATTTTCGTGGTGTCTCAGATTTCTTTCTGACGCTGGTATTTCCCAGCAGCCACCAGTCTTCTATATTTCCATCCATCCATCCATCCATCCATCCATTCCAGGGAGTATGTAGAAAATAATCACACACACACACACACACACACACACACACACACACACACACACACACATATATATATATATATATATATATATATATATATCAGTTACGTATTGATTGACTCTCACGGAAATAACACTTACGAAGTACTTATCAGCACTGCAGAATACTTTTACTGACATCATAACTCCATATTCCAAGTGTTAAGTTTCTGCCCTACGTAAACAAATACTTCAGTTTGTTTATAAAAAAAAATAGAAAAGTAGCTGATACTCAATATTTCGAACCCGTGCAACATCTGCTACGTATAAAAGTTAGCGACCATAGTCGAGGGTGACCCGAAGGCTCCCTTTTCGATAGCTACTACACCAAGGTGTAGGGGAAGGCGCTACTCCATTCCCAGGATTGCTCCACTTTACCCTTGAACCGTACCTTATAATGCTGAGTGTTAAGCAAGGTGGTATCAAGTACCATTTTTAAAGTCTTTGGTATGACTCGACCTGGGATTGAACCCAGGTCTCCCGGGCCATTGGCGAACACTCTAACCGCTGGGCCAATGCCCCGATACTTTCTGCTACGTATAGTTGTTCACAATCTTTTGTACTGCATATTATCATTGGAATATGATCCTATTTACCCAACCCCTCCGCTCGGGCAGGATATGACACAAGGTCAATTTTCTAAGCGGAGTTTAGCAGGTTTGAATTCAGAGTTTTCCTTCTCCTAGACTAATTGCCTCACCAAGGCTGAAGAACCTAGTCTGCCCTACTATTTACCCATAGCTGGAGGGAGAATAATTGGATTCATACCTTTCCCAAGGGTATTAGTGCTATGTGAAATGCAATCAGTCTTGTCCAGGAATTGAACTCGTATCGCCGTGTATTTTGTCCAACCCCTCCGCTCGGGCAGGATATGACACCAGGTCAATTTTTAAGCGAAGTTTAACAGGTTTGAATTCAGAGTTTTCCTTCTCCTAGACTAGTTTCCTCACCAAGGCTGAAGAACTTAGTCTGCCCTACTATTTACCCATAGCTGGAGGGAGAATAATTGGATTCATACCTTTCCCAAGGGTATTAGTGCTATGTGAAATGCAATCAGTATCGTCCAGGATTTGAACTCGTATCACCGTGTCCATTTCCTATGACGATAACCATTACACCACAGGCACCTCCACATTGGAATATGATAGATGTTTAATGTGCAGAGGACAGGAAAATCGTGAAAAGTTACCATACTGAAAGACCAGTGAAGAATAAGAAATGTTGTTTCTAAAATAAAAGCGTAAATCTTTACAAATTAAAAAGATTATTTTAGCTTTAATGAATTTTTCATTCTACAATTTTCTGCCAGAAGAGTTATCTTTTTGAAAAATTCTTCTAGTTATTTTAATTCTTTGAAAACTTAACTTTATATTTAATTCCAAAAGAATGAAAGTCAAAGTTGATAATTGTTGAGGAATGTATAAGATTTAAACATTTTCCAAGTCGGAATGACTAAAAGTACCCATAACTCGTCTCCCGGTAGCTGAATCGACTCGGAACTAATTTCACTTTCATTGCAGAGGAAATCTGAAGTAACCACAAAGAAAAAATTATGCTAAGACATCCTGTTTTCTTAATAATTAAATTACCAAAAAAGTATAGATTGAATATTATAGCTAGCAGTGCTATCCGGTGTTGCCAAAGTGAAGGAACTAAAATGACATGCAAAAGTATATGAAGAAATACTTCTATGATATGGTTTTTCTAATTTTTTTTTTCTGAAAGAGAAATTGATTACAAATTGATTCAATTATTGAAAAAAAAAACAAAAAAAAAACAAAACAAAAAAAAAACAAAACAAAAAAAAAAAACAGCTACTGTTTAGAAACACATATACTATAAAGAATCGTGTGTAATAATTCAGAACATACAAAGTATAAAAATAATTTAGAGATTAATAAGAGAATGAAATACAAGCAATTTTAAAAATTATTTGCAATTTTCAAGAAACAAAACTTTATCTCATCCCCGATAATTTTGTTGTTGTTTTTACATAGAAGTTACATATGAAAAACGGGAATATTAATAATCGTCTTTAGATAATCGTCATTTTTACAAAATAATATTTATAGAAAAAAACGATCGTGATCCAATTTTTTTCGTTCTTTTCTTATATGTCATTCTTTTCAAATGCAACATAAAAGTACTACTAACTTTTTTGGTGTTGATTTGTCTTCGGAAGAGTAAAAAAGGGAAATAATAGTCGTGGGTCGTGTAAGATCATAGAATTTTCCAGGTTAGGGTGTGAAAAAAAGTATACTGTGGGTACACAGCTGTTGGTAGGGGAAACGACTCGAAACCACTCTCACTTCTATCGCTGTATAAATTTAGAGTTACCTTATAGAAAAATTATGTCAAAGCGGTGTGTTTTCCTTTTAATTCGGTTACAAACAGATGCCGGCTTTTATATGATAGATAGATAGATAGGTAGATAGGCAGGCAGGCAAATTTTATTTATTAGCATATGTAGTAAGCTTAATTATATCGAGATTTTTTTCATACGCTACCAAGAAATTTTCCAGGGATACTAATGGCAGCTGTGATAGGACAGACGTTTTCCCAGGCATTATAATCGCTTCAAAGTGAATCTCTTACAGAAATTCTTTGAAGGTAAAAAAAGGAGGAAAATCTAGCGAAAAGAGACAAACATTAAAGAAACGTCCCTTATCATGAAATGGCGTCTGAACGAAAATTCCTGAGAAATTGAACGTTAAAAGTTGCTTTGTCATTTCATGTTGTTTGTAGGCTTTTAAATTGGAAATTTCACACGACGAAATAGTTTTGCAATTTTGTACAATTACATTAGCAGTATGAAACAGGGAAAGAAGTGTTCCATAATGAACGCATTAATATTTAATTTTGTCCCCCCCCAAAAAAAAGATTTAAAATCCATCTGCATTATGAACACACACACACACACACACACACACACACACACACACACACACACACACACATACATATATATATATATATATATATATATATATATATATATATATATATATATAGGTGTAAAAAGACAGTAAGAGGTATGCAGTCAAGACACATTTATTATTTGATGATTCACTGATCATGTAAAGTTTCGGAACCAAGGCATCATTACCACTAATCCTGAGTGATTCATACAATACCATCTGATTATGTTTTCTGATACAGCATTGAATTAATTATTCATTATTGAGAACTTGTAAGATGACTTTACTTGTCAATTTCGGGGAAATTCTATTCTAGTTCAATATAATGTCGTGTCATCAACTCCGTTAATTCAAATCTTACATATTAAATCAACGATTCATCATTGAGATATTTTATGCTGATTTCGCGCATGAATTTTACGGAAATTCTATTCCCGTTCAATATTTTGAATTTTACATAATTTGTTTGATAGTTCATAACTGGAATGTTGTGAATAAAACAATGGATTATACGAAGAAAGTAAGTAAAAGTTGGCGACCTTAATCGAGGGTGACCCGAATGCCCCTTTTTCAATAGCAACCACACCGAGGAGTAGATGAGTGCGCTACTTCCTTCCTGGGATTGCTCCACTTTACTCTTGATACGTACCTTATGCTGAGTGTTAAGCAAGGCCGTATCAAGTGCCATTTTTTGAGTATTTGGTATGACTCGACCTGGAATTGAACCCTGGTCTCCAGGACCATTGGTGAATACTCTACCCATTGAGCCAATGGATTGGTGAAGAAGATGTGCCTTTATTTGGTATTCGCACAATGTGACAGAAAACTAAGAAAGTATGAAGTCAGATACGGCTGAGGCACTTAAGGTTACAGATAATGAAGTTTTAGCTCCGAAACCATGCCAGACATCAGAGTTATAATCTAATGAAACCTTTAATAGTCTCGCAGCCTTTTCTTTTGTTTTATTTTTTGAGTAAATAAATGTAATATAGTATTGTACAAGTGTTGTTCTGAATGTAAGTAAATTGGCTGACCGTAGTAAGGGCCACCCGAAGGCTGCCAGTTCAATTGCTACTACACTGAGGTGTCGGGTAAAGTGCTACTACTTTCCCTGAATTGCTCAACTTATATTTGATCCCTGCCTAATAATGTTAAGTGTTAAACAAGGAGGCATCCTGTACCATTTTTGAGTCTTTAGTATGACCCGATCTGGGATTGAACCTCGGTCTCACTGAACATTGGTTAATGTTCAAACCATTAGGCCAATTAGCCGGTAATTTATCATCTTGGGTGTATGGCAGTAGAGGGAAATAATCCACACAGTGTGTGTTGCTGTTCTCGAGATGTTCACTCCCAACGTTAACAGAAACCAGTGGACAAGAGCCAAGATAGTTGGTAATGGATTTCGGCAGTGGCGATAGCAATGTGCGTGAAAAGCGACCATCTTCATCACTTTCAACCAATGAAATGCGCAATGCCTCATCCGTGCGAACTTAGTCGATGAATGGTGCATAGCCAGTACACTATTCTTCCTAATAGCAACGCCGTCATCGCTGCTTAATAAAAACTGGTTCATCACCACTGATGCTGATTTTATTGGAATGGCCTAAGGCAAAAATGCATAACCAGTGGAGAGGGAGTTACTATCTTGAGAATACTTGAATTATTTATCCAACAGAGTCTTTTCCCTGCTATTTGTAGATGTTAAAAAAACAAAGAAAAACGCCTGGAAGAGTTGTGTGATACTCCTGAGATACTATAGGTTAAAGATAATGATGCTTTTGGAACTAGAGCCTCACCACCTGATGCATTTGAATGGAATGTTCATATGTGGCCTTTTAGAATATAAATCAGGTCACATTTTATTCACTGTGCTTGTACCATTGCGACTAATACAATGAAACGAGCTGTATCTTATTTGGAAAAGTGATAGGACTACTAAGTAACTCCCATTGGTCTGTGAGATGACTTGAAAAGCAACACTTCATACAGTACTCCATTGACCAAATAATCAGTTGAATATGGCCAAACGTCTAACCATCCAAGTTAAGATACAAGAGAAAGAAAATTAAATATGAGGATAAATCAAGAGAGGTAAAATGAAGGAAACGAAGGAAGCATGAATTTTAAAAAATAAAGGATAAAAAAAAGAAAAAAAACAAATGATGAAAATCATTCGCTGAAAAGCAAAAATTAAAAAAGATAGATGAAATAACAAAAGAAACAAAGTTCCGATAAAACCAAAAGAAAATTATCCCAAAACGTTTCAAACTGTGTTGAAGAAATTAAAGATTTAAAGGAATTTTAAATTCAGTATTGATTAATCGCCAGAAATTCTTCGGTCAGAATTTTTGTCATTCTTCGCACATTATTCAGCAAATGTTACCACCTACTCTCAGAGAAGAAATCGACAGGTTATCGTTGAAAATGATAATAAACAAAATTCAGAATTCGACGAAAAATAAAAGAGATGGAAATAAAACAGGAAATGAGTGTTTGGTATCTTTGTTTAATGACGTAACAACCATCTTAGGTTATTTAATGCGGAAGCACACCTTATAGAAAAACAGTAGTGGTACTTTTTAATACATAGCTGGGAGGATAATGGAGTTAAATACCATTTCCAAGTGTATTAGTCCAAAAAGTGAACGTAATAATAGTCCAACTAGATTTAGAACTCGTTTACTTCGAGGCTGCAGGACAATACTTCAGCCATTACGCTACTGGGATTCTTTTCTAGGAAATGTTGGAGATAGGATAAAATGTTTCAAATAGTCTAATTGTAAGGTTTTATAAAGTGGTTAACTAATACATTTTGTAAGATTCTATGAGTTGACGAATGCATATGCTTGGTAAGGTTTTATGTTGGGATAAATGCAAAATTTTTGTAAGGTTAATTTGAAGGAATGAATCCATCCTCTTTATACAGCTTCATAAGGTGAATCTATGCTGGGTGAGGACTAGCAGAGGGTAAATCCATCCTCTTCGTAAAGTTTTATTTCTAAGGAAGTCCCTAAATTTTCTTACGGGTTATGACGGGGAAGAATCCATACACTTGCTAAAGTTTTACTAGGGATTACTCAGCAAAGAACTTTTTTATTGAGTTTTTTTAGGAAGTTTAAAATTACTTAAGAAAGTAGCTGCCAAGTGTGTTCACCTGCTGTATGAATAGCATGAACTTTTCTCAGCTCTCGACCATTACTTTCTTTGTCTGGCCGAAAATCTTCAGTACACCTCGTATTTTGAAAATTCATTCCTCCACATTTTATCGCCTATGAGTTACAGCTGTGTAAGGAAAAGATATACACCTGTCTTTTACAAATTCAAAATTATAGCTATATGACAATCATCCATGTCCAACTATATGATATTGTTCACCCTGTCGGTAGGGCTTTAAAGACGCCAACATAATCCTCTGCACAGGGTTAAAATACTGCTACATTCTGTATATGACACTAACCTATTTCTGGTGGTGAAGTTTCAGTTCCGGAGTTTTGAGTAGTATGGATTGGTTTGTTTTGTTTTGTTTTGGTTTGGTTTGGTTTTATGGCTTATCAGCTATTGTAGGTTATTTAATGCTAAATCCAATTTCATACATTTTTGACAGTTCTATTACAAACAATTCAGTTTACTGTAAGTAGACTTTTTTTTACACACTATTAAATGTAAAACAGTTCTATTTCAAACAATTCAATTTAGCACAAGTATAGAGTTTAGTTCTATTTGTGAGATGTTGTTATTAGTCGTTTAAAGCGGCCATGGTTGTTTTTCTCCGATTTTTGTTTCCTAGTTGCTGTCATTCTATCGTCTATCGTGTTGTTAGTATCGTTCCTGATAGTTGTAATTAGTCCTGGTTCGTGTTTTTCTATGTAGTCTTCGAGCCGCTGTATCGAAGCGTCAACGCTGTCTTCGAGGCTGATAAGTCCTCTTCCTCCCTCTTTTCTAGATACATATAGTCTGTCAACGTCGTCTCTGGGATGTAAAGCCTTATGCATGGTCATTAGTCTTCTTGTTCTTTGATCAATTTTTTAAGTTCGTCCCTGGTCCACTTCAGAAAGGGTCTCGAATATCTAACGAAGGGCACAGACCAAGTATTTATTCCTTTGATTAGGTTTCCACTGGAGACTATTGTCTCGAGTAGTTTTCTAGATCTCCTGAGATATTCTTTTCCAATCTTGTTTTTCATTTCCACTTGTTTGATGATGTCAGCTTCCAAGATCCCCAAGTATTTGTAGATTTCATTTTCTCCGAGCGTTCTAATTTTGTCGTGATTTGGTAGTTCCATTCCATCAGTCATATGTCGTTTGCTACTTTTCATGACGGGCATGGCACATTTTTCTCTGCCATATTCAATTCCCATGTCCTGACTGTATATTCTAATTGCGAGTATTAGAGTTTCCAGTTCTTTTTCCTTTTTTGCAAATAGTTTAATGTCATCCATGTATATTAGACAATTGATCTCTTGCGATCTGCTAAGTTTGTGTCCTCTTGTGCATTTTCTGAGTATGTGGTTAAGTGGCATCATTGCTATTATGAATAGTAATGGTGATAGTGCCTCTCCTTGTAAAATCCCTCTTTGGGTCTTTGTTTCAGCTGAGCTTCTTCCACCAGCTGTTAGCTCCACTCTCCAGGTTTGCATGGTGTTTTCAATGAAGTTTAGGACTTCATGTGATATTTTGTACATTTTGAGACTGTGTATTACCCAGCTTTGTGGAACCATATCATATATCTTTATGATTATTATTATTATTATTATTATTATTATTCCTTGGGAGTTTTTCACATCAACGTTAGAGGATGGTCTTTCACTGAAGTTTGAGTGACAGCATGTCTCCTTAAGCTTCCAAGAATTTTCTCAGTATTCTAGCCGTTCTCACTAATTATGTAGTTTGGATGGTCTGCGTTCACTTTCATACTCCAAGTCCTCCAATCCCTTCAATAATCCTTTGGTGACTGTACCAAGAGCACTGATTACAATTGGTATAAAACGTTACTTCCATGTTTCCATCATAATGCTATACAAAAACACGAAAGTAAAAGTCCGCTTCCCGGATGGAGACTCAGACTACTTCGACATTGTTGGAAGTATGCTGCAAGGAGACACATTAGCTCCATGCTCCTTTATCATCTCTGTAGACTACGTGCTTAGAAAATCTATTGATAAAATGAAAGATAATGGTTTCAAGCTGACAAAGGAAAGAAGCAGAAGATAGCCCGCACAAACAATTACGGACGCGGCCAACGCCGATGACATAGCGCTTCTGGCAAATACACCCGCGCTAGCCGAATCACTGCTACATAGTCTGGAACGAGCAGCTGCTGGTATAGGCCTCCATGTCAACGCACACAAGACGGAATACATGTGTTTTAATCAAAGAAGTGACATCTTCACACTAAATGGTAGTTCTCTGAAACTAGTGAAAAAGCAGCGGTCGTGTTGATACTTCAATATGGATGCACTACATTGGACACTAACTAAATGTATGGAGAGAAAGCTAGAAGGCAATTATACAAGAATGTTGCAAGCACCCCACAAAGTAGCAGCTGTGCAGCCTCTTACCACCCATCACGAAATCTACCCAAATTAGACGAACTCCACATGCGGGACACTGCTGGAGAAGTAAGGACGAACTCATAAGCGACATACTCCTGTGGACCCCTTCACATGGACGAACAAAGACAGGACGACCAGGTAGAACCTATATACAACAGCTCTGTGCCCATACAGGATGTAGCCTTTAAGAACTACTGGAAGTGATGGACAATAGAGACTGGTGGCGGGAGAGGGTCATGGATATCCGTCCTGGCTGCATAACATTATTATTATTATTAGATATAGATAGTAACTTGAAACCATATAAGTATTGATGAAATATTAGTAAAAGATAATATTTGTGCAAATCATTTTTATTTGGTAGGAATATTTGATATGATATGATTGAGTGTAAACAAATTATTATTGACAAATAAACATGTAATGTTTTTAAAATGCAATGGAACATTGTAGCAATAGTTTGGATTGCAATCAAACATTTACACGTAAATCGAATTTCGGTATTATTTAACCCAAAAAGAATTTATATAACAGTAAACAAATAAACAAAACTAAACGTCTGAATTAGTCAAAATCAATATATAAACACGCCGAGTGTTGATGTTAGTACCATATTAATAAAAATAGTCATACAAAACTAATTTTAACACCAAGATTCTTCCATATGTACTCAAATCCATTTCGTAAAAAAAACCAACTTTAACGCTGATAATATAATTTTGTTAATGTCTACCACATCAGCAGACAAAGAAAGGTCCAGTCCTTGAAAAGGGCAAACAGTGCTCCTCTAATCTCGTCTATTCTCACGTTAACACTTGCACGAGACTTTGCACCAAATTCTCTGATTTAGTGAAACTGCTGTTCTTGTTAAGCAAATGATAAAAAAGAGAAAATCATTTTAGGTGCTTTTACCCCAGTACTTACATTTGACGATACATCTGATGATACAATAATTGAAAAAATATCCATTCATAGTGGGGCATTTTAAAACATCGTATTTCTTTTATAGAAAAGTTAGTTAATAGTTTGAAATAGAAAGTCGTTTTTTTTAAAGGAATTTGTTGACAAAAATAGTATAAAAACATATCCGTGATTGGTAGACACATTAGCCATGTTTAAAATATATCAAGATAATTTAACTTTTTTTTTATGTAAGTTTCTCCAGACTAACTTCAATTAACACACAAATACGAATGTTAGGAAAACAAACTTTAAAGATTTAAAAAATGCTTCATGTCAGGAGAGATGATGATTTAAATTTTAATACGTAAGTTGGGTGTTTTATGGTTTTTTTATATTTACTAAGTTTCGCTTAGTCAGTCACAGAGGCTTATATATATATATATATATATATATATATATATATATATATATATATATATATATATATATCCTTGACTCGCTTACAGTCCTTGTGGAAGCACGAGTGACTCCTCAGTCTAAGTAGATCCTTCGAAGCAATATTGCATATGTATCAAATGAATTAACTGTCGTTTCCGTTGAAATTGCTTCAGTACACCTTCATATGACAAATACACCTTCCTATTGTCAAATCTGCTACTGGCCAATATACTTTATCACAAAATTGAGCTAAGTTACTTGCAAGTGGCTACTAAAATGAGTCCTCGATTGTTTGCCGTCATTAAATCTCATATAACTAGAAAGTCCTGTTTTGGACGGACCCAACTCCAGATGTAACAAATATTTTTAGGCTGGAAAGTGTCAGTGACGAAGATCAAGTTCGACTTCAGATGTACTCGTCTTTGACCAGAGTAGTTGATTCTCAGTGCTTTAAACACTTTGCAGCTTTCTTCCAAGTCGTTTGATTTATTGACATTTGCTCCCTGTCTCCTATGCCTATAACGACCGCCCTAACGTCATTTTTAACTATATCCTTAACACTTTTGTATGGTTTATGTCTTGGACGACTACCGATTAGCAACCTTCCGTAAAATATCTTTTTGAGCAACCTGATGACCTTCATCCTGGTAGGGTAACCACCCGAACGCATTTGATTGCGTATAAGGTACATCTCATTATTGGATGTATTAGCTCGCTGGAGAACAATGGGATCGGCTGTTAGTGAATGTCATTTGACGTCTAGAATCTTCCAAAGACAAGTTTGATAAAATCTTTCTAAGACTTTTATGGAAGAATGATATGGAGTCCAAATCTTTAAAGTGTATAAAAGAATAGATAAAATGCACGCTTCGTAAATACTAAGCTTTGTTTTGATGTTAATACCGCCGTCAGACGACAGAAGGCTTTGGAGCTTATCGAAGGCCTTGCAAGCTTTTACGATCCTTTGATATATTTTAGAATTAAGGGGTGTATTTTAAGAAAGAGAGAGCAGCCAATTTACATAAAAGAAACAACCACATCCTGTCTTATAACTGAGACGAAGATATTTGCATGTATGTAGGTGAGTACGTGGCTGTAAATAGTTACCGTGCAAAGTAATTTGACAGACATTCCCTCCCCCAGGAAATATATGGTACGTGTCACCCTGAGCGTCCCGAAAACATATTATATAGAGGCTTTTATAGGGCTGGTCGAAAACGCTTGAATACTAAAAATATTTTCTCATTTAACCAAGGGATATGCCATGCGGCTGGTTTATTTTTCGTCCGTTATTTTGTAAATGGCCTTTTCATTTTGTTTACAATATCTTTTGTAACTAAGTTCTCAAAATATTCATTGTTTGTATGCTTCGATAATCAAGAGCAATATTTTCAGCTGTAATAAAGTGGCCACTTTCCACAACAAATTAACCTGGTGCCCGGCTGTATGACCGAATACAAAAGGTAATTCACAAGAATTTGTGACCGGTGCAAGAAACGATCTACTATGTGAGCTTGGCTTTACAAAGGGTCAGTTAGTTAAAACCGGTATAAAAAGAGTGAAAACCAAAATTTCACGGCTAATAACTCTTCATTAGGAGAAGATTATAATTTGCTATTCTTTCAACGACTCGGGAATACCACATGAAGTCTCGCAGTTTTCGGAATTTGTCAAGAAGGTTGTTGCACTAAAGTGATCACGTGACTGACTTTTCCCATTTTCCTTTTATAAACTCGTCTTCATCGTTTCATCTCGTCTCGCCAAATTTATTCGAGACCCAGCAAAACTTCACAACAAAACATGACTCTAAATCATATTTTTATTATTTACTAAGATTTGCTTAGATATGTAATACAGACCTCAGGTTACTTACAGTGTCAGCAGTGGCTTAAATATTCACCCACTCAAATACCAGGCTTATCACTGCTGAACTAAATATAAATATAATGGGCATCAAGCGGGAACTTGTAAATTCAACCTAACTCGACACTAAGTTAAATCGTTGATTATGTTATTTTCTCGATGTTTCCTTTTTTAAAAAACAAAGGAAGAAATATTTTGAAGAAGTGTGACAGATTTTATTAAACATAGTTGTCGCAAGATACAGTTTAGTAAAAAAAAACGTCATTAAGTATGAAACTATTTCCGGTTGGTCTATTAAGCATATTGATTAAAGAGGAAATGCCAGTAATGTTTATTCATAAAAAAAAAAAAAAAACTAGAAAAGAAATAAAAGGAGAATATATCATAAAAAAGGTCGTATTTTGGTCTTAGAATTTTTCACTGTCACTTCATTTTAGTTATTCTCCCTTTCTCTCTATCTCTTATTCTCGCTCTCTGAGGAAATCGTCAGTCTCACGAGACGAACGAACCTTTTCCTGGATTTTAGCACAAAACCGGGCAAGGTTGCCTCGAAAATCAGCATTTTTTCAAGTTGCAGGTCTCCCCCGTTTATGGAACTATTACTTTCCGTAGCAAACCTACCAGCATTGTCTCTGAAATTATAGAACAAAGTTGAATTCAACTTCAATCCCATGTGGTGATTTTTGTTATGAAAAGAATAGCAAGTTTTGAGTCAAACTGTGTTACCCATGGATGAGCAACACACACAAAAAATAAAAGAAACAAACGAACATAAGAATGCATTAATGGTTTCTGTATTTACTCTTCTAGTTTATATGAGTCATCATCATCATCATGTCGTGCTACTAGGACGGATATCTCTGACCCTCTCTCGCCACTTTTCCCTATCGTTTATTGCCTCTGGCAGGTCTTCAGGGCTACATCCCGTATCCTCACATAGCTGCCGAATGTATGTTCGTGCTGGTCGTCCCTTCTTTTGCCCGGCCATATGTGGGGGTCCATAGGAGTACATCACTTATGAGCTCGTTCCTACTTCTCCAGCAGTGTCCTGCATGCCTGGTTCGTCTAACCCGGATCGTTTTCGTGATGGAAGGTAGGTGGCCGTATAATTGGTGTCTTGTGGGGTGTTGCCCTCAGGACTTGTTCAATATTGCTCGCAGCATTCTTGTGTAATTGCCGTCTAGCTTCTTCTCCAGCCGTTTAGTTAGCGTCCATGTAATGCATCCATACAGCAGTATCGATACGACCGCTGCCTGGAAGAAACTGCGTTTCATTTTATCGGTTAGTTCTGATTTCCATATGATCGATAGCTTATTGATAGCTGTCCATGCCTTCGTTAGCCGCGTGTCGATGTCTTTTTCGGTTGATGAGACGCTGCTTCCTAGGTAAGTGAATTTGTTGTACTTCATTTAAATGTGTAGACCATAGACTTGAAATGCTACCTGACTTTTCTTGAGATTAACTATAGTTGAATGTAGGCGCAGGACTGATCACGGCACTGGGCTTCTAACAGTCTGTTCAATTCCTGGGGGATTTCCGTAATAGATTGGGCTTCGACTTCTATTAAAAAAGAAACTTTTCCAGCTTGGACACCCCAGAACTAAGATACTTTTAAAATATTTTCCCGGCATTGAAAAAACAATGAAAGAAAGAAGATACACACCGGATGATAGTTAGTGCTATACCAAATACACCCTTTCGGGAAGGTCTTACCCATCTGTAGAGGACGCATTCGGTCTATTCTAACACCCACCAAGGTTAGAAAGAAAGAAAGAAAGAAAGAAAGAAAGAAAGAAAGAAAGAAAGAAAGAAAGAAAGAAAGAAAGAAAGATCATTTGAGTGAGTAGAATTATCGGGTTACTTAAAGTAATAATAAAAATGATAATATGAAACATAAAAAGAAAGAAAAAGGAAGAAAAGGATAGAAAGGAATTAAAAATAGAGAAAAGGGAAGAGAATCTAGGGTTTGTGAAATAAATAAATAAATAAATAAATATAAAAAGAAAGAAAGAAAGAAAGAAAGAAACAAAGAAAAAAACTAAGAAACAACAAAAGACAGGGAAAAAACAGAGACTGATGAAGGGGAAAGAAAACATTAAATGTAAAAGACAAAATTAAATGCTAGAAATGGTTTAAGATAAAACCACAGAGATAAAAAAAAAAAAAAAAAGATTGAAGGAAAACAAAGAATTAAAAAAAACAACAAATTAAAAACAATTGAACTGAAAAGTAAAAATAAAAGGAAAGAGTATCTCAAAATAACGAACTTGACAGATCGAAAAGGAAAGAATGAATTTTAAAGAAAAAAGAAAATCCTGAGTTAAGAGAAAGAAGTTAAAAATCCTGGGAACAAAATTCATTTGACAGAGAAAGAAATTAATGAAAAAGAGAAAAAAAGAAATGGATTTAAAAGAAAAGCTCGACAATAGTTTGATTAAGGGTAATTTTAATAAAAATCCCTTTAAATTTTTGATGGCAACATTTACAGTGGCATTATAATCGGTAACCCTGGCGACAGGTAGGAAAAGCTTTTGGTTCTGAATAGCATGCGTCTTTTTACAGTGTTAACAAGGAACAGGTGGTACACTTGAACGTCGGCTGCTGTTTCCAGAGATCCACTTGACATGCGCAGATCTGGAATCTCTTGAGTCATCACTGCAACAAAGAGTAAGAAAGAAAGAAAGAAAGAAAGAAGGGAGATGATGAGGAGGATTGAGAGGAGAACGAATTGGGGGTGGAGGAAGACGAACAAAGCTGTTTTTATTCACTGGTGTATAACAAAAGAAGTCAATACTTTCCTTTTACGAGAGAAAGAGAAAGAGACATAGAGAGGGAGAGAGAGAGAGAGAGAGAGAGAGAAAAGGAGAGAGAGAGAGAAAAGGAGAGAGAGAGGGGGAGGTTTTTTTTACACAAAATAGGGGAAATGAAAACATTTAAAATGTTATATCGATTTCTTGAGATATTTCTACTTTCATTTGATAAGCTGCAAGTCAGAAGGTACTGAAATCACCTTGCATCAAACTGTTTTATAATGGTGTATCTGCGAATATCTTTTCAAAAAGAACGTCTTGTATTTCCTGTTATTTCTATTTTAAATAGTTCTTGAATTATATTAGTTAAATTAGATACACCCTACACGAATCTGGTTAACTCGCCGATTTACTCAACTAATTTGGCAGTTATATTCCTTAGCCTTAATTGTCCACAAAGATAGTTTTCGTTTGATTTGGTTTAGTTTATTTAACGACATATCAAACACTTATGGCTTATATAATGCCGAAATGGGATTCATTTCTGAATAATCAAAACTATTTATATTTTCACCCTTTCATTGCAATCACTTTTTAATCGCACCTTATAGGTTTACAAAAAAGTATTTGGTTGCACACAGTCTCTTTCATCTCTATTACGAAATCATAGGAATTAATATTAAGGTCTATATTTGTTGACGATCCTATGGCTAAATATTTGGTTGCTATTGCGAGCAGTTTCTGCTGATTTACTCCCCATTCTAAAATCATGCAATAGTCACGTGAACTACCATCTTTTTCTTTTTTACTTTTCATTTTACTGTCTAATATAAACAGGAATACTCTACGAAAGGAAAACCATTAGAATGAATCAGTAGAAGGAAATCGGAATTTAAGATATTTAAATTAAAATTTAAATTTAAAATGATTTTAAATTGTTAAGTAATAGCTTATTCCAAAACACCCATTAGATTTTAAAGAGATAAAATGGCAATTATTTCTATCAACCAAATAGTTTGATTCGTGATGAGAATATACAAATGTGCAATATCTTGAGAAAGCCAGAGTTAAAACCCATTAAACAGCGCAATAATACTTGATAATCTTTTGAATCATATTACAAAAAGTTACACGTCCAACTTTGTATTATTATTACACATTATCATTATTGTTTCACTCCTAATGAGTTTTTCACACCCACGATAGTTAGTGGTCTTTCACTGAAATCTGAATGAGATCAAGTTTCTTCAAGTTTCTTACCCATTTGACTGGGGCTGTAGAATATACCGACCCCTAAGACCACCCCACCACCATCAAGTGTCCTGGATATGACACTAAGCAACCTAATGGTAAGATTCCAGTAATACTGGAGCTTTGGGGTAATGCAAAGCACCCCTTCATTGCCATCGCCCCCAGGTTCACTCAGGCCGGGAGTGGTAGCACCTGATAGGGTCCAATCTATTGGACAAATAGAACTAGACCATGGTTTCGAGAGTTTTTTTTAAAAATTAAACAGGGTATTTATGCTAAACTGAATTGTTTAAAATAGAACGGTTTTGACATCTAAACTGCGTACTTATACTAAACTGAATCATCTAAAATAAAACTGGTTTTTTATTTATATCTGTGTATTACCCAGTCGGCTGACGCTGAAGAATACACCGACTGCACCTCGACTGAGGGGTAACATCCCCAACGAGTATCCTGGATGTGACACTAAACAACCAAGTGGTAAGGTTCCTGTGATCTTGGAGCTTTACAAAATGTAGAATACCCTTCGTTGCCATCGCTCCCAGGTCCACTCTGACCCGGAGTGGAAGCACCTGATCAAATAGAATTAGACTGCGTATTTATGCTAAACTGAATAGTTTGAAATAGAACTGCTTTGACATTTAACTGTGAGTAAATAAAACACATGCTTATAATAAACTGTTTTGTTTTAACTGAATAGCTTGAAGTAGAAACGTTTTTGACGATTAAACTGAGTACTCATGCTAAATTTAACAGTTTGAAATAGAACTGATTATTTGTATAAAAATGGATTTGGCATTAAATAACCTACAAAGGTTGGTATACCATAAAACCTAAACAACTAACCATCCGCAAGTCCCGTGGACTATTATAAGTATTCTAGCCGACCTCAACAATTCTGTTGTCTGGGTGGTTTCAATTCTCCTACTGATTTCCAGTTCTTCCGGTCCCTTCTCAAAGCTCTTGGGAACTGTTCCGAGTGCACCAACAACAATTGCTATTACCAGAAAACCTGAAAGGCCAGAAAACATAGACGTCAACTTCATCTTTTCTGGCCTTATCAGTTCTCTAGCTATGTTTTTGTCTATCTTTTCGTTTTCTTTTATTTTCACTCTCTGGTCCACAGAAACATAGAATCCACTAGATTACTAATTCTTTTTTTTTTCTCTTGTTCATTAACTCTAGATCTAAATTTCTAGGCAGGATTAGGATATCTGTCTGTATCTCAATATCCCTGAGAATTTTATGGGTCTCTAAGACTGATTCTGGTTTGTATGTAGGCCATTTTGTTGTATGGTCTAATTTTGTTCTCTTGAACATTTCCCGTAGATATCTTTTCGACACAGCTATGCCTAGTCTTGTACTCCTTTTGTGCTTGTTAGCAATTACCACTTATTATATTAATAACCATTTCATCTCTTTCTCCACATAATTTACACGCGCCACTTTATTGTGCATGAGCCATTTTCGCCTTTGTATAATTGCTCCGTATGAGGATTGTTTTGTTTTGCTATTAAAAGAGATTCAGTTTCTTTCTTTAGATTTCCTTTTTGTAGCCCTGTCCCGGTTTTCTTGTATGTAATTTCACCAGTTTGTCGCTTGAAATTGCCATGCATTTTTTTCTTCTTCCTATTTCTATTTCCTAGTTTTTGTAGTTCCGTTTGTTCTCATACTGCTTATACTGTTACTGACTGCTGTAATCAATCTTTATTTGCTCTTCTTAATATAGTCCACGAAACCTTATACTGATGTATAGTCATCAATTTCCTAGTGTGCAGGTTCATATATCTGAGTTCATCCATGGACCATTTCAAGATGGTCGTGAGTACCTTATAATGGGAACTGCCCAGATATTTGTCACTTTGATCAGACTACTGCCGAAGAGCTTGGTTTCGAGAAGTTTTTTGTTCATTTGGGGTACACTTTTCTTTTTTCTTTCACTTCTATTTTTTATGGTATCCGCTTCCAATATTCTACTATCCATGCTAATTGTATGTTAACATAGACAAAGTTATAGTCAATCCATGACATGGCAACAAGTTTCCGCCTTGTTTAGGCTTCTTAAAAGATATGCTTGTCAAAATATAGTTGGTTATTTGTTCCTCTTGTTCCCCTACGGCGTTATTTTTATTCTTCTGGAAATAGTCAGTGACTTACAAAGGAGTAATAGATTTCTTTTATCTGAACATTTTAGATTTTTTCTATCATAGGCTAACACATTATCCATCTAAAGGAGCTGGGGATGGTTCCTTCTGGATCTGGGTAGTTTTCCCTTTTGTCATCCATTCTGATACAATTGTTTCTCGTAAGGATTCACAGAGTTGTAGTAGTAGATGGACGTGAACCAGAATCTATGTATACCGTCATGGCCTGGCGTTTTCTAATTTAGTAATTTTTGAGTGTTGCTCTCACTGAGTCCAAGTGTATGTTCCCCTTAGGTGCTTCTTCGAGTTCTTCTAATTCTTTTTTAATGATATTCGTCCATTCTGCATTCCTGTAATGTTCCTTCTGTTTCCATATTTTATCCTCAATATTTTTTTTTTCTATTTTTTTTTTGGTATCCGGTTGCGGATTTGTCTTTATGCACTCTGAACTATTTTGTTTGACGAATTTTCTTTCATTATTTTAGAAGGTTGTGTTTTATTTGCATTGCTTTATTTTCGGTACCTTTTGAGTCTTCCTTCTTTCGCTAATATATTTTGATTTATTTCTTTTGTTGTATTTTTAGACTTGTCTGCGGTTTTGGTTTCCTTTTCTTAGCCATGTCTAGGTTTTGTCGTGTGAGATTATATTTATTATTACTATTATTATACACCTTGAGAATTTTCCACAGCGGCGTTAAATGGTAGTCTTTCATTCGAGTTTGGATGACAGCAAATCTTTTCTCGCTCCTCTTCTCAGTATTCTTGCCGATTTCAACAATGCTGTTGTCTGGATGGTTTCGATTGTCCCTCTGATTTCCAATTCCTTTAGTAATTTTTCGATGTTTTATGGACTTTTCCAAGTGCACCAACTACAAATCGTATAACCGTCACCGTCATGTTCCACAGCTTTTTTTTCTGTTCTCTGGCAGTATCCGAGTACATTTTTTTCTTTTCACTTTCTTTGAATTTTAGTATAAGGTAAGCAAGAACGAAAAAATCAGCTAAACAGCAAGTACCTTTTTCTTGGTTATTAACACTTGGACTGGTCTTCCTGCTGAGTTTAGTAACCCATTTGTATCTTAAAATCTTATGCGTCTGATACTCTAGTTTGGGCATATACCGTTTGGTCATCATCATCATCATGTCAAGCCGCAGGCAGAGTTATCCCTGACCCTCTCTCGCCACTTCTCCCTATCGTTCATCGCCTCTGGCAGGTCTTCAGGGCTATATCCCGTATCCTCACACAGCTGCTGAATATATGTTCGAGCGGGTCGTCCTGCTTTTGCCCGGCCATATGTGGGAGTCCATAGGTGTACATCACCTATGAGGTCGTCCCTGCTTCTCCAGCAGTGTCCTGCATGTCTGGTTCGGCTAACTTGGATAATTTTCGTGATGGAAGGCAGGTGGCCGTATAGTTGGTGCCTTGTGGGGTGTTGCCGCCAGGACTTGTTCAATATTGCTCGAGCATTCTTGTGTAATTGCGGTCTAGCTTCTTCTCCAGCCGTTTAGTTAGCGTCCAAGTAGTGCATCCATACAGCAGTATCGATACGACCGCTGCCTGGAAGAAACTGCGTTTCATTTTATCAGTCAGGTCTGATTTCCATATGATCGATAGTCTATAGATAGCTGCCCATGCCTTCGTTAGCCGTGTGTCGATGTCTTTTTCGGTTGATGCGACACTGCTTCCTAGGTAGGTGAATTTTTCTAGTAGTTTCAGTGTGGTGATGTCGCCTGTTTGATTATAGCACATAGATTCCTTTTTTTGTGCATTGACATGGAGGCTAATGTTTGCAGCGGCTCGTTCCAAACTATGTAGTAGTGTTTCGTCTTGGTTGGGTGTATTTGCCAGAATCGCTATGTCATCTGCGTATGGTCAAATTTTAACTTCTTGAACCATTCTCATTTGACCACCTTTCCAATTCAAGTGTGCCAAGTCTTGTAGTTCCTTTCTGACTTTTGGCTGCATTCATTTATTTCATAATTAACCATTTCTTCTATTTCTCCATATAATCTATACATGTTATTTATTTGCAGATAATTAATTTTTGCTTTCGTCTAATTTGTTCTTATTGTTTTCTGTTTTCCTCAAGAGGACTTACCAAGAGCGATGATCGATAGGGACAAATGGTGAGAGAGTAAAATGAATCCGTACTATCGACATACCTTGAGGATGTCTCAACCCCCCCACACACACACACGCACACACACACACATATATATATATATGTATATATATATATATATTAAAAGGTCACTCACGAACATTCAGACAAGAAAATTTTTATTCAACAAATGGATAGATAACATCATCAGTACATTATATATATATATATATATATATAAAAGTAGGATTGGTGACCTAAGTCGAGGGTGACCCAAAACCTCCGTTTTTAATAGCTACACCATCGAGTTGTTGGGAATGACGCTACTCCTTTCCCTCGATTTTTCCACTTTACCCTTGATTCCTGCCTTATGATGCTGATCGTTAAGCTAGGCGGCATCAAGTACCATTTTTAAGTTTTGGTATGACTCAATCTGGGATTGAATGCCGGTATCCTGAAGCATTGGTGAACACTTTACTAATTAGGCCAATGGGCTTATCTAATATTAAAATACGAGTTACTCAAAGCATTCAATGTTTTATATGTAAATAATGTACCATGTTTTCGTTTCCTTCGGGTTTTTTTTAGTTTGGTAAAACTATCTGCAAGGGGATATAACTATGTAATGTCATGTCTCAACCAAAGATATTATTCTATTGGATTAACTTCACCCTGAAGAAGGTTTAACCGTAAAAAAAACCCAGAAACGTTGAGTGGCGGTATATCATTCATGTATAAATAAATAAATAGATTCTTTGAATATCCAATTTTTTTCACATACCGTCAAATTTATTTCCGTCTTTCCCAATAACTACTTCCTCTACTACTACTACAACTATTACTACTACTACAAATGATAATAATAATAATGAATGTGCGTGCGTGAGTGTGTGTGTGCATTCATGAGTGTATGTGTGTGTGACTAAATCGTTATCAGAGGTGAATTGATCAGAAATAAACCTATATAGATTTCTTATGGTACGAACTTGAAAGATGTTAAGGTATCTCTGATCGTAACTTTTTTCTTAGGAACACATGTTCATCTGACCTTGAGAATTCTTTATTCTCTATGTAAGAAGAGGAAAGTTAAAACAATGAGATCAAAGTAATCAGTTTTCCTTAGATGTTATATGATTCTTTTCATTTAGGCGTGAGTCGATGTTCTTTGTGTAAGTGTTTTGAAGGATAGCCCCTGGCGAAACGAAATAAATCAAATTAGGAGAAAGAAAAAATCGTATATATATATATATATATATATATATATATATATAACAAAAAGAAAATACGATTTTTTAAAAGAGACTTGTAATCTGTACTATCGTGAATACAATAAGAAAATGTGATTCCATCTGTGTGAAACATTTATAACCATATCTTAATGATTGTCTTTCTTAGAGGAGAATGAGAATACACGTTTTGGGATAAGACTAGTTTAATTATAAGGATAAATTACTTTTTACTGGCTATACATTAATTATAAGTGTGATGATAAAAAGCAATGTCAACAACGACGAGTAACCGGGGTTGTGTATATCTGCTCTCTGTCGAACGAGTCTACCAAAAGAAATCGTGTTTGTTGAAGTGCTGCGGAGACGAAGGTACAAAGATAAAATAGAGATAATGACTAGGTAGGTTGACTTGATCCGAATGTTAAAGACAGACACGCAGATAAAAAAAATATCCCACTCATCTTTAATAGCTGATGTTACAAGTTCTTCTTGGATCGGTCTCATAAACTGGGAGATATGACAAGATTTTTTATTCAGTAGATAAAGGTCATATTCATTTTTAATAAATCCTAGGATCTCCCCAAATAGAGAGAGGAAGCGAATGCTTAACTTCGAAATTCAGGTCGTTATTTGTCACTTACCTAGTAACTAACTCCCTGAAAAAAAATTATATTTTAGTCTTGTGCCTGACCACTAATCACATTTACAACCAGAGTTCCAGTGGGAACCCCTGGATATTTTGACAAGAAAACAATTCTTATTCAACAGTTGGATATACAACGTCACCAGTACTTTCAGTTAAATAGTCGGGTACCAGGGTCGCTTGTCGGAGGAAACAACTACAATGTTACATTTTTCTTGCATCTTAATGCCCCTTTTGAATCGCTAAAATACATTTGTTCGAAAATTTAATAAGAAATCAATCAAAATTTGACGGCAAAATTACTGGCTCTTCCAAATCAGTCCAATGCTTTTTATTTTGATTTTTGGAATTTTTTTTTTAAGAAAAAAAAGGAATCGAATAAAAAATAATAAAAGTCCCCAAATATTCTTCACTGCATCATAGGAACTAAGCACAACACAGCACAGAAAGGAGCTTTAATGACGGTGCTGAGGCTGGGAAGGACAATGGAGGTAATGTTATCGACCATTACGTAAGCGAAACCCTGATACAGGTCGAAATAGCCATCCAGCCAAGCAGCCAGGTCAATCAAGAGGTTCACTCCAAAAATAGTATTTATTATTGAATTAAGTTGTCATAAGCCTTCAAAGCCAAGTCAATAGTGTGTAAAATTCGCCATCAATAAAATACAGAGTCCTATCGATGAGGCTTAGAATACGCCGATTGTGTCCCCTAAAGAGGGGTAAGATCCTCCTAAAACGGGTGTCCTGGGTATAACACGAAACTGCATCTGATGGTGAGATTCCCGTTCTGGAACTTCAGGGAGTTTGGTGTATCTCTTTGTTGCAATTACTACCAGGTTCACTCTGATCCAGAGAGGGCATACTTCGATTTTCATTTATTTGTTAAATAGATATTTGAAATTATTATTATTGGATTAGAATACTTTATGCCATATAAATAAGTAAGTCGGCCGATTGTCTTCGTGAGCAACCCAAAGGCTTCCTTTCCAATAGCTATAACACCGAGGTGTAGAGGAGGGTGCTACTTCTTTCCCTAGATGATTCCACTTACTCTTAATGTCTACCTTATGATGCTAAGTGTTAAGCAAGGAGATATAAAGTACAATTTTTGAGTCTTTGGGATGACTCAAACTAGGATTAACCCTGGACTCCGAGATCTCTGGTGAACACTTTAACCACAATGCCAATACCATATAAATGTGATGAAGGAAATTACTAGTACCAAATAGAATTATAAACATAAGACAGGAATTACTAGTTATTTACCGATAAGCAAATTGTATTTAGAATTGTCGCTTAAAGAGATAATTTTTTTTACAAAAGATTATAATTATGAATGAAGTTAAGCCATATAATTGCTTGCAAATTATTAGAGTTAGGAATACTTGAAACTATATAATTGTGAGAAAAATTATTCTTATAAAATAAGAATATTTACTTGAAAACATAGAATTTGGTTTAAAATATAAATATTAAAAAGAATATTTGACATTCTAAATCTCTTTCGATTTACTTGTTTAACGGTATATCTTTCCTAAGATTATTAGTAATTAAAGGGAATGTTATTGTGCCATAGGAGTTTGAAATCGCTAAATAAGATATTGCAATCCCGCATTTTACCCCCAACACCACGGAGATCCCCCTCTATACAATTGTGTGCAAACGAATCATATTAGATGAATAAAAAGTGCAATTAAAAATGATTGTTATTAGACATTGAAATATAAGTAGTTATGATTATAATCAAACATTTACAAATGAACTGAATTTTGGCAGTATATAACTCATACAGAATTGATGTACCTTTAAATAAATATCACTAAAGAAACCTAAACAAATAAATTACATTTCATGGCTCTTTTGCACATAGAAGCTTATCAAAAGGGCATCTTTGTTGCTGTTGTTTTGTTGTTTTGTTTTAGAGCGTATCAACCCATTTCGGGTCATTTAACGCCAAATTAAATTTCAAACAATTCGGTTTAGTATAAATATAGTTTTTTGTTTTCAGTTGGTGAAATGTCAAGACTGTTCTATTTCAAGCAATTCAGTTTAGCAAAGTATACAGTTTTAATGTCAAAAACTTTCCTATTTCAAGCCATTCACTTTAGCAAAAGTTCAGACAGTTCTATTCTAAACCGTTCAGTTTAGCATAAGTACGCAGTTTCAGTGCCAAAAATAGTTCTTTTTTAAAGAATTAAGTTTAGCATAAGTACACAGTTTAGTCCTATTTCACCCATTGATGGGACCCTATCAAGTACTACCTCTCCGGGTCAGAGTGGACCTGGAAACGATGGCAATGAAGGGGTACTCTGTATTTCTCAAAGCTCCAATATTCATTGAACCTCACCATCAGAATGCTTAGTGCCATATCTTGAATACTCTTTGGGGAAGTCTTACCCCTCTGCAGAGAAGCAGTCGGTGTATTCTACAGCCCCAGCTTACTGGGTAAAAAATGGCGTCTTATAAGAAAGCATTTATGAATAATCGATTTTATCTATGTGTAAAACACAGCATCCCCTGCCATTCAGCGAAGCTTAGTAAATGTCTACGGTGACCAAAAAGTGTCTTTGAGCACAGAAAGGCGTTGCATAAGGCGATTCAGCTGTCGTCACTGCTCTCTTCAACACATCTGTAAATCTAAGGAATAAAGATTGCCTCCATCAACCACGTGAACATCATTTTCCTATCAACGACGCTGTAATCACTGCTCTAAAAGAAATTGGGCTGCCCTGCAGCTGCAAATGTTTTCCATGATAGTATAAGGGTCTTATTCGTCCCAGGCTAAAATGCAAAAAATGTTGGTATGCTGAAAACATTGTTTTGTTGCTGAAAATTTGCTCTATCTATTTGTGGTGTTATATTCAATTGACCAGTTTTAGTTTTCATGGAGGCGTTAATTCTGGAGAGTTATTTGGATATCAACAATTGTTCCTTCAATACTTTAAAAAATCTGATCAAACCACTTAGAAAAGGGTAAAAAGCTGTACAAGGTAAGTTTTTCGGCTGAGTTTCATAGTTTGTTTATAAAGAGGCAAAATTTGGATAAGTGTGGCTGCAAAAAACAAAAAAAAAAAAAAAAAACGTTTTCTGGTTTTTACAGTAAATTTGGAGTAAATATTTCATGTTGAGATGTTTGTTTAATCTTAAAATGCGAAACATAAATTCAAATCACACTGATTAAAATGGCAAAATTCAAAGATTTAGCGCAGAAATGAGTTTTCCTTCTCGAAGATCTGTTGACCGACCTAAGCTAAAGGGTTCGGTCTGCTTGACTACTTGTTCGACTACTTGTTCGAGGGAAACACTAACAACTTCGACCAAAATTTGAACTAGTTTTGCCGATTTTATTTTCTACGATCGTATCCTTTGCACTACGAGCAGCGAGTATTTTATGAATATCTACCAAACTTTGTAAACTTATTTATTGAACCAAGCAAACATTTTAGAATATTTTATGCTCCGAATTGTGAAAAAAAAACCTATTGTACTTCTATTTCTTTTAGTTTACCCGGTAAATATAGAGGAGATATTGGAGCGATTACATTCTGAGAACCTCTTGTAAATCCTCGTTTTGGTTCTACGTGTTTGTATTGTTTTGCTTCTTTGCTTTCTTTCTCGTTTAAATCTATTCTATCGATTTTAAATGTCACCATAACAAAGATAATATTTTTTTAAAGTTAGGAGTCTAAAAGGGAACATCTCAAATAGATTTTTATTTAATTCTGTCAACACTTGATATTGACATTTTTCCTTGAGCTTTCCTTCTATAAATGCATTTCTAAGGTTGACAATTTATTTTATTAAATATATTTTATTGATCTTTACTCAGCTTTCTGTTCAACACGGCAAATCCGTGAATTTTGTTGTGTCATATCAACCTCTAGGGTAATTGTCATGATACAAACATTTTACCAGCTTTCGAAAATTTAGGAAACTAAAAAAAAAACAATGCTATTTCTTCCTTCTCTCATCGCTATTTTTCTTTTCTTTTCTTTTTTCTTCTATGTTTGTATCAAAATAACAATATCTATAAGTGGTTGACTAACTCGAATCTCTGCTTCTGAAGATTATTATTTGTAGAATAAGATGAATAAAATATCTATCAGGGGTTATCTCTGCTCCTGAGCAAAAAAGAAGCATTATTGAACACTAATCTTACGTGTGTCTAGTATACTGCCTGCAGCTCCAGTTTATCCTGGCCCAGACGGTTTGGGCTGTAGAATATACTGACTACATCTCTGCAGAGAGGTAAGTCTCCCCCAATGAGTGCCGTGGGTATGACACTAAACAATCTGATGGTGAGGCTTCAGTAATGCTGTAGCTTTGGGGAATGTGGAGTACCCCTTCATCGCCAATGCTCCCAGGTCCACTCTGGCCTGGAGGGTCCTATCAAGGTGTGAAATAGAACTTTTTGACTATTAAACTATGTACTTTGACTCAAACTGAATGCAAACAAGGGACTTGTGCTAGATTGATTTGCTAAAAATATATTTAAATCATTTATCTGTGCATAAACAAATGACTGATGTTTTATCGAATTGTTTTTGATACATACTAATACTTGGAGCCATTCAATTTTATTGACTGCGTATAAACAAATGACTGAAGTTTAATAGCAGTTTTAGGGTGTATAGCAATATTTGAAATCGTTTAACTGCGAGCAAACAAATAAATTATAGCAAATAGAATTATTTGTTTCAGATAGAAGTAAATGAAACCATTTAACTATGTGTAAAAAAATAAGCTAAGGCTCGTTTAAAAATAACATCTAAAAAACATGTTTTGAAATCATATATTCAATATATATGTATGAAAGTATTTGGCATTAAATAACCTACAATGGCCGATATGCCATGAAATCAAACCTAACCAAATCGAATTTATTCAAAGATATCATTTTCAATATATCTTAAAATATTCTATTGAAGATTATAGTGATTATAAAATTGTTTGCTTTTAGCTTTTAACCATTAAGGGTTTGAATTTTTAGTCTTACAAATTTAACCCATCAGAAAAAGGGGAGCCTTACATGAACTGTTTTTCTTTCTGAGGATCAGCTGTAAACTTTTAGCGACGAGAGGGCTATATTCATCCTGTGAAAAGGACGCTCCCACTCTCATTCCAGTTAATCCTGTTTAATCTTCTTAGAGATAGTCTACTGCTTTCGCTAAAATTAATTCTCGACATACAAATTATTTAACCTAATTTTTAAAAATCTCACACAATTATGCCAAAAGCTGAGAAAAGTCGATCAAGTAATGTACAAAATATATATTTTGTACAGGCATTTATTTTGGTCGTCTCCATGGATAAATGTTTAAGAATCAATAGTCATTAGATAATGAATATGAGGTAATGAGAGATAATTGCTACCATGGAAAGGACTGGCACCTTCTCTTACACCTTGGTGTAGTAGTTATTGAAAAGGGAGCCTTCAGATCACCCTCGACTACGGTCGGCCAACTAACAGCTATGCTGTTGCACGATCAGTATAGCTGATTCAAGAACAGTAATCGTTACATTTTGAATATAGGGTCTTTAGGAATTATTACAGTTACATAATGAATATATGGTTTTAGGAACAATTGTCGTAACCAAATGTATATGCTTTTTTAATAATTGAAGTGACACTATGGATGTTGCAGTTTTTATGAACAAATGTCGTTACATTTTGAATATTGTGTTTTGAGGAATACGTGTTACATAATTAGCATAACACTTTTTTGAACAATTGCTGTTATAGCATGAATATAGTTTTTATAGAATTAATATCTTTAACCAACTGATTGGTTCTAGTTCATATTTCAATATAATACTAAAAGCCAAACAAGTTTAAGACTCTTAACATTAATTTATCACACTCTACAATTAATTCTATACAGTAAAAACTAAATAAGACTTCAGAAAGTGAATATTCTTGTTTTATCCCGTCACCACAGAAATTTGCCTTGTTAAACTGTTAGCTGGCTTGAATTCAAATTTTCCCTCCAAGGCTAGAGAATTAAGTCCATTTCATCATTTTAGCCATAGCTGGTGGTAGCGAGTCAGAGATAAATCCATGCCTTTTTCAAAATCATTTGCACGCAGCGAAACGTTTATAGACTCGTCTAGAATTTGAAATTAGCAAGCCGAGTCCATTTTCTAAGGCGATGATAATTACATCATGGCAACTCCGTGTAATATCTGCAGTATCTACATCGTTGGAACAAAAAGCAAAGGTCGCCACATTTGTCTATAATGAGCTTTAATTAAGTGAACATTATTTACATTTGTTCGCTATAAATTATTCGAGAAATATTTATTTGAAAGGTTATCTCTATGTAGTGATTAGTTTGTTTGGGATTGCATGAAATTTGTGACTGCACCTTTTCATCTCCTTACACTCTATTATCCTAAAATGTTTCATAATGCGAAAATTGATAATGGTTGTCTTTGTTCTTGTCTTTTCTATCTCTTTTCTTTTATTGAACGGAAAACCTTTTGAAGGTCAATAAAATAAGTTTATTATTTAAGATATTTTCCTTGAAGCATTAGATTTATGGCTTTCTTTTCAGTAGTTACAAGACTATGTGCCTGAGTCCAGTGGCAAAAATGTAATAAATTCAACATAAAAACGGATGACTGCTTGTAGAACATTTGTCAAACAATTTTTTTAAAAATGTTTATCATTTAACCGAGAAAATAATTAGTGGTTTCGAAACACATGATACACAAATGAAATCATCTTCTAAACTTTCTTATACTAACAGATACAAACAAGAAAACTGGTGCACTTAGCAGAAATATTATTGCATGAAGTAGAATTGGCAACCAGATATAAGTCTGTTTGTGTTTCATGTCACGCTGTACTTCACGGGGAAGCCATGAACATTTATGATATTCCCACAGCTATAAGTAAATAGATGATTAGAATATGTTTTTTTTTGCGTCGGTAAAGTAATGTCGATGAAGAAAATTTTCAAATTCAAATCTGCTGTAATTAACTTAAAAATTAAGCTTGTGTCATATCATCTCAGTGGCAGAGAGGCTGATTAAAAACACATCAATCAATGAAGATTTATAAATGTCGATTTCAGAAAATAAACTTAGAAAAAATAGAACAAGGAAGAGAATTAACAGATTTTACTTAAAAAATATCATCTTATTGTTCTTGAGCCATTTTATTATCAATATATCGTGATGTTATAAGATTGTTGTTGTTGTTTGTTTGTTTGCTTGTTTGCTTGCTAGTTTGCTTTTTTCTTTTTGCTGAAAAAGGTGACTTACATTGGAAAATAAAGATATATAAAAAAATTCAACTGTTAGTGTTCTGAAACTTGTACGAAATTTTAACTATATTTGACCTTTAGTTATCATCACGAACTTCTTTTTAAAGAAATGTTTTTAAAACTGTACAAAAACAAGCAATGAAAAAATTCGAGAAAGTAAGTAAAATTGTCGACCTTAGTCGCGCATGACACAAAGGGTCCCTTTTCAATAGCTACTTCACCGACGTGTAAGGGAGGGCAGTACTCCATTACCTGGATTACTTCACTTTACCCTTGATCCTTACCTTACAAAGCTGACTGGTAAGCAAGGTGGGATCAAGTGCCATTTTTCAGTCTTTCGTATGACTCGACTAGGGATTGAACTCCAGTCTCCCATCCATTGGCAAACAATATACTCATTAGGCAAATGCCCGGTTATATTTATATACATATATATATATATTGTCATATATATATATATATATATATATATATATATTGTCATACATATATATATATATACGAAACAGCAATTTTACGGTCACTTACCTCCCATCTATAAAACCATTCAATAAGACCTTCTAGACATACGGGGCACCGCCGGAGAAGCAAGGACGAACTCAAAGGTGACGTTCTTCTATGAACCCCTGAGCATGGACATGTCAATACTGACCGACCAGCAAGAACACAGGGTGTGGTTTGACAGGTCTGCCGGAAGCGATTGATGATAGGGACGGATAATGATGATGATATGCGAATCTGTAAGTGTATGTGTGTGAACGAAAGAAAGAGAGAGAGAGGAGGAGGGAGGGAAAGACAGAGAGAGCGGGTGAATTTCAAATTCAACGTATGAGAGCTTAGCACTTAGATTAATGTTATGACGTGTTGGACTATCTACACAGGTAATTTATTTATGGATGCCGGTGTAAAACCAAGCACACTTTTCTGATGAATTAATAACGGAAGAATACTGTAAAAATGTGTCAAGGATTCTTTTGAACAACACTCTTCTTCTCTTCGTCGGAAATGACCTGTAAGAATAGTTTGTTAACCATTGCAACACGGTCAGGTTAATAGGATTGTCCTATGAAGTTCGATAATAATTTCACGGGGAATAACGTTTAAAATTCGATTATATTCAAAGAGCGATGATTCAGTTAATGCATTTATATATCATCATCATGTCGTGCCGCCAGCATGGATATCCCAGACCCTCTCTCGCACTTCTCCCAATCGTTCATCGCCTCTGGCGGGTCTTCAGGGCTATATCCCGTATCCTCACATAGCTGCTGTATGTATGTTCGAGTGGGTCGTTCTGCTTTTGCTTGGCCATATGTGGGGGTCCATAAGAGTATATCACTTATGAGCTCGTCCTTGCTTCTACAGCGGTGTCCTGCATGTCTGGTTCGTCTAGCTTGGATAGTTTTCGTGATGGGAGGCAGGTGGCCGTATAGTTGGTTCCTTGTAGGGTGTTGCTGCCAGGACTTGTTCAATATTGCTCTCAACGTTCTTGTGTAATTGCCGTCTAGCTTCTTCTCCAGCCATTTTGTTAGCGTCCAAGTAGTGCATCCATACAGCAGTATCGACACGACCGCTACCTGGAATAAACTACGTTTCATTTTATCGGTCAGATATGACTTCCATATGATCAATAACTTATCGATAGCTGTCCATGCCTTCGTTAGCCGCGTGTCGATTGATCACACACTGCTTCCTAGGTAAGTGAATTTGTCTACCGGTTTCAGAGGGGTTCCCTCTAGTGTGGAAATGTCGCCTGCATGATTAAAGCACATATATTCAGTTTTGTGTCCATTGAAATGGAGGCCAATGCCTGTGGCGGCTCGTTCCAAACTATGCAGTAGTGTTTCAGTTTGGTTGGGTGTATTTGCCAGAATCGCCATGTCATCGGCGTAGTCGGTTTCGATAACTGTTTTTGCGGCGTACCTTTTGCTTCTTTTCTTTGTCATCTAGAAGTCGTTTTCTTTGATTTCATCAGTGTTCTAAGCACGTAGTCTAGACAGATGATAAAGAGGTATGGGGCTAGTGTATCCCCTTGTTGTACTCCAGCTACAATTTTGAAGTATTCTGTGTCGCCATCATGTGGTGTGTGTATGATGGGGTACATTTTATGAGATAGGATATAAAAACAAATGTATGTTGAATTCATGTATTATCAAATGTGTAATTCTCTTCATTTTTAACAAATGGAGTCCAACAAATCCCAAGAAAAGATAAGATCCTAAGGATGGGAAATTCTTCCACACCCTCCATTTTCCCTAGTTGTACCACCTTCAGATTTTCATTTATTTCGATCCCTAGGATATTTTATAAGTGACATAGTATCTAGAAACAAAGAAACTAGAAAACGATCTCTCAGACATATCCCAGGGAGAACCCGAGATTTCCTGAAACGGGAATACGAAAATTTGCCATTTCGTTGTGCTGTAGTCACTGAAATCTATGGGGACGGTATTTTTGATGATAATATTTAGATTATTTCAACTACATTTGTTTTTAAAATTGTTGTTAAAATATAATGACGTCATGATGACCATAATATATAATACATAGTTAGCAAGACTTGTATATTTGTCATTAATACTACTAAATTATAGTACCAATTTTACAAAGATTTTTTTTTTTTTTTGAGGAGCACTTCGCCTGATTTAATGGTTTGTTTTCTAAGTTTAATGATATGCTAAACTTCCTCGCTGATTTAATACCAAATCCTTCTTTGTAGAAGAACAATCATTTAACCTATTGCTGACGGAGATAAGATACTTCATACCTTTCCTAAAGTTATAAGTCCAAAAGTGAATGAAATTGCATAACTAGAGTTCAAACTCATTTAATCTGATATCACTGTCCAACACGTTAACCACAACGCAATGTAGACTACCTTACGTGATCTAAAACTTTGCAGGGTAAACTAGTCGACTGTTGTTAATGAATGCGATTTCAAGAATAAATATTTAGTTTCAAGTAAGTATGTATTTTTAATGATATTGATAAATTGTTTGGGTACAGCATATTATTCCAAATATTCCTGTTCAATACTGTTTGGTTTGGTTTTGGTTTCTTTGTTTAATGGCATCTCAACATTTGTAGGTTATTTAATGCCAAAGCCATTCTCATAGAAGAATAGTAGGGGTACTATTTAACCCATAGCTGGGAATATAAGTAGGTTCATACCTTTCCCAATGGTATTTGCCCGAAAGTGGACGTAATAGCGCGACTGGAGTACGAAATCGCTTTCTACGATTTGCAATCCATCGCTTTAACCATTATACCACAAGTTTTCGATACTGATCATTAGGAAGGAAATATACCTATCTAATAATACTAATAATTTGTTTAGAAAGAGTTATAAATATTTAAAGTATCCCTATCTAATGACCTTCAAAGATATCTATTTGACTCATAGATTTGATCCAATCAAACACTGTGTTAGAATGAACATGAGAGTAATGAATACAAAGGTGAGACTCCACATTTCTCAAAGCTTCAGAATTGGAGCCTCATCACTGAATATAGTTTCGTGTAATACCAAGCCATCTTTTTTATTTTGATTTTGCTTTCGTTCACCCCTGCCATTGTTTGTGCAGACCATTTCAAGACCATAGACTACAGTTTGAAAACAACCACTTTAAAACATTATTTATAAAAAGTGTACTGTTGATATTTATATTCCTTTTTCAGAAGTTTTATTCTGAGTTCATTTCATCAAAGGCACCAAAATCCTGTCAAAGTTCGAGAAAACTAATCATTTAGTGGCGTCAGGGAAATGACCGTACAGATGTGATCACTAAAGCAACATCACTATTCGATGAGCCTCAGCAAACCGTCAAAAATCGATTGTCATGTTTGCCTATTAGTTGTGTGTAAACACGAATGGAAGTTTTACAAAATAACATCATTCATTCGTTTCCGTAGTGAAAAGCCGGCAATAAAAATGTTCTCATTCTAAATATTGAAGTTCTTTTACGTTCTCCGACAGTGACATTTTACTCATTCCGGTAATGTTTTCCATTTTTACGCAATCCTTGCGGGAATTTCTACGGCGCAAATTGATGGTGTCATCCCAATTTTTCGGAGGAAATAAAAAATTAAAAAGAATACTAAAAACCAATGACAGAATACGAACATCATTTCCCTTTTGGTGACGAGCATAAACAAGCCAGGATGTAAAACGTCATTTGCTTTTTGCATTCATAGTTTGCTATACGCATGCGCTGGAAAATAATGATTAAAAGATACTTCATTTTGAGTAGTCTGTAGCGTGGTCTGGTGAATGACTTAGCACAATTTTTTTCTTCTGAAAAATTGTATTTAATTTACTCCTTATTAATGATTAGTTTGTGTAAATAAATATACTTATATATGATGTTCACGTAAACAAATATTGATATATACGTACATTTGGGAATGTATTAAATGGTTCTGTCCTGTCAGATGCAGAAATGTTTGAGGGCATTTCTAAGAGAACTTTGAGTCGTGCCATTTTTTTCTGGAGACGCGAGTCTTAACATCATTTCCACAAAGCCAAAATTCACCTGCATAAACAAAATACCTACACCTATCACCGCAAACAGTGAACTATAAAAACTTATTCAGAAGTTTACAGTCATTAGAGGCTTCTATATATCATTAATTTCTTCACGCAAGCCTGACTAAATAAATAATTAGAGCTTAACATGTGTTTTGATTCTTTCAATCGTCTTATTTTCCAGTGTTGTTTTCTGTCGTTTATACTAAACTCATTCCACAAATGATCAGTTATGCTTGATTTCATCGTCTCTCTCCAGCTTACATCTTTTTCTAATCTTACCTTAATAGTATGTGAGGTATCGTTTTGTCTCCCCTGCTCCAATTTTATAGGATTGAATGCATATACTCTTTTAAGGCAAGCTTGGTCCTGAAGAGATAGAAAGTACTACTTTTAAAAACTGTCCTACAGTTGATTATTGCTCATGTAACTTTATAACTATTTTGTATTCTACTAAAGTATATGTATTTATACAGACATATATACAATTCTATCTGAGCAAGATCTATCAAAAAAGAAAACCTATCCTTATATTTAACAACTTGTATTTAACCTTGCTTCTTTTCAGACCCCTCAAAACAGTATTTGCTAAGAGTCCAATCTGCAAAAGTAACTTTGTAATTTTTTTTTTTTTTTTTTTTTTTTAGGGAGCGAGTAATTAAACTCTCAATTATAATGAGAATTTTAGCATTTAAAAGAATCACCGATCTTAGTGTTTTCACATCCTGAAATTCCTCTTTAGAGCACATCTCAGAAAATGCTAGTTTAATTAACTGTGAAAATCTCTACAACGTTAAGATGTGACAGGTTTTATTGGGTTACAAGGTACTCATGTAAGGAATATGACCAGAATTGACCTTTTTATCGTAAGCTGAATATTGTATTTTTATAAATCTACTGGTTTCCAATGATCCCATTATTTACTAGATTAAACGGCTCATCCCATCCTGCTATTTACCTCTAGCTGACGGGGAGAAACAGATCCATGCCTTTCTCAACGACATTAGCACGAAATAAATGTAAACCGTTAAGGGCGGAATTTAAACATGGTTCTCCGATACCAATCTTCCCACCGCTATCCATCAGGCCAACCACACTTCCATAGATTTGCAATAAAGATAAAAGAGATAAAAAAAAATAAAATAAAATTAAAGGAAGTCAAGTAAATTTAAGCTTTTAAAAAAGCTCGTTTGCTTGTCGGTGATCCCAAAATAAAGTGAAATGTCGTCATGACTCAGAGTAATGTGTAAGAGTTTGGATTTTACCGACGAATTTCAGAGAAGATAAGAACTGATTGCTTAAGTGAGTGAGTCGGTGCAGAGATTAGTGCCTCCCTCCCTCCCTAGCTCTGAGTGTTTGTTGGGGAGAGAGTAGTAGTGGTTGAGAGAGAGAGAGAGAGAGAGAGAGAGAGAGAGAGAGAGAGAGAGAGAGAGAGAGGTTTAGTGAATTATTCCAGTGAAAATTGGAGAGTGGGATAAGTGCGTGTCTGTCGAATGTGGAAGTTAATTTGTTGGAATATACGTCATCAATCCGAACTGCAGCAGCGAGAGATGCATTTCTTTAGTTGTGTTTATTTCTTGTAAATATTCAACGCTTAAATCAGTGTAAAAGCGTTGGCTCTAATTTATTTTTACAAACATCCATACATTGTATATCTGAGCATGCATGTTTAGTTTAAAATAACAGGTAAGGAAGCAGGTAAGGATTTTCCTTTTTTCTTTTTATTTTCTTTTTTAGAACAAGGGAACATAATTCTGGATCTTAGCAATTTAGTAATCCTAAAAAAGATTCGGCATGTCTGGTACTTTCGGCTGTGTCAACTGCCATTTTTAAACACAGTAGATTTTTTTTGTATATTTAGACGAGGTTAATCTTTATTGTCTGTGCTCACATAAATTATGCTTTGAATTGGCACTTTCTGTTTATTATAAACAAAATTGACGAGGATCATTGAATTCATTTGATACAGTAAAACGGTTATTGTTCAAATGAAAACGGAGAGAGTCGAAATGACTGCTGTTGTTGTTACGTGTCAGTTTGACGTTTTATCGGCAGAGGTTGTAGAATACGACGACTCCACCACTACTGTGGGTAAGATCTCCTAGCCCACTAGGAGTTAGCTGTTTGCTATGGATGGTGACTCGTAGTGCTGAACAGAGTACTACGTGGTCACAAAACCTGCAGCATTCCACTTTTGCTCTTACTAGAGTTAGATGGATGGTCAGACAGGTTCGATCCAATATCGGTTGGTCAAGCCAAGCCTTTGCATCTATATAATTACTCTTATCTTGTGGGTGCTAGGAGGCGTTGGCTGAGGGTCAACCGCATTGAGATAAGACTATGCCTGACTCATAATTGCTAACCTGAATCTAGTATATATACATATATATATATATATATATATATACGAAAGAAAACCATCTGTAAAGCATACACCAATGAAGCAAAATGTATCTACAGATTTTTTTTTCTTATGCTCTAATCATTCCTTTAAAAAGAAAAATCTTTCCCCAAAACTATTCGCTTATATATATATATATATATATATAACAATGTCTAATATGAAATAACACGAGAGACTTGATATGCCATCGAACAAGTTAACCAAGCAACTATGCAATTTTGAGATAAGGTAGAATTGTAATTGTTAGATATATTTAGAACTCTCTATCCATGTCTTTTTGAGAGCTTTTCTGAGGTCTTGAGTATTTCAAGTTTATTTTTTTCTTACAGTTCACTCTGTATGATATCCGGGTATTTTTTACTGTAATTCGGTACTCTGGAAATTTCAGCCGCGTGTGTTTGTTAAGATTATTTCTGATTGTGCTCTGGTCTGATAAGTACCAAGTGAAACGTCTAGATAACCCATTAGTGATTTTTTCCGATATAAAGATTCGATGGTGTTCAGTGTGGGGAAGGCATTCTTCTTAGAGGCAAATTATTTCTTATGACATGTGCTTGGTTAGTAAGAGGCATTATTTTCTTGTGAGAACTAGTTTTAACTGATTACTTAATTCGAGGTTTTAAATTGTTGGCTGTAAATAATTAGTTTCATATTGTCTTATTATTGTGATCATAACTGTCTACTCATTTTATGGGTTTTATCGAGAGTTTTGTATATTTGGTTGTCAACGATAAATTATGGAACTTATTACCCATACATCTTTATTTAACAGTGAAAAGTTTACATTCCTTTCTTCGAAAAGAATAATTTAAAAGATTCATTGTTCTCTTTTAACTGAATGGTTATACATATATGCAAGGAAGAACTTATAATAAATTTTGCTTCACTGGTGTATGCTATACAGATGGTTTTCTTTCGTATACACACACACACACACACACATATATATATATATATATATATATATATATATATATATATATATATACTAGATTCAGGTTTGCAATTATGAGTCTGGCAAATTCTTATCTCAATGCGGTTGACATTATGGTCGTAAGATGTGAACCCGAGGAATCGACTTCAAATTCTGGATGATACTTTTTTTCTGGCTTATTCATGATACCCCTGGAAAAGGCATGAATTTATAATTCCTCCTTTTTGTTATGGGTAATTAGTAGGAGAGATTGATTTCTTTAGTCTTGGTAAGGCAATTGGTCGAGGAGAATTAAAACACTGAATTTAAACCATTTGTACACTGCTTAAAACCAAACCACACTTTGCTCGTAACTTAGGTAAATTCATAAATATATTCGTAAGCATTCATGCATATATTCGTTCATATTCACGCATGTACTCATATACGTGCAAAGAGAGTCGTCAGAACAACCAGGAAGTATCAATTTAAAAAAAACAATTTAAGATATCGACACTCACCAGTTTTGTAGAGAAGCACTTAAATTTAATACGAAGGTTTTTGCTATCAACATTGACAATAAATGTTCGAAATTAACAAAGGTTTTCTATTTGAATTAAATAAAACGAATTCTCTACTGCTCTGTGCAGTCTTTTTAGACGTTTAAGTATAGGGAAAATAGTTGAGCATATATGGTAATTGCTTAGGTACCCCAGGGAAATTCTCATTGAGGACAAGTCAGGAGTTATAAATTTCACATTAGGCTGTTTGAAATAATTTCTGAAACAGTTGAAAATAGTTCCTCACAGATTGTATTAGAAATACAATTTAAGATATCAAGACAAAACCATTTAATTTCTTTATAGAAATCCTAAATAATTTTAAAGATGAAGATCAGTTTATGGAGCATCTGATTTTTAGCAATGAGTTGACTGCGAGTCAAATTAATGATCAGGTATTTCTCTACGTAATTGAGCCTCGGGAGAGGGAATATCGTAAAGATACTTTTTGAAGTATATTTTTGAAACGATCGATTTTTGTTAAGCATGGCATCTTTACAAAGTATTAAGGAAAATAATCTATCCTTTTCACATCATATATTAAAACTATTCAAGCATTTTTGCACACATTTAAAATAAAAGTTTTAGACAGCCCAATCTAGAAACCTAACATTCCCAGACAATATTTGTTCGTTCAATCGAGTCAAACTCGTATGAAATTACTGCGATATAGAAAGCTTAACGGATTGTATTTACTGATTTTGCAATAAAGAAACAATTGAAAACCTCAGATATTGAAATATAGAGAAATTCCAAGATATTAATTTGTGACAAAAGGAATATATATATATATATATATATATATATATATATATATATATATATATATATATATATATATATATATATATATATATTGTGTAGTATTTATGTGCAAATTGGAAAAAAAATTGGTAAAAGATGTTTATTCTTTAACGAACAAGTTTTGATATATTATATTATATTGTATTATATTGCGAAACACGTTCGGTAAAAATAAACACCTTTTACAAAAAAATTTTCCGATTTGTCATTAATACTACACAACATACTGTTGGAAATATATATTTTCAAATCACACACACACACACACACACACACACACAAACACACACACACACACACACACATATATATATATATATATATATATATAATATATATATATATATATATATATATATATATTGTGTTTGGTGATATAATTCTTACGTGTTTCCTGTTGGGTCAAAGTTTTGCGAACATATTCTTGCAAAATGTTTGATACTGAGTTTTGTAAAAATTTTCTGAATTCTTACATTGGCGATCTTTGGGATAAAACTATTAATAAGAAAGAAGCATTAAAAGTAAAATTATTCCCGTATGTCGGTCAATTTTTCTTTATAAATAAATATCCGACTGACGTAAAATCAGATGGATTTCGATCCCAGCTTGAAGCATCACGTTGTATAGCCACACTGAAGAGTTATATAACGAAACCATCTGTCTGTGGATTACAATATATATATATATATAAGCTCCTCATTGTGGGTTAAGCACACTTGTGAAGAATTGCTCGCAGCAATATCCGCGTAAATACCAAGCTCTTATGAACTGAACACTGCGTAAGCCGATAAGCGTATGTGTGAATATATACCTAAAAAATTCTTTCGCTTGTGCTGCTGTGACGATAGCTCAGGGGTAAAATGTCCAATTGAAGTAAAATCATACGGGTTTCGTTCCCAGCACTTTATGTACCTAATCGCACTAAGGAGTTGTGCTTTAACAAAACAGGCAGTCAGTGTATGAGCAGGATGCGAAATGGATTAATTTTTAGCGGAATTTAACAGGTTTCAATTCAGAGTTTCCTTTTCCTAGATCGGTTGCCATAACAAGGTTAAAGAATCCAGTCTGCACGGCTATTTATGCATTGCTGGAGGGAGAATGATTTGATGCATATTTTTTCCTAAGTGTATTAGCACTAAGTGAAATGTAAACAGCTCATCCAGGATTTGAACTTGAATCGCCGAGCTTATTTCTCACGACCATAGCCATTATACCTCATGCAAGCACATATTCATATGTACACATGTCGGCTGAAATATTCTTCGGCTGACAAAGATATTCTCATGGAATGTGACCAAATGAGATTTATTTTTAGCCTGATCCCCTATGCGATTGCAAACTTCTTTCATTCTTGTTGCATTGCTTGAATCACATTAGTCAAAAAGGTTATCAACAGTAGATAGGAGGTTATCATATGAACCTTTCAGCTTATGAACATTTCTACTCGCCTTTGTATATATATATATATATATACTCACACACACCAATATATATATATATATATATATATATGTGTGTGTGTGTGAGTGTATGTATGCTGATAGATAGGCAAACGGATATGTACATATATGTATTTGTCCCAATCTCCCCTTCTTTTCTCTCTCTCTCTCTCTCTATTTCTCTCGTACTCTTTTTTTTACATATATTAATATATATATATATATAGAGAGAGAGAGAGAGAGTGAGAGAAAGTGATGTAAGAAAATATATTTTATTTTATGTAGTCTTTTCATGTACAAAAAGGAAAGAGTTATGTAATCATTCAAATACGTTTGTACATGCCTTTATATATATATATATATATATATATATATATATATATATATATATATATATATATATATATATATATATTAGTAGGCCACTTATAATTAAGCAGTTAAAATCTGTTTTCACTGACACAAACACCGACACGATGCTTGCTTGCATGGCTGAATATAAGAGGAGTATGATTCACATTCCATATGATTTAAATAGGCAAATAAAAAGCTCCAACGTTGGATGACTGCTTGGATATAAATAGAACTGACATTGACCTTTTTCTGTCAGAAAAGATACCATGATCATCAGACAATTAGAAATTGGAATTTTGTCTGCTACCAATGAGGAATTTATATGACAACAACCCATGGGACAAAATGCAGATTATGATAGAAATCTTTAAAGGAAGAAAAAAAAAATGAACGCTGGAAAACAGTCCAGGGAGAGTTTATTTGTCTATCGTCATAAAGTGATTTTGAGATCATTCTTTTTTTTTAACAAAATTTCGAGAATCGGAAGGTCAATCTATAGAGGTTTATGAAAGCTGAGCAATGATACAAAAAATTGAAAAGTGTGTATAGATATACATGGGGCCTTCAATAAGTTTCCAGACATTTTTTGTACAGCCATTTAAAATTGTCGAAGACTCTTGAAAATTCATTATGTTATTGCTACACATCTTATGAGATGACTGGCTAATTTTCATGATTTCAGGTTCAAATGAATAGCTATAGCAGCAATAGGAATACGCCATATTAAAGCCTGATTGTCACAGCTGGGGAATTTCAAAAGTGCAATCTGGAAGTCAGGACACCTTAGAAGAACGATATGCAATAAAATCCTGTTTTATACTTGAAAAAAAACAACAACACAGAAACGTATGGAATGCTTCAGACTGATTTTGGAGCATCTTCCATGAATCGAGCATCAGTTTTTGAGTGGCATAAGTGATTCAAGGAAGGCAGGGAGTCTGTGAGGGATGAGGAGAGGTGTGGGAGGAGTAAGGAAGTCAATACTCCAGAGTTGATTGGCCAAATCGTTAGGGTTAGGGTTACTATGCTGAGGTTTTAAGGGAGTTCAAGAAGAGATTCCGTCGGAAGAGGCCAACACTCTTCAAATCGGGTCAATGGCATTTCTACCAGGACAATGAACTAGTCCACAACTCTATCATTGTCAGAGACTATTTGACCAAGATGGGCACCAAGACAGTTCGTCACCCTCCCAATAGTCCAGACCTTGCTCCCTGTGACTTTTGGTTAATCCCTAAGCTCAGAGACTGTAGTTATGAGACACTTGATGAGATGAAAGAGGCTGCGATGAAGGTCATTGACACACTCACACAAGAGGACTTCCATGGGGCCTTCCAGAAGCTGTTGGAACGGTACAACAAGTGCATTGCATCTGGAGGAGATTACTTCGAAGGGGTCTTGTGTTTCATGTGTGTACTATCAATAAAATTGCCCAACCGAAAAAAAGTCTGGAAACTTATTTAATGATCCTCGTGGTTTCTTTATTTAATGGCATATCAGCCTTCGTGGGTTACTTATTGCCTAAGCTATCTTTGGAGAAAAACAGGAGTAAGATCCATAGCCAAGGTATTTGTCAGAAAAGTGAACGTAATAGCATGATTAGAGAGAGAGAGAGAGAGAGAGAGAGAGAGAGAGAGAGAGAGAGAGAGAGAGCAAGAAATTCGTATACTCATATATCCTAATTGTTCTTTGCCAATTTTTTTAGAAAAACGTTGTGTAAATCTATTTTTTTCATTCGTTCGTAAATATGGAATGTTTGAATTGCAAAATGAGAATTAAACATCCTCGTTGGTTTCCATTGATAAATCCCGATTAAGAATATCAGTTGAGACGAATGAAAACGTTTTTATAAATACTTTCTCTTTATTACTGCCAGTTCTATGAAATTTTCGCAAATGTCACGAGAGAGAAGGCGTGTCTTCGTGGTGTTATGGTAAAAGCGCTGGACTGTGGAATCATAGTAAGCGAGTTCAAGTAGCGCTATTACGTTCACTTTCAAGCAAATAACCTTGGGAAAGGTATGAACCCCATTATCCTCCCAGCTATGGGTTAAATAGTATCAGTACTGTTCTTCTAGAAGGATGGCTTTGACATCAAAAAACCTACAAATGTTGATATGACATTAAAGGAAGAAAGCCAAACCAATCAAACGTCACAAGTAGAGTATTCGCAAGTGTTCCGGAAGATCAGGGTTCAGTCCCAAGTCGAGGCATAAAGTCTCAAAAAATGGTACTTGATACCGCCTTAACACTCAGCATTATAATGTACAGATCAAGAGTAAAATACAGTAATTCAGGGAATGGAGTAGCACCCACCTCTACGCCTCTGTGCAGTAGCTATTGAAGGGGACCTTCTGGTAGCCCTTGACGACGGTTGCCAACTTTATATATATATATATATATATATATATATATATATATATATCAAGTCGCCCTATCAGTACGGGGTTCCCTGACACATTCTCTTCATCCATACATCCCAATACTGGCGTGTCCCTGTATAGGGATCTTCAAAATAAAGTCACTTAATTTTTTTCCAAGAGAAATTAAAAAGCATTATTCATTTTTGCATAAATTAAGATAGATGATCCATGATCATATTTACCAACCCCTCCGCTCGGGCAGGATATGACACAAGGTCAATTTTTAAGCAGAGTTTAACAGGTTTGAATTCAGAGTTTTCCTTCTCCTAGACTAGTTGCCTCACCAAGGCTGAAGAACCTAGTCTGCCCTACTATTTATCCATAGCTGGAGGGAGAATGTTTGGATTCATACCTTTCCCAAGGATATTAGTGCAATGTGAAATACAATCAGTCTCGTCCAGGATTTGAACTCGTATCGCACGTGTTCATTTCCTACGACGATAGATGATCCATGATAGTATTGAAATTTCGATCAAATTCAGCTAAAATTTTGTTTTGGATTGCTTATATCTCTCCCTCTGTCGTTTTCTCTTCCTCTTTCTTTCTCTGTCTGTCCGTCTGTCTCTATCTCTGTCTCTGTCTGTCTGTCTTTCTCTCTCTTTATATATATCTATATCTAACATAGTGTTCCCTCACGAAAAGCAATAATAATCTTTCAGTATCTTTTTTATAAATAGGCGCTATCCTCATAGATGAGATGTTGCATCCAATGGTTTGAATGGCTAAATGTTTTTATGACTAGTATAATATTCTCTTCCCTTAGAGGATTATATACAGTGACAAGCCAAGGATGGGTTATTGTGACAGAATTTAACCTCTCCGGTGTAATTCCCAAAAGTTATTATGCTTGACAGGTTTTCAAAATGGGAGCTTTTATTCTCTAAAAAGAAAATGTTATTCTTACGCTTTGAAATTTCTTAAGTTTAACTTAGTTAAAGCAACCCCTTTTTATTTTAATCACGCTTTGTGGTCTGATCTTATTCATCTTGGTTATTAATTAACTTTTTGTTTAACTAAGTCAATCATTTTTTTTTTCTTCAAAGTTCAAACAAAATATGATTCTCAACCATTTTCCTCTTCATTTGAAGTTAAGCGAATGAAAGGAATTTTTTCGTCAACCTGGGTTGCTCGGCATATAAACGCCTCTCTCTAATACGTCGGTCTTTCTTGAAAGAAATGCCATAAGTTTAGAAGGACAACTCTTACATCAATACATATGATTGTATAGACACACACACACACACACACACACATATATATATATATATATATATATATATACATATATTTATGTGTGTGTGTATGTGTGTGTGTGTGTGTGTGTGTGTGTGCATTGGCCCACTAAACCTTCGATTTTACTTTTCATACATATAGGAGTGTTTCGCTGTTTGCTCGAATGATAATAATTTTTAATAGACTTTTCGACTTTAATTACAATAGCGTCGAAAAACATTCTTGCATTCTTTCATGTGAAGATTGAAGAGTATTATCAATCCATCTATCTGCACGAAATCCCTATGAAAATCTTCCTTTAAGAATCTTCGTGAGCTACATCCATTAAATTGAAATTTCGCTCACAGTTTCAAAGACGTAGCATCCAGGTGTTGTATAATCACTATGATCTCAATAACAACCGTAACACAATACATATACAAACGCAAATACACAGGCAGACTCTGTTGTTTCAGAGACGAACGGTTTATTAATTTCTGGCTTCGGTTCATGGTGACACGAAGAGAGAGACACAGTTCTTACAAGTCAATGCTAACCATACTACGCTGACGCGCGGCACATCTTGTGATGTTTAAGATCTCTGTCGGTAGAGATCCGAAAAACCCATCTATGAGCCTCAACGGTAGAAACTCACCTCTCTGCCTCCATGGTCCAATCTCAACTTCTCAACTGACTCTTTTTCAAAATCGTCAAATTCTCAGGACCATTTCTTCAGGGCATGACGTCATCCACACTCCAGCTTCATTTCCTGTCTGAGGGTTTATTATGACAATGGTGTTTGTCATATCCTTTACGCACGAGCGTAAACTGCACCAATTGACAATACACCTGGGCTCTTAAACTGAATAGTTCAAAGCCCAACCAAACTGACTGATGAAATATAATTTACGAAAAATGATTAATATAAAAAAAATATTCCTTAATTATATAACCCAGGGATGGAAATTTTGCCCAAAGATTACCGCTAAATGTAATACCTTCTGAATGTTGTTCAAAACGTTAGAATAGCACATGAAATTTATATTAATTATTGGAAGGATTTTGTCGCTTCTCTGTTGACAGCTAGACAGTGTTATTTTTAGTTATTAGCGGGAAAAAATCGTCATTTAATGTATTTCTCTTCCTCATGGAGAAGAGGTGATAACATTGAAATAGAGAAAGTAAACAGGAAACCATGCTGCTGCAAGATATATCTAAGTGTAAAGAATTAGAATATCAAACTCTAGAAAGAAAATATTAAAAAATATTTTCCTTAATAAAATAATTCTTCACATTTAATTAAAAAACTATTGATTAGCATTATAATTAGCTATTCATGATTTAAGATAATTACATCGTTCTAGAACCAAAAACTAACAACCTAGACAAAAAAACCCCAAACAAACAGAATCATCAATCGATAAATGTCATTCATAAATGGTTTCTCAGGACAATATTAACGTCTTAATATAATTTAACCCCTCTGCCAGTGAAGTTTAGAATACGCTGGCTCTATTTCCCGCAAAGATGTAAGACCCTCCAAAAAAAGGAGTGTCCTTGATATGACACTAAACCGCATCTGACGGTGCGTGTAGAGTACTTTTTCATTGCAATTACTCTCATGTTTACTCTGACTTGGAATGGTAGTATGTGTTAGTATCTCATCTATTTGGTAAAATAGACCTATCTTAAAATAATTCATACTCGACAGTAGTAAGCACAAAAGAAAAAGAAGGAAAAAAAAACTCGTGAGAAACAAGCATACAAGAAATTATACTATGAACGTTCCAAGAACATGATTCCCTAACCTCTGACCATGCTGTTAAAATCAATCAATCAATCAATCAATTTACGTAATTTGAACAGATAATTTCTTCTTCGATTATTGAAATTTATCTTGAGAGTAAAAAGATACGGTTTAAACTTCACAGTGCAAACTTTGAAATGAGAATAATTATAGAAGTCTTCAGTGTGGCTCGACATGTAGGACGCTCGAACTCGGGATCGAAACCCATCCAACTTTACGTTAGACTAAGTCTCAGACCGCTCGAACAACAAGCGTACCACGTTGGCTAAGGGAATTTTTTAAGGTATCTATGTAGTAACAGCAGCAGCGTCCGTTTTTATGCCCTATCGGCTACCAGAGTGCTCAATTCTTGGAAGAGCTTTGTATTACGTGCGAGCGGCGGCCGAAAATTCCTTCGCCACAGTGCTCAACCCCCATGGGGGAGCGTATATATATATATATATATATATATATATATATGTGTGTGTGTATATATATATGTGTGTGTATGTGTGTGTGTGTGTGTGTGTGTGTGTGTGTGTGAGGCAATATACATAGATGAAAAAGCACCAGGTTTTCAGAGGATAGGTTTATTTGTAGAACTATTTCTTGAATATTTTTATACCTTCATCAGGGCGTATAAGTTATTAAATGAAACGAAAAAAATGAAAAAGTTTTACATTCTATTTCCGTTGCCAGCGTCATGTTTCAAATTTGTGTGACGTAATGAGCGTTCTAAAATTTATTTTTTAAATCTCCTCATAACATCTATCTATCTATCTATCTATCTATCTATGTTATAATTGATATTATTTAGCTCATATCTACTATAAATATTCTATAATATCTCTATCCGTCTTTATCGGAGTTAACCTTTTTATTTCTGTCTGTGTAACTAGATTATGTGTTTATCTTTTTTTTTCTTAATATATATGACCCTGTGGTTTAAAATGATTGTAGATTCTTCAATTTCTGGTGTATTTTATGCATAGAAACTAACATTTTGGAATATTTGAAATTGAAGTTGTGCTTAATTTCAAAATTAAGTTTGACCAAACTTATTTATGTCTGCTCTTTAAACTCTTTTCTGGTCATTCACCTTTAAAATCTCTTTTAAAGTTCATCATAAATCCACTTATAAAATGACATTTTTACAGACAATAATACTAAAATAAAAACGAGTATAAGGTTAGGTTTTTACCTTAGAGTTCTTGCGATTTGCTCCCCCCAATTTTTCAATGATGAATTTGATACTATAAAAAAATTCCTTCACGCATCTTCAATATCCTAAAACTTTTAAATTACATGCCTAAATAAAAGCTCCCAAAATTAAGAAAATATTCTCCAGAAAATGACAGCAGTAACTTTTCAAGTAATAATACATTACATAGATATATTCATTTGATACAAAAGTAAGTAAGTAAAGTTGGCGACCATAGTCGAGGGTAATCCGAAGGCTCCCTTTTCGATAGCTACTACACCAAGGTGTAGGGGAGGGCGCTACTCCTTTCCCTGGATTGCTCAACTTTTACCCTTGATCCGTACCTTATAATGCTGAGTGTTAAGCAAGGAGGCATCAAGTACCATTTTTTGAGTCTTCGGTATGACGCGACCTGGGATTGAACCCAGGTCTCCCGGGCCATTAGGCGAACACTCTAACCCCTAGGCCAATGTCCGGTATTATCAAAAGAGCATTAAGAATTTAATTATTAATAAAATTAACAAGACCTACTTCGAATCCAGAGGGTGCATGAAATTCCATGAGTGCGTTTTAATAAAAAAAAAATGTGGGGTTAACTTCTCATTTCAATAAAAGAATTTACCGTCGTAGGAAATGGACACGGTCATACGAGTTCAAATCCTAGCAGAGACTAATTGCATTTCACATAGCACTAATACCCTTGGGAAAGATATGAATCCAATTATTCTCCCTCCAGCTATGGGTAAATAGTAGGGCAGACTAGGTTCTTCAGCCTTGGTGAGGCAATTAGTCTAGGAGAAGGAAAACTCTGAATTCAAACCTGTTAAACTTCGCTTAAAAATTGACCTTGTGTTCACATCACTGCCCGAGCGGAGGGGTTGGTAAATATGATAAAAGAATTTACGAGCACAGAAGAGATTGAATCTAGTATTATTTCAAACCACAATACTGTCAAACAAAAACTGTGGGATTTTTTTTCTTTTCAGGACGAAGGGGGGGGTGGACGGGTACTTTGGCGGGAGGTGCGGGGGCGGCTTCATCGTTTATATATATTTAGAAAGATGAATAAAGATGTAGTCCAATTAAACGGACAGAGATAGAAAGAAAAAGGCAAATACCTAATAAAGATAAATAGATATATTCTTGAATGCTTATAATAGGTAAGGAACTAAATGATATAAACATTAACATATATATATATATATATATATATATATATATAGAGAGAGAGAGAGAGAGAGAGAGAGAGTCACAGACAGACAGACAGACAGACAGAGATATGTGATATGAATCGTTTCTATGAATAAATTTTGTAACGCTAATTACATCACACAAATTGGAAACAGATCGCTACTAACGGAAATAGAAAGTTTTAAAACTTTCTATTCTTTTTCGTTTCATTTGATAACTAACATGCTCTGATGAAGACCTAAAAACCGAAACGTTTAACGTTGCAAATATTTCTACAGATAAAAGCATCTTCTGAAAACATCGTGTTTTTTTTTACCTCTATACATTTTCATGTAGTCGGATTTATTTCCTGTTTTACCTATATATATATATATATATATATATATATATATATATATATATATATATATATATATGCATGTATGTATGTAAACACAATTCGACAATAAATGACCGAAAAGAGTTCATGTGCAAATAAACATCAACAAAACACCCAAGCAACCTGATTGCTAATCATTACAAAATGCTAAGGTGGCAATTTCATTATATGTATGTATGCATCTATGTGTGTGCATGTGCATATATGCGTGTGTGTGTGTGTGTGTGTGTGTGCTGTAAATATAAATGTATACATATCAAATGTAAAATTTTATTGTATGCCAGTATTATATATCTATATCTATGTTGATCTATCTATCTAGAGAGAGAGACAGAGACAGAGACTGAGAGAAATGGTGTATTTTATAGTTATAAATTCACATCACTCCTGATTTTGCGTAAAATTAACGGAAGTCTCCCACTGTTAAATTTACCCTTCTGTCTCTGATAACCAGGATAACAGAGTTTGAAGACAAAATTAGTGCTGGGTAAGTGTCAGGAAGGAAGAATTCGAAGAGCAACAGAGATGGGATGGTGAGGTGGGGGCAAATGATCACCCCTTCTCCCCATAAAAATCAAAACTCAGCCACACGTACCGATTGACACCAATACGTTTGCTGGTGCATTTGGGAGAATAGCCCATCGTCTTTTCTCAAATAAAAAAAAAGGAATCGACTCCATTCGTCGCTCGTCAATATTTTGCCTTCCACTCCTGCAGCAAATTTGGTCGAATAAATGATTCATGCTGAGACATGAGCAGGTCTTCTGAAGTGCTTTGCACTCAAACAAGCAACCAACACGTGCGATAAGAAACTGACTCCACCTCTGAATAAATTCGGCTGCGAGCAGTTCAGAGGAACGTGGCTCGATGTTTTCATGGACTAGGTTATTTCCGCAAAACCCCATTTAAGAAAGCATTACCTTGGAGCAGTATTTATAACTATAATCATACATTTGATTTATACAACACAATTTGCCTTTTTCTAAACCCCTTGTCAGGGATGCGATAAAAGGTCAATTTCTAAGTTGAGATGATTTGAATTCTCCAAGTTTTCTTTCTTCAAGACTGGATGCCGTAAGTAGTTGTCAAGGATGATCCGAAGGCTCCCTTTTCGGTAGCTATTACACCAAGGTGTAGGGGAGGGCACTACTCCTTTCTCAGGATTGACCCTCTTTACCCTTGATGCATACCTTATAATGCTGAGTGTTAAGCAAGGAGGCATCAAGTACCATTTTTGAGTCTTTGGTATTAGTCAACCTGGTATTGAACCCAGGTCTTCCGGGCCATTGGCGAACACTCTAACAATAATGCCAATAAAGAACTACTACTTAGAACAGAAGGATTTACACTTTTCCCAATTGTATTAGCGTATGGGCAAGGGTAAAAAGTTCAGTAGATCAGATTCTTTTGCTTTGGTAAAACATCATACAAGGTTTTCTGATGCAAAAATTAAAGCTTGTCTACATAATTTTTGAACAGCAGTTTTTGGCAAAAGAGGGAATTGTGCAAATGTAGTAATAGTCATCAAATCTTGCTACACATTACTCTTTCTTGCATTTTAACCAGATTATTAATAGCAAGAGTAAGATTGAGAACGTGGAAGTTATTTAAAAAATAAACCAACGCTTCAAAACTTTTTCAATGGTACGAGGATCATTAAATAAGTTTCCAAACTTTTTACGTATAGGCACTTTTGTTGATAGTACACACATGAAATTCTAATCCCCTTCGAAGTAATCTCCTCCGGTTGCAATGCACCTGTGTAGCGTTCCAACAACTTCTGGAAGGCCCTAAGAAATTCCTCTTGATTGAGTGTGTCAATGACCTTCGTAACAGCCTCTTTCAGCTCATCGATTCTCTCATAACGACAGCCTCTGAGCTTAGGGAATAACCAAAAGTCACAGGGAGCAACATCTGGAATATAGGGAGGCTGAAGAACTGTCTTGATGCTCATCTTGGTCAAATAGTCTCTGACAAGGATGGAGTGGTGGACTGGTGCATTGTCCTGCTGGAAATGCCACTGACCCAATTTGAAGAATGCTGGCCTTTTCCTACGGAATCTCTGTCTGAACTCCCTTAAAACCTCAACATAGTAACCTTAACCCTAACCCTTTAGCCAATCAACTCTGGTGTATTGACTTCATTACTCCTTCCATGCCTCTCATCATCCCTCACAGACGCCCTGCCTTCCTTGAATCTCTTATGCTACTCAAAAACTGATGCTCGATTCATGCAAGATGGTCGAAAAGTAGTCTGAAGAATTCCATATGTTTCTGTCACGTTTCTTCCAAGTTTAAAACAGAATTTTATTTCATATTATTCTTCTAAAGTGTCATATTGCACATTTGAAATTCACCAGCTGTGACAATCAGGCTTCAGTAGGGTGTATTCCAATTCATACTGTAGCTGTTAATTTGAACGTGAAATCATAAAAATTGATCAGTCATCTCATAAGATATATAACAATAAATATTGAAATTTCAAGAGTCTTCGATAATTTTAAATGCCTGTAAAATATGTAGTTAAACTTTTAAAATTCTTTGAGCATCACTTTACCAAGCAACGGTTTGATCCACATAATGTGCTTTACATTTCTTATACTTGTTTTTGTATTTCGCCATCAAAGAATAGTTTCCTAGATATGATATTATCTAAAGGTTAAGCTTCAATTCTGGAGCTCTGGGAAATGTTGAGTTCACCTTCATTCCCATTACTCTCAGGTCCGCTCTGACGCAGAGTGGTAGCCCGTGTTAGGGTCCCATCTGTTGATCAAATAGAACTGTTTGATCATTTAAATAGAATTGTTAGTGTTTCATCGCAATACTTGGAACCATTTAACTATGAGCAAAAAATTAATTATTGGTATTAATTAACAATACTTAAAATCATTTAACAGTGCAAGCACTAGCAACGCAGAGTTGTGTGCAAAAAGTTGCCCCAACCTTTTGAAAAATAAAATTACTAAAAAACTATTTACTTACAAACCATGTATGTATATCCATTAAACTGTATGCAAACAAATAACTAATGTTAAACAAAACTGTTTAGTCATTTAACTGGGTGCAAACAAATGATAAGTGTTAAATTGAATTGATTAAATCAAATAGCCATGATTGAACCCATTAAACTAGGTGAAAATAAATGAACTTTGATACGTTAAAAAATACGATCAATGAATTATATATTCAATATATGTATAAAGAGGGTTCGGCATTAAATAATCTCCAATGGTAATGCCATAAAACCAACCAACCAACCATCAATGAATAGTTAGCCGGCTCTAGTGAGAATAATCTTCACCGAGTATCTCAAAGAGTTAGAAATGATTATTTTAAAAACGAGTAGACTGTTACCATCGGAAATTATGACGCAAAAAACTTTTGATTCCCATTTTTCTACATTAAACCCATTGGTCATACTTCACTAAGCTTACTGATTATCAATTTGAGCTAATTTGGTAATACATGGTAAAGTCTTTTCTTTGAGTTAAATAGATTTAATTGTATTCATAACATACGCACATAAATAAACAAACACCCACATACACACACATATGTATATAATGACCAAAAATGAAATAAAACTCTTAAAATGGCAATAATAATTTTGACCTGATTATACAACGTGCATGTGATTTGAATATTGATGATACACTACTTATGCAGAAATCTATATGCCTGATCCCTTACATTAATCCAGCTCTATCACCGTTACGTTTAATCTTTAGAAAATATATCTAAAGTGTTTCAGTTTTATCTTGCGTAAAAATACACATGATATAATACATACATACTGCTGTTGAAAAAGAAAAGAACAGCAGAGAGGACAAGAAAGCCTTCAGAAGGTGATGATCCTGGCTTTAGGCGTGATTTGGGGATCAAAACGTCATTATCACTAACCCAGAGCACCACAGCAATATCTCACAATACCACTAGACTTCGTAGGATTTCTGTCACATCATGGGAATACCGAAACAAGACGCAGTTTCTTCGTATATATATATATATATATGTGCATATATACATATATATAAATGTGTTTGTGTGTGTGTGTGTGTGTGTGTGTGTGTGTGTGTGTGTGTGTGTGTGTGTGTGTGTGTGTGTGTGTGTGTACGTTACGTATGTGCATGTGTGTTTATAGATATAGTATAATACAGAAATCTATATATAGCAACTCGCTGTTCCAGACTTTCGTGGTTTTAAGGCAATGCTACATACAGAAGAATTCCTTGGATTATGAGAGAATAGTATATGGAAAGCACACAATATTAAACAGAGTTGGATTTACATCCGATAATCAATGTTCAAAGGTCATGCTGTCCATGGAAAGAGTATTCAAAATCTAGGATAGAACGTGTATATTCTATGATTATCAGAAAATTATACAATATGAAGAATTACTGTTGTCTCTAGAGATTTTAAAACACAGAATATAATATTGAATCGTATTTACATTACTAAAGATTCGACAATTCTTTAGAATAACAAAGAGTTTATTAAGTATCTGTACTTGCAGATGTTGTAGAGTACACTGTGTCGTTATGAACAACGAGGAACACGTATGTATATAAAAATATAAGATTATATTTTTATTTTCGGCGATAATACTTGTGTGGAGCAGAAAGCAATCGTAGAGAGTTCGCGCACACGGAGGAGCTGTCGGGAGACGGACGAGCCAGTGAATAACTGAATTTAGCCGAAATTCGGGAACTTACATAGTCTACAACTCTCACGTGACCTGCAGCAATTCCTCTTTTTCGTTAACCATGGTTATGCCCACATCTCACTTCTTTGCTTTCCATTGGTTATGTTGTCTGCTTCCAATCGGCTACTTGCCCAAGCCCAGCTCTGTGGACGTACGCATCTGCCACTATCACCGAATTTAACGACGCCCACTGTTCAGGTGATTTTCCGATATATTCGACCGGATGCACCGGTTTTCAACATAACAACTGTGGACATGGTGACATTTCGGCAATCATCTTGTTGATATTATCCTTGAGCGGATATAATCTCGTCAACATTCTCTGATACACAGCACCTGTGCACATGATGACATTTCTGTGATCACACCAGTCTTATCAATCTATCTGTCAATAACATCTGCCGTATTCACTCCCGCAGGTCACGTTAATATATTACACAGATTATTAACTCGAAGTAACCAGCATGTGGGTATCTAACTGACCTCCAACTAAGCCAGTATGTGACACATTGTCTTTTAATATTGGGAAGCCATATACAAATCGAGACTCATGTGTGATTACGTTAAAATGCTTGCCACCTTCGGCATTTCCTATAATGCGGCGCCTGACGCACAAATCTATGAAAGGAGAAGGAAAGTTTGGAATTGAATCCAACAGAATGAGAACGAAAAAGACAGTTTGGAATATTTCATTGATATTTAGCTAAAGTTAAGGATGCTTGTGGATATATTTTTATAAGCAGATAAACATTACAGGGTAGTGAAGTGTAATGAATAATGTAGATTCTTTTGAAATTATAATATCTTTGATGACTCATATTTCAATTCTTTTGACAGCCTAATCTCTAAATATAACTTTCTTCGGGATTTTCTAGGCCAAAAAGTTAAACACCCTTTCGATGCTGTACAACTCCAATATCTATAATGTGACAACGAAATAAAACACCGTCGAATGGTTGAGAAGTATACATTTAGAAATTCCGTATTAAATTCGTGACTTATACGTCGTGAAAATTTATATACGAGATACTTTCGTCCTTGGAACACGATGTATACAATGCAGTGATAGACTCGCACCACCAGTGATACTGGTACCCAGCTGTGTGACTGACAATAAAAGTTTAATCACAAAAATCCTGGTGATAGTTGCAAGAAACTATCAAACATAAGAGTTGCGGGATACTTGAAAATTGTCAGTCAATTACCAGGAGAGAGACTAGTTGCAACCTAAATATCAAGGTTAAGTGAACAGTTGTCTTCATTAGGAGTAGCTTCGAATTATGGAAGGGTAGATCTTTTCTTGATTAACCAGATATACCACTTCACATTTTCCTGTTTTTAACACTGGTCGTGAGGGAAATGGTGACATCACCAATGAACAGTGAGAGATTGTTCTGCGACCACGTGTCTGACGTTTTCTTTCCTGATATAAACAACGTCATCTCGAAACCATCTCTTCATCTTGTTTTTGTCTCTTTGTCTGCGCCAACTTTCTTCCAGATGTTCGCATCAGTAATAAGGAATGAATGCTTCAACGGGGTTAGAATACACACACATATATATATATATATATATACTGCTGTTTCTGTGTACATCGTTGTCATGAGACTACTGATTTAGTGTAAAAAGTACACGCAAGTAAATTCTTTCCTTTTAACCTTATGGTCGTATTCTTTGATAAACACTCTGTATAATTGACGAAGCGAAGCCCTGAAAGGGTAATACAAATGCCGATTGTAATTTGGGCGAATTATTCTCGAAAGCTGTTTACACTGAGTTTGTCTCCACAGGGCTCTTGCTAAAAATCTTTGTCCGATCCAGTCTAGTTAGTATAGAGTGTGGCTTCAACGAGTTCAGCTTGAGTGGTAGAGGCGTCAGTTTCTTTAGCTTCACCAAGCAAAGCCAATTAGCATATAATAACAGCGTCAAGCTGATTTAATGCTTTCTTTTAATATTTACGCTCTTTGTTGCATTACAAGTGGATGGTCATTAAGGATATTTCGTTTTGATTTAGTATTTTCGGCATCTTTCTCTCTGGCATGTTCTATCAGTTTGTTTATTGGTACATTACGGCGTGTTGTCAAAAAGTATCAATAATTTACAAAAATAGAAATGAGAAAAAAAAGACGTTCTTACGAGGTACATACGATAAGTTTCCAGACTTTTTTCGCGTGGGCACTTTTATTGATAGTACACACATGAAACTCAAGTCCCCTTCGAAGTAATCTCCGGCTGCAATGCACTTGTTGTACCGTTCCAACAACTTCTGCAAGGCCCCGTGAACTTCCTCTTTGGTGAGCGTGTTAATGACCTTTGTGACAACATTTTCATCTCCTCAGTTGTACCATGACGACAGCCTCTGAGCTTAGGGAATAACCAAAAGTCACAGGGAGCAAGGTCTGGACTAGAGGGACGGTGAGGAACTGTCTTGATGCCCACCTTGGTCAAATAGTCTGTGACAAGGACGGAGTTGTGGAGTGGTGCATTGTCCTGGTAGAAATACCATTGACCCGATTTGAATAGTGCTGGCCTCTTCCGGTGGAATGTCTTCCTGAACTCCCTTAAATCCTCAGCATAGTAACCCTAACCCTAACCCTTTGGCCAATCAACTCTGCTGTATTGATTTCATTACTCCTCCCACACCTGTAATCATCCTTCACAAACTCCCTGCCTTACTTGAATCTTTTATGCCACTCAAAAACTAATGTTCGATTCATGCAAGATGGTCGTAAAGCAGTCTGGAGCATTCTATGCGTTTCTGTGGCTTTTCTTCCAAGTTTAAAACAGTAGTTTATTGCATATCGTTCTTCTAAAGAGTCAGATTGCATTTTGGAAATTCACCAGTTGTGACAATCAGGCTTCAGTAGGGTGTGTTCCAATTCCTGCTGTAGCTGTTAATTTGAACGTGAAATCATAAAAATTGATCAGTCATCTCATAAGATATATAACAATAAATATTGAAATTTCAAGAGTCTTCGATAATTTTAAATGCCTGTACAAAAAACGTCAGGAAACTTATTGAAGGATCCACGTATTTGACCTAAAGAAAACTCACTTAAAGAAAATAAACATGCTGTACGTTGTTCATTTATCTTAGTAAATATAGCCTGCTTCTCGATCCTACGTGATCACACCTTGTATTATTCCTTTAAAATCTTTTATCAATCTCAGTATCCTTAGTAGCACCTAATGCTCCTTAAGACATTCAATGATCTTGTTGACGTCAACTTCCTCAGAGATGGGGATTGGCTAAGTAAACGATTTACCTGACTTCTCATCAGGCTAAATTTAACACAAGGTCATTTTGATTTGTTTTATGGTGGAGTGGGGGCACGCATGAATCAACTCGTACGTATCCATAACTAAAAAATGATTGGCTTCCTTGACATTAAAATCTAGAGACACCTCTGGTGGCATGTGATAAATTTAGCTCTACTCAGCTGGCTGCGATTAAGGGGGGGTGTTCATCTATGTTCAGGTGATCAGCTTCATATTATCCTCCTGGGGCGAACGCAAGGTAATATATGTAGTTAAACTTTTAAAATTCTTTGAGCATCACTTTACCAAGCAACGTTTTGATCCACACAATGTGCTTTACATTTCTTATACTTGTTTTTGTATTTCGCCATCAAAGAATAGTTTCCTAGATATGACACTATCTAAAGGTTAAGCTTCAATTCTGGAGCTCTGGGAAATGTGGAGTTCACCTTCATTCCCATTACTCTCAGGTCCGCTCTGACGCAGAGTGGTAGCCCGTGTTAGGGTCCCATCTGTTGATCAAATAGAACTGTTTGATCATTTAAATAGAATTGTTAGTGTTACATCGCAATACTTGGAACCATTTAACTATGAGCAAAAAATTAATTATTGGTATTAATTAACAATACTTAAAATCATTTAACAGTGCAAGCACTAGCAACGCAGAGTTGTGTGCAAAAAGTTGCCCCAACCTTTTGAAAAATAAAATTACTAAAAAACTATTTACTTACAAACCATGTATGTATATCCATTAAACTGTATGCAAACAAATAACTGATGTTAAACAAAACTGTTTAGTTATTTAACTGGGTGCAAACAAATGATAAGTGTTAAATTGAATTGATTAAATCAAATAGCCATGATTGAACCCATTAAACTAGGTGCAAATAAATGAACTTTGATACGTTAAAAAATACTATCAACGAATTATTTGTTTGCAAATCATATATTCAATATATGTATAAAGAGGATTAGGCATTAAATAACCTCCAATGATAATGCCATAAAACCAACCAATCAAGCAACCATCAATGAATAGTTAGTCGGCTCTAGTGAGAATAATCTTCACCGAGTATCTCAAAGAGTTAGAAATGATCATTTTAAAAACGAGCAGACTGTTACCATCGGAAAGTATGACGCAAAAAACTTTTGATTCCCATTTTTCTACATTAAACCCATTGGTCATACTTCACTAAGCTTACTGATTATCAATTTGAGCTAATTTGGTAATACATGGTAAAGTTTTTTCTTTGAGTTAAATAGATTTAACTGTATTCATAACATACGCACATAAATAAACAAACACCCACAAATCATAAAAATTGGTCAGTCATCTCATAAGATGTATGGCAATAACATGGTGTATTTTCAAGAGTGAACGACAATTTTATTTATATTTATATTTCCATATAAGGCGTTATATTTTTCCTAATTTTTCAGCCTAAAGGTTTTGACTGCGTATTTTTGACGAGAAGTATATGTTGAACATTTTTCTAATCATATGTCTTACCATGTTCAGGATAGGGTGACCGAAGGTAAGTTATATCGATAATTGAAAGCAATGTTTTACGCCGTGACTAAGAAATAGCTATCGGAACGTGTTCTGTTTAAGATTTCTTTCACGTAATATAAGCTAATTTATACTGAAAGCTTGTTGAATTTTTATATTTGCTGTAAATACGGTGTAACTATTGTGTTTTAAAACCTGATGTAAACAATATAAATTCATAGATTTATTCAATACGAACCGATAAAATGCCAAATTTAGGTTATATATAAAAAAAGATAGTGCGTATTAAACACGAGAATTCCTTTTCCAGCCTTTCCTAGTTCAAATTTCGTGGTGGTCATTTTACATTTCTGCGTGATATACACGAATAATTACTGTAAATTAAACCTTAATCATCTTCTCCTTGGCACCCAAGTTGTTATTCAACACATTTTTCAAGACTATCGAAGAGTATTAAAATTCGCTAACTTTACTCGGCATAGGCTCAAAAAGGGGGTTCCTGTGTATGACACTAAACTGCATTTGATGATATCCCATAATTGCCATTACTCCCAGGTCAACTCTAACCCGAAATTTTAGTACCTGTTATGTTTCCTTTTTTGAGTCAAATAAATCTGTTCAAAAATGTTGCATTCAAAACGAATATTTGACACCATCTAACAGTAACTTATTTGTTATAAATATTGTTACTTGAAGCTATCATTTTTATGATGGGTTATTGATATTAACTTTTGTCCCTATAACTGTGCAAACTATTACCAAATAGAGACAGTAATTTGAATCCATATAATCGTTAATATTAGATAGATTACTTGAACCTATACAACTATATATACATTATTTGTATTGTTCAGGAATATTCAGGAATATAACAGTTGGGATAAACACTTCAGAAGCTACCACAAAAAAAGTAAATCTATATGTATAGTATACGCAGCTTCTGAACATATAGGCTTAAAATAACCCAAAACAGGTTTATATGCCGTTATGAATTAATCAACCAGTCAATCAATTGATAAAAACATATATTTCAGGAAGTTTCCCATTATTCGACGCTCATATAAAACCGCTTTTTCATATGACCGTAAGTTATACCATCTTTTAATGTCATCCGTTTTTTAAATCTCACTCTTATGATTGATTTTTACTTTTAGAGACGAGGATAAATCTTACAGCATTAGATCTGGTCAGAAGAGAGCATCCAGGGCTCGCACAATTTTGTACTTCGCCAGAGAGCATTTTGTTCTAAAATATTGAGACAGAATTCTTTTGTTTTTCTTAAAACTATATTGCCTAATCTTCTCATTATTAATTTAATAAATCAGTTTACATTTTCTGATTTTTTAAAACCAGTTCTTAGGAGTTTTCACTGATGACTGAGTGACAGCAAATCTCACAAATTTCCCCGACTGTGCTAAGTATCCTAACTGATTTTAACATTGCTTTGGTGAGAGCATGGCCTAGATTCTTCTTCGAATGTCTAATAAGAAGTATCTTTTCCGGGTATTTGGGGACTGTTCCAAGGACTTCAACTACCATTGGTATCACCATCACCTTTACGTTCCACAATGTTTTTCACTCTCAACCAAGGCTTAAGTATTTGTTTCCAGTTTCGTTTATTTTCTCTTCCTGGTCTGCTAAAAGAGCAAAATCCACTAAGTTATTTCCTTCTCGCTGGTCAAAACTTGGTCTTGTCCCCCGGCTGCAAATTGGTTGATACGCTTACGTCTCAAAATCCCACAGGTTTTTATTCGTCTCTAACTAGTTGTCATCAGATATCCCTTTGATTGCCAATTGACGTAGATTTTTTTCCAGGTTTTGGAGGATTATACGAATAGCTCCACCAAGGACTGATATCATCGTTAGGTTCCTATTTCACAACTCTTTCAAATCTTTGGCAAGTTCAGTTTCTTTGTTTTTTATTTTGTTTTTAATTCCCCCACCCCATGGTTTGCTGGAACATCAATATCCTCTTGATGTTAAGTTTAATCTTCGGTTTAAGCACAGGTAATCGCAACTTGTAACATTTTGGTGTTACATTCAGTGAATTCACATAGATTTTAACTTCCGGCTTTTCTTTGATTCCTTGAATTTCATTTTTTATGCTAAATCCGGTTGCACCGTTTATTTGTCGCTGCCTCCCACCAGACACGACTTGACACAAGGTCAAAAGCCCGAAGGCCAATTAAAGTGGGGATAAAGGGGAGGGGAAGGTCGGGAACGAGCCGAGACTCGAACCCTGCTTGTCTGTGCTGCTCATCGGCTCACTTAGTGCAATGTGAGCCTGATGAGGCAAGCAGTTTCACGAACCCAAATGTGGGTCCGGGCACGTATGCCAGTTTACGGCTTAAACTAGACGCATGGTCTCGTGCCGTACAAGGGGGACAAAGGAGACAAAAATGCAGCTCGCCCACCCGAAGGTAGCCTAGTCGAAACTAGGTGCCTAATTAAAGGCCCCAAGTCTGCCATTGTTCCTTTTCCGGGGCCACGCTCCGGACCGAAGTCCAGAACAGGCCCCGGGGCCTCGCAACGTGTTTTCTCTGTTGACTAGTCAGGTTTTTTTTCTTTATTTTGGAATACCGGTTTTTTTTATTTGAATTGTTAGAATCTGTTCAAGTATTATTTGAGTCTAACTTCCTTTGCCAAAAGTTTTTCTTTAATTTGTTAGAGTTGTATTATCAGTCATCTCAGCTGCTATTTTCTTTTATCGCTTGTTTCTTTTATTTTCATTTGATCTTTGTGTGTTTTTTTTTTTTTTCTCTTTTCCTTAGTACTTTCGCCAGTCCTTGCAGTTTCCCTTATTTGTTCCTCAATCTCATATTCCATCCAGATTTCGTCTTTTTTTTTGGTGGGGGGGGGGCTTCAATTTGGTTCTTTTGATAGAATACCAAGTGTGTCACTGACTAACTTTGCTCCTTTCTACATGATGTCGAAACGTCATTTGGACAATAAAAGCAAGAAGATTAATTTTCCGATTAATTCTTTGAAAGTTTTTCTTTATAATCCTCAAGAACCATTACACGAGTTTTTATTCAAGGTTATTTAAACAGCAATGTTGACCATGCTATTCAACAGAATTTGAATTATATCCCTCAACCCAATACATCATTGACAAAGGGATGCGTGTTTTATAGCAAACAAACTAAACGACAGGTCAACAGGCTAAAGAGATAATATCGAATGTTGAGACTGAACAAACGAGGGGTCGAGAGTATAGTCTACTTCGCAGGACCTTGATTGATCCCATTTATTCTCTGAATTGCTTTGATAACAAACATTGGCAGGCCTATCGATTAGAAATCACTTCGTTGACAATATTAGTTGCCTGTTACTCGATTTACATCGAATAAACTTTTATTCGGTCAAACAGTGATTCTAAAAAAAACTTGTTTTTTTTTTCGATTTATCTGAAAAGGCTATCTTGTTGTTGTTGTTATTCTTCTTGTTCTTCTTGTTGTTGTTCTTGTTGTTCTTCTTCTTATTTTCATCCATTTCTTTTTATCTTTTCTTATCCTTCTATTTTTCTTCTTCACTTCCTGTTATTTTTTTTTACTTCTTGCGACTTTAATACATCAGTTCTATCTGGTGTTTCTTTTAAACTAATCTGTGAGTGACAGCAAGTCTCATCAGGTCTCTTGGACTCTTATAAATGTTCTAGATGATCTAAATTATGCTTTAGTCTAGAGAGTATCAATCTTTCCATGGATCTCTAGTTTCACCAAGCTCTTTTCAATCACCGATCAGCATCATATTTCATAGTTTTCTTTTGTCCTTTTGTAAAGTCTAAGAATTCAACTTGCTTTTCTCTATTCTTTCACTTCTCTCCGTCATCTGCTGGAAAGGAAAAGTCCAAAACCAGACAACTCAAACAAATCATTTTGTTCCTGCCGAATTTATTAAATCAGCTCTACCTGTTTCTTCTTTTTTTAATTTTGATGATGCTATTGTTTTTTTTTGTTTTTTTTGGGGGGGTGCGCTGGAGTCTGTGGCAGAATATATTAGCTGACAAGTTTATTTTCTCTTGTTCATTAACCCCAGGTCTGATCATCTGGGCTCGATTGGGTGCCTCGTTTGTATCTCAAAGACCCAGATAATCATATGCGCTTCCTTCCCTTGCTCAGACTCGGATTAACTTTCATATGCGGTTGCTTAATGCCATTTTCCAAAGTATTTGTTATTTTCTTTTTCTGTAAGTGTTCTGATACTTTCCTGACAGGGCGCTTGTTTTCCCTTTCATATTTCTCTTTTCCTTTTTTTTTCTTTTTTTTTTTCACTAAAACGTACTGTAATTTTCTTAATTACAAATTTCATTCCTCTATGTATGATGTAGATTCTTGTAGTTTGTTTTAGCTTTCTTTATTATTTTTAATTTCAAGCAAAAGAGTTTTTATATTTCATGTAGATGAAATGGTATTTTTTTCTTGGAACTTTGTAAATATGTAGCTTCCTTTATATCTTCTCTGAATATAATTCAGTCCTATCATTGCTATGAAAAATAGTAATGCAATTAATGAGTTTTCCAAGATCTACCTTTGGATTTTTACCGAAGGTTTGTCCTCCAGCTGATAGTTCAACTCTCTTGTTTCCTCGTGTGGAAGTTTGCGATATTCTCTAATAGGGGAACTTTCTATTATACATGCTTGTGGTATCATGTCATATACATTTTGCTGTGTATACATGTTCTGGATGTATATTTCTTCCTTGTTTTTACCTCATTTAGAATGTATTGTTTAATATATGTTAAATGATGTGTTTCTCTTTGTGATATTCTTTCTATTTTTCAGTAGATATCCCGCGGCTTTCAACTGAGTAATGTATTTATTGTCTTACTTGTGCAGTTAGGATCAGTCATATTATAGGAAACCACTTTATTGGCCTGAAGTTGCTTAGAATTGTTCCTTTATTTGGGAGGTGGAGAGATCTGGATCAAAGTAGTTTTACCGTTTATCATCCATTCGAGATGTTGAGCCAGTCTTTTGTGGATAGATGTAAATCTTGTTAACCAGAATTCATGAATGTTATCTTGGTATGGTTCCTTCTAATCTAATACTTTATTGAGTGTTACTTTAATTGAATCTACACTCATTTCAGTCTGCTGACCATCTTCAATTAATCTTAATTCATTTATTATGTCGTTTAAGCATTCAACCTTCGGTTTTGTTCCTAGTCTCGTAAGTTTACTCCGTAAGTGTCTTACATCTGGTTGCTTAGTTTAGTTCATGCTTTCTCTGCAGACTTGTTGGTAAAATTTTCTTTTGTTATTTTAGAATATCCTGTCTTGCTTCTATTGTTGAATCTAGTTCGTTTGAGTCTCACTTCCTTTGCCAAATGTTTTTTTGTTTTATTTCTTTAAGTTGAATTGCCAGTCTTCTCTGCTACTGATGTCTTTTCTCATTTGTTTCCTTTCATTTATTGGGTTCTTGTGTATTTTCCTATTCCTTAGTGCTTTTAAATGTCCACGTAGTCTGTTCGATATTTTGTCTTATTACTTCACCTTGTATTTTCTGTCTACTCTCGCACTATCATCGTATGTCATTTTCAGGTATTTATAATTCATCTATTTTCTTGTTTTATAAAAATATTTCAATTTTATAGAAAACATGTAATTATTGATAATGAAGGTAAAATGTGAATTCTTAGTTTTTCTACTGGTCAGCTTGCGAGCATTTGAGAACTTTAGATTTTTCAAACGCTTTTTAAACGAGGTTTTCTTCTTTACAGTTTACACACACACACACACACACACACACATATATATATATATATATATATATATATATATATATATATATATATATATATATACATATTACTCTGGAATATTTTCTTCTAAGCTTTTCCCAACCAGCGTTGGGTACGTCTACTAGTCTGTTCTTATTTCTTCATCACCACTTATTTCCTGTTTTTATTTATTTACTTTTGTATCTTTACTCTCTCGGTCCTTTTTGATTCTTTTTTTTTTTTCTACGGTTACTTGGCGTCAGATTCTAAAATCGGCTACTTTATCCTAACGTCATAAGCGGAAGCAGAAAAGTAGCCAGGACCAACGGTTGCGATTAAACGGTTGCCGCCAACGGGATAGACAGAATGGATGTCATAAAACAACAAATAGTAGGCTGCGACAGAGCTACTAGTATTTGCTTTGCTTTGTCTCGCCTAGCATTAACCGGCGCTGCTCGCCGGCTCCAGGGACACTCGGAAAGATATTTATTTTCATGTTCCATGACTGATGAGTCGAGTGTTAGCAATGAGGCTCTTAAATTTAAACAACAAAAAGAAGCTGTTTAAAATGTTACAATGTTCCCATATATCGGCTAAAAAAAAATAGACTACTGATCGCAGACGTATTTGAATATTTTCCAGAGACTTATGATACAGGAAAGAATATACAGACACTCTAGAGAATATTAATCACAAATATTAATACAGTGAATATTTCTAATGGAAATCATAAAAAAATGTACTTATTGATCTAATTTACAATATACAAGGGTCATTTAATAAATAAAGTGAGTTTTAAACGAGAAATTATCAATTGGAGTCATTGTTTACAATGCCACCTTCTTGAAAGAGATCAACAGTAATGGGTTCAATCCAATCCTAGAAAACTTTCAGGATGACCTTCTTTTCTGGAACTCTTGCTTTGTTGGAAAAGTCAGTTTTTCCACTCGATGGACTGTCTTTTCAACTCAGGCTCATAGTGACAAAGCCATGATTATGAACATTTTCTTTCTTTTTTTTCTCTACTAAATTATGTTTGTCAGAACAGATTCATCAGTAAATTTCACATAGTTTGCTCTTCTCAGCCACCAGAAATTTATTGACTGACCTCTCATCTTCTTTTGCTTTCATATCATTTTAAATAGCTTCAAAACAAATAGTTTTGTGAGCCTAAAATAATTCCGAACAATGCAAAATATAAAATTTATAGAAAAAAATTCTGAAAAAAAAAGTAAAAAGAAAGGTCTTATTCATTAAAGAATCCCCGTAGATAGATAGATAGATAGATAGATAGATAGATAGATAGATTCCCTCGTATTTAGTTAATGACATTCGTACCACTATCAAGGCACTTTTTTTTATTAGATGCATTTGATCAACCTTTATATTTTACCCTGGGCGGGTTTCGAATATGAGATTGGATTGGATCCCCGGCAGAAGCTTAAGACCCTAAAATGAGGTGTACTGGGTAGGACACTAAACTGAATCCGATAGTAGGGTTTCAGTTCTAAAGCTCTGGAAATTGTGGAGTCATACCTCCATTGTTATTATTCCCTGGACTCCTCTGACATAGTATAAAAGTAACTGTTAGGATCCCATTTAAAGGTTAAATAGATCTCTTCAAAAATTATTTATTTTAGGAGAGTTACTTGAATCTATGTATGCTTCATCAGAATTATGATTATATAGATGTCCAAGCAAATAATTTTCCATTAAAAAGAAATAGTTACTTTAAACCATAAAACTGTGTGTAAATTATTTGCATTTGATTGGAATAATCTAATGCATGCAAGTTGTGTGCACCTGATAAGAATATTTGAACCATACAACTATTTGGAAATCATGTGTGTTTGATAGGAACAATTGAAACAATACAACTGTGAGCAAATTATATGCATTTAATAGGAATACGTGAAACCATATAACTGTATTCAAATTATGTGTGGTTGATAGGAATACTTGAAACCACACAACTATGTGCAAATATGTGTATTTGATAGGAATGCTTGAACCCATACAACTTTATATAGATAATTAGGAATCGTTTTTTAAACCAATAATTGGTTATAAATGATTATTATGGCCATCTGACTTTCTAAAAATGCTTGCAAAAATAATGATTGCGTCCAGTTCTGGAAAAGTAGAAAGTGTGAAGTATCTTGTTATTGCTATTACTAGAAAGTTTACTCTGAACCAAAGTGGTAGTACTTGTTAGGGTTCACTCTATGGGTACAATATATGCGTGCGTTTCAAAATTATTCGTATACGATAAGACTGTATAAAAAAAAACTAAAAGACAAACAAGAACACTCTTAAACAACAATACAAAAAAAAAAGGGAGAAAATATGATTGTACAATGAAAATATTCCCTATCCTCTAACGCATGAAATAATACAAGATGGTTTAGCATGCCATTAAAATTCATCAATCAATCAGTCAATCTGACTATTTGCTGGGAAAAATCTCTGGATGAGCTAGGGCTGTCAAAAGATGCTACGTGTGGACCAAAGCTACGCTTCAAAAAACGCACTGTAGGTTTAAAAAGATAATAAAAAAAATATTGCACTAATATTTATTCGCGGTTATATTTGGCCGAAGGCAGTAATTACTGAACACAACATGAAGAATGAACTAAGCTAATTAGTTGCTTGAATGACATACGATCCACAGTAGTAAAACAGACTGTAATGATGTTTCATAGATTATATTTTTATATCAGCTGAACTAAACTTAGTACAATCCTACACTAACGATATGGTTGTCGTCGTCGTCGGTGTTACTACAGTTACCTTTCCTATTTTAGGAATCTAAAAAATGAAATAAATAAAGAAAATGTTGTGGAATATTCACGCAAGGATTTGCTAATGAATATTTTTATGCGTCTCGTGTTGGGCCTTAGATTATTGAGTACATCGTACCAGTGGCAAATTTTGGAGTTCAGATATAAAGCTAGTATTTCGAAGGCTAGTTTTCAAAGCAAAAAGTCTTTCCATTTCAAATACTAACGCAACACAATCTTCGAACGATTAAGCAATAAAAAACGTTGAATAAATGAATTACAACTGAACATTAATTATATATATGTGTGTTAGTATGTTTGTGTCTTGTATTATATATATGTATATATGGTTAGTTGTCTGAAGTTTACTGTGACCCGAAGGCTCCCGTTTCAATAGCTACAACACCGTGGTATAGGGCAGGGTGCAGCTGCACCTGGATCGATCCACTCCCTCTTGATCCGTATCTTATAATGAAGAGTGTTAAATAAGGAAGCATCAAGTCCCATTTTTTGTGTCTTTAGTATGATTCGACATGGGATTGAACCTCGGCTTTCCGGACCATTGGTGAACATTTTAACCATTGTGCCAATATTAGGGTTTTCGGAAAATAAAATCTGAATTTGATATAAACTGTTGGAAGTCTTAACATATTTTCAATAGTAATTGAATAAAGAATTCACACTCTAATGATTAAAGTATCCAGTTTGTTAATTTTCAATGAATTTTTCAGAATTTAGTTTTTGTTGGTTATATATACCTAATCGTAATTATAAAAAAAAAGTGATGCATCTATTTTTGCGTGAGCTCAAGCTCGGTCCTAATGCCTCTCTAACAGCTGCTAATATCAGCAGAGAATGAGTTGAAGGGTCCACTTGTGATCGGACAGTAAGGCGCTGTTTTCAGGTGTTCTCTTGTAGAGATACGAATCTTGTAGATCAAGAGGATAGATGACGTCCGTTCGCATTTGATGATCTACATATGAAAACACTTGTTGAACAAAAACCACGTCAGTGTCTCAGAGGAATATCTTGGGCAATAGATGTTTGCATTTTAACGATATTGGTTCATCTCAAGAGAATTAGTAAAGGGAAGAAATTCGATAAATGGGTTCATATGAAATCAGTGAATGTCAAAGAGCTCGACGTTTGTTCGATTCTGCTCCTGCAGAAATCGAACGATCCATTTTTTGATCGAATGGTTACTTGTGACGAAAAATATCGCAATCGTAACGATTGACTCCATGACTTGTACATGACAAAGCACCCAAACACTTTGCAAAACAGAATTTGCATCATTTACTGGAGTACGAAACTTTACCCAACCCACAAATTCTTCTGATCTCTTACCCACTGGCTACCATTATTACGAGCATCTAGACACTTTTTACGCTAAAAAGAATTCATTTCCAAAGAAGAATCATAAACTGCATTCAAAGATTTCTTTATATCAAAATTAAGTTTTGTTGTACAGGTATAAATTATCTATTGATCGATGATAGAAAGGCATAGATGTTCAATAATCACTGATTAAAACACTGTTTAAGTTCATTAATTCAAGATTGAAATTCTATTCTAAAATCAAATATTATTTTCAAAACAACGTAATACTTCTTTATGAAAAATAGTATGGTTCATTAATTTTAAGTGCTTAATATTAATTTTCAAAAAATTTCCTGAGATCAAGAAGACTTACAAACCCAGGTGGGTCCAAACTATCTTAGTTATTTGATATGCCATCAAAACAGCAATTTGAGTTCGTCTTTTTAAACTAATGTAAATTTTAAGACTTTAATTTTTTTTTCTTAAAAAGCTATAAAATGATTTGTTCAGGGAGAATTCTGACTGCTAAGACTTGAGAAAGCAACTCATTAGAGGAACCCCCCAATACAGAGAGATAGATAGATCCATATAAAAACGCACATACACACACAAAAGATAGATAGATAGATAAAGAGAAAGAGAGAGAGAGAGAGCACAAAAAAACATTTACATAGACAAGAGATTTTCACGGGCAATTAATTCCAATGGGAAAATAAAAAATCTGGAATCGAACAAAAACGAAACCACCGATCAAAACAATCTTTACTCTAAAAAGAATAGCATGAACTAAGCCTTTTGAATAGCCGGACGAAGAAGTAAAGTCTGTGACACGTGTAGAAAACAAGAATATATAATTATAAAATCTTAAATACCGAATTTGAAATCATTTGCGGTCCAATTCATATATATATATATATATATATATATATTTGTAATATGAAATTTTGGGGTCATAATGTTTATTAAATGAGGTAAATGAAAAAGTATCTGATGAAGGACATTTAAAAGAAAGCGCAAAAGTAAATGCTTGAGGAGTAAGATAAATACTCTTTCAATTACTAAGCTAAGGATTTATTGGTATACATACCTATTTACGCACGCTCATACATACTTGATTATATACCCATTACCAACATGTGTATGCATATGTACACATACCTGCCTCCATAGTAAAGCATACATATATGCACTAAAATATGTGGACATATGTATGCGCTAACTAATACATGTTCCCAGGGATATTTTCACGTTTTTTTACGGAATGGGGTCTTTTATTTACTCGTTAAAAGTAATAGAAAGATCGACCGGAAAAAAATTGCTTTAAATGAAATTTTGTACAAAAAGTAATACACGAGTAATGAAAAAAGAAAAGTCCGTCTTAATAATTACATTAAACATGAAACAGTTGTTATAGACTATAAATAAAAATGCTGATCATAAATCAATAAAAATTCTCTTCTTTCTGTCTCAATCTCTATCTCCATATGTCTCTCCCTCTCTCTTCATATATATCATTATCATCATCAAAGCGTGCTGACAGAGTAACTCCCTTGAATAATCTCTCTCTCTCTCTCTCTCTCTCTCTCTCTCTCTCTCTCTCTCTCTCGACGTCCTTCAATATCGGTCATTGCTCTTGGCAAGTCCATTAGCGTTCGCACAGAACTGAAGAATCTAATTTTTTTTCTGTTCAAGCAACATTGGCATTTCTTTGCATACGTGTCCATAGGAGAACGTCGCTTATGAGTTCATCCTTACATTTCCATCAATGCCTAGCGTGTCTTGTTTGACTAATTTGGATGCTTCATGAGATCGGAAGTAAACAGCTGTACAGCTTCTATTTTATCGGATACTACTTCCAGGATTTACTCGAACAGCACCAAGCATTTTGGTGTAGTTCCCGTCGAGCTTTTTATCCTAGTGTTTAGTTAAAGTTTGAGTGGTGACTTCGCTGCAGCTTGAAAGAACCTTTGTTTTATTTTGACAGAGAGATCTAATTTCCATATGACCATTAACCTGTTAATAGATATCCATGAAATACTTAAGCATATAGATGCGTGTGTGTACGTATGTGTGTGAGTGGGTGTATGTGTGTGTTTTAGAGCAAACAGTTTGCTGTACTATAATGTGAAATATTTGTCTTATATTCTTGCAATTGAATACATAGTTACAGCCTAGGTAAAGGGATTAAAAGTAGTGCACACACACACACACACATGTATATATATATGTGTGTGTGTGTGTGTGTGTGTGTGTGCATATATATATATATATATATATATATATATATATTGTTTCGAGAAAACACAAACTTCGGACACATTAGGACTATAAATTTATTTCGATCCTGCTAAGAGCATTGCTATGAATCAATAACACCAAAAAAAATTAACAGGACTTCTTCAGATCCAACATGGAGATAAATGAATACACCCAGAATGGGAATGGTCACAGGATGGATTGTGGGAAGTAGCCTTCTCCCATTAAAGATTACTTCCGGTCTCCTCTCGTTTCTGGCTGAGGCAATAACAAATTAATGAGGAAACATATATATATATATATATATATATATATATGTATGTATTATTTCATTATACTTATAAAGAGTGCTCAGTATCAGTGATAGAAAATGCATATATATATATATATATATATAAGTATGGATTCAACAAAACTTGGTAAATGTCCGTTCCTCACCTGCAGGATCATTGATACACACACACACACACACACCCACACACAACTTGGAACACTTGCTTGAGCACTCTGGTCTCCGGTAAGGTACGAAATGTAAACAAACGAACGCAGCTGCTGCTGTTGTAACATAATACCTTTTAATTCCTTAGTCAACGTGGTAGGCTTGTTGGACGAGTGGTCTGATACTAAGTCTAACATAAAGTTGGGCAGGTTTCGATCCCAGCTTTAAGCGTCCTACGTGTCTAGCCACACTGAAGACTTGTGATACAACGAAACAATCTGTCTGTGGATGACAATATATACGCTCCCCCATGGAGGTTGAGCGCTCTGGCGAAGGAATTTTCGGCTGCTGCTCGCATAATACAAAGCTCTTCGAACGAATTGAGCACTCTGGTATCCAGTAAGGTATGAAATGTAAACAAACGAACGCTGCTGCTGCTGTTGTTATATAATACCTTATAATTCCTTGGCCAAAGTGGTACGTTCGTGTGACGAGCGGTCTGATACTAAGTCTAATGCAAAGTTGGTTAGGTTTCAATCCCAGCTTCAAGCGTCCTACGTGTCTAGCCACACAGAAGAGTTGTGATACAACGAAACAGTCTGTCTGTGGATGACTATATATATATATATATATATGTTCTTATTTGATATGCTGTCCCTTTATTTTTAAAAGAATAATCAAAAGGTTTTTGTCATGAAGCACTAACAGTATTTTCTCTGGAAACAATGTTGGTACGCTTTTATTAGATTCGATAGATTCACGCACAGTATGGACATTAAGGCTTGAATGAAATTCTTATTATATAATGCCCTGTTGTGAGATGCTCAGAGTGCAAGTCAGATGGGTTGGCAAAGGATGACCAAATAAATCTTTCTGTGGCGAGAATGTAAGTGGTGATGTGGAAGCCTTATTTACATATGGTGAGTCTATTTCTTTAAAAGCAGAATAGCAAATCGGGATAAAGATTCAGTGATTTACTTGGTTCCTGTGGGGATTCCTTTATTGTTCTTACTGGTAATGATATACCACGCTATCACAAGCGATTTCTTCGAAGATTGAATTGATTTTTAAAATTATATGAATGTTCGTATTCATCGAAACTTTCGCTATCTTTCGTTTATATATATTCTGGTGAAGCTATTCCTACAGCAAAACATATTGATCTGATTTTCCATGCTATCTTCCTATTTCCCATATATAGCGTTTTCCCTGCATATAAGATGTATAGTTTATAGGGGTAATTGGGGGACAGCTCTTTATTGCAACCCTTCCAGGTACCAAAGCTGTTGATTTCAAGCTTAAATAAACTACTCTTTATTTAAATAAACAAGGAATGTTCAATATTGGCATAGATCTATTTTAGAGCCAAATAAGTATCATATATGACGGGTAATATACATATTCAAATAAACCGATGAGTGTAAACCAATGAGTGATATTTAATTGAATTATTAGTGATACTTAGCAATTCCTGGTATCATTTAAATGTATTCAAACAAAATAAATAGAATTATTCATGCTAGATAGCAATACGCAAAACCATTTAACTGGGTGCAAAAACAATGGGATCAGTCTCATTTAACAATGTTATCAATTAAATGTGTTGACAAATCATATATATTCAACATATATAAATAAACATAAGCAGGATTTAGCCTTCAATAATATACAATGGGAAATATTCCATAACCCAACCCAACCAAACCTATATATATATATATGTATGTATAAAATTAACTTAAAACGCGAGTCGGAAATCTTCTACTAAAGTTTCACCTTATCGGATCATCAGGAAGCCTAACTCCGAATGTATCGGGGTTAGGCTTCCTGGTGATCCGATAAGGTGAAACTTTAGTAGAAGATTTCCGACTCGCGTTTTAAGTTAATTTTATAATTGGTTCCACTCTTGTAATTGTAGCATTGCAGGATTCGCGGAAGGTTTTAGTTTTCTTTTGACCAACTGACTGCGTATCCCTTGATTTTTTTCAGGGGGTCGGACGAGATTGGCCTTTTCTTTCTTTTTGACCTATAATTTTTTCTTTTCCTCCGGGCGGTGATTCGAGATACTTTTTTCTCTTGTTCCTGGCGGGTGTTTTTTTCTTTTTTTTCTGGTACCATGAATGCTGGTAAATATTAGATTAGTATATACATATATATATATATATATATATATATATATATATATATATATATATATATACACAAGTGGGAAATCGAGACTATCAAACTTACTCGAAGTCTTATATCTAAGATTGTTTACTTAATGTGTAATTTAGAATATAAGAATAATTTCAGCATTCAATAATATTTTTTGTAAACACTATTCATTAAATATATGTGATCTGGCAGGTGTGATTGCAAATATTTGACAACTGACCAATCTACAAAAAACAAAACGATTTTTTTTTCATTTGTTGTATTTTAAATAACAAATTTCTTTGAATCTAGCTTAAACCCCTGTTTCAGTCGCCACTCGAATCTTTAATAGTAACTACTGGATCTTCGGAAAACATCACTGTACCCCCAATCACATACAAAGCAAGACGGGGTTTTAATTCTTTCAATAAGATATATAATTAATTTTCCTCATACTATAAACTAAAAAGAATATTTATACTCAAAATTTAGTATATAACTTGAAATAAGTACATATTCTATGAAAAACAAGGAATAAAATGTATTAAATATTTAAAGATGTTTTTTTTATTTTACTCAGTTTCATATTATTAGCAGGTTGTCATTCGCTTTTAGGGCTGATTTTCATGAACTGTGAATATCTACCCATATTATTGTCAATGTATGACATAATCATGAAACACCATCGACAATATATGTATATATATATATATATATATATATATATATATATATATATATATATATGTGCGTGTGTGTGTGTGTCTGGAGTAAGACCTCCGACTGATGTAAAGTCAGCCGAGTTTGGATCCCAGCTTGAAGCATCTTGCGTGTGTTGTATTTAACAAAAACGTTTTGATACAACGAAGCAGTGTGTATGTGGATGACAATATATATATATATATATATATATATATATATATATATATATTTACTAATCTAATATCTACCAGTATTCACGGTACCAGAAAAAAAAACCTGGCCAAGAACAAGAGATAAAAATATCTCGAATCACCACCCAGGGGAAAAAGAAAAAGGTTTTTTGGGGTAAAAAAGAAAGAAAAGGCCAACCTCGTCCGACTCCTAGAAAAAAATCAAGGGGTAGGCAGTCAGTGGTCAAAAGAAAACCAAAAAACCCTCCGCGAATGCTGCAATGCTACAATTACTAAAGTGCTCAACACAATACAATGGAGCTAATTATAGAATTAACTTAGATCGCGAGTCAAAAATCTACTAAAGTTTCACCTTAACGGATCACCAGGAAGTTTTTCCTCGAGTCGAAGAAAAACTTCCTGATGATCCGTTAAGGTGAAACTTTAGTAGAAGATTTTCGACTCGCGATTTAAGTTAATTCTATATATATATATATATATATATATATATATAAAGATGAATAAGAGTGATAAAACAAATAGAAATATCATTTTGTGTAGTTTATTAGTTGAAGTTTCTCGGCTAGTTTCCTTTTTGGATATTGTCAAGAGGAAAAGTTTTGTTTGGAAATGAAAGGAAGTATTCTTCCATCCGACAAGATTCTTTGGACCAATGGATAAGCTACACCAACAGTACATCTCACATACATACACACACACACACACACACACCTGCACAACAACATACTCACAGACGCACACACACACACACGCACACACACATATATATGTATAAACTAGGTGACTGTTGACCATGTAAACCATCTTATTCGAATTCGCTGGACTATATATATATATATATATATAATTCGTCTCTTGAATTCGATAACAACTATTAACAAAGAAATATTTATTTCGTCATCCTTTGCCAATGAATCTGACTTACACTCTGAGCATCTCGCAACAAGAAATTACATCATAAGAATTTCATTAAAACTTTAACGTCTGCACCGTGCGCAAATCTATCGATTCTAATAAAAGCACCCAAAGTTTCAATGAATGTGAACATTAATAGAATTTCAAAAATCAATTACACCACCAGCTGTCTCCTACCAAGTAGTTCACATAGGTATGAATATAGTTTTTTTTTATTGTGCTGTTCACAAAGTATATATTCGTTTATGTGTCATTAATGCCTTTGTCTATTCTCCACCCAAATCTTTTGGTAAATAGGAGGGTAGATTTTTTTTTTTTTTAGATCTGGTAAGTTGACCAATCTAGAAGTAAAATGCTGAATGCAAACTGGCTAAACTTTATTTAAAAACTGACCTTGTGCCATGTCCTACCTGTGGGTTTGTAATCTGTTCTACTGATTCAAACATTAAAAAGTTAACGTAAATGTTAGGAAATTATGTACATTCACATATATATGTATGTGACGGTGCCATTAAAATATTTATCCCAAGACGGGAGTTTATTTTTCGCAAGTGTGAAGACGGGACAGTCTGGCACTTGATCCCTCGCAGAATAAGTCCTAGTTAAGTCCTTTCTCGGGCATATGGGAACTGGCAGATAATGTGGGGATTGGCTTGGGGCTAGACTGACCGCCGCAGGCAAGGGGTTTCCAAATTCCACATTATACACACACACACACCAGACCACTTCGTCTTTCTACGCCGTGGATAATGGAAGATATGGGCCTCTAGGTTTAGATATAATAATATAATTTATCGTAGTCGACAATTCCAATTTCCCGTGTAATATTTGTAAAGGCGAATAGGATATTTAGTGAGAATAAATTAAGGCAAAAGAAGCTGAAAAGGAATATGCAAAAGAAGGTAATTTGATAGGCAGACAACACAATGAATAAATTTCGACACGAGGAGAGATATAAATATATAACAATGTTTTAATATGTGCGGACAAGCAAATAATTAAAGCGTCACTTATATTACCAGCAGACAAGACTTAAATACAAATGTCTTTCTTTCTTCCTTTTTCTTTTCTTTCGTCTTTCTTTAAATTGAGAGAGAGAGAGAGAGAGCATACAATGACAATACTTAGGAAGGATGGAGGGAGAAAACGGTTTTACGGTGTACTTAGCTTTTTCGACGGATTTCTTCGCAGAGTATTTTCTTTAACGGGCTAGCGGGATTCTGTGGAGCTCGGCTTGAAGGGGTCTGCTATCTCCTGTCCAAGAGCTCTATTTCGCTTCTTCACCCGGAGTTTTGGCGACAGTGTCAACACATCTTGTCACACCAACTGCTGTCCTAAAACTGCATTTTTCATTCCTATTTCCGCTGACGAAAAGGGTGTTTCCGGCTTTAGTGTTCTTGACAATCATTTAGCCTCTTTCTTCTTCCTTCACCCTGTCAGGTGATTCGTTCGGACTACTATCACTATCCACCCAGGATGAGGTTACGAATTACAGGTTGCTTGACCTACATTCTAATTTCCTCTTTTTAACGGACAGTCTTTGAGGTTTGTTAATTCAAACATAGAAGGGTCGGGGGAACTTCTTATTTCTCTTCTGTCAGTGGCAGACCACGTGAAAATACACACACACACACACACACACACACACACACACATATATATATATATATATATATATATATATATATTTGTGTGTGTGTGTGTGTGTGTGGTTATCTTATACCTACATTCAAATAAGCATGATTGGGTTGTTTTCATTCTGCTTCCCTTTTCAATACGTTCGATATTTGCTCTATTGAAACTGGTGACAATTTTGGCCAGTTGAGAACTTATAGTTTCTGTTTCTTAAGAAGAGTGACTTAGATTATTGTTGCACTGAAACATGTATCTTCTTTGTTTGAATGAAAACAAATAATTTTTTGCTTTCTTTGATTTAATTTCTTTGTTTAATGGCATACGAATTCTCCTCTGTAAAATAGTGGTAGTCATATTTAACCCAGGTGAGACAAGCGTCTTTATACCTTTCCTAGGTAGTAGTTCGATAGTTAAGGAAATAGTTCGACTGATGCTTTAATCGCAAAAAATTGAGGAAGGCTTTCTTGGCTCCACATTTATTATTTTTCATTTGTTTTTGTTTTTTTTGTTGTTGTTGTTGTTCTTTTGTTTTGGTAAGTTCTTTTTTAGCTTTTTTCCTCGAGGTATGCATATATAACATCACCTAAAACATTAGTATGTAACTCTATTTGCCCTAACTCCTGAACGAGGATGCTTGCGTTTCACTTTCGCATACTCTTATGAAAGCATGAAGTCCCCTCTCTCTCTCTCTCTCTCTCTCTGTATATATATATATATATGTAAAGTAAGTAAAGTTTAGTTAGCGACCATAGTCGAGGGTGACCCGAAGGCTTCCTTTTCGATAGCTACTACACCAAGGTGTAGGGGAGGGCGCTACTCCATTCCCTGGATTGCTCCACTTTACCCTTGAACCGTACCTTATAATGCTGAGTGTTAAGCAAGGTGGTATCAAGTTCCATTTTTAAAGTCTTTGGTATGACTCGACCTGAGATTGAACCCAGGTCTCCCGGGCCATTGGCGAACACTCTAACCGCTGGGCCAAATTGTGAACAGAAGGGCTATAAAATTTTAACACCAGACAATGTACTTAAGTATAAATACGACTGTTTAGCCACATTTCTCACATATCTGTCTGATGATTGACATCACTAGAAAATTCATGTTACGGACTTCTATTGATGATATTGATACTATTTTAGGTCTTATATATATATATATATATATATATATATATATATATATATATATAAGTCCACCCTCAAAGTGAAGAAAAAGATATTGTTCACAATTTTGAAATAATGAAAATTAGATATATGAAAGATAAGGCAAATCTAAAAGATGAAATCTTTTCAATCCATTATTAATATATTATAAATTTATGTATATTAGTATTTATGTATTATTTTAAAAATTAGTTTTGACATAAATATAAGACTAATGAGCAGAACTATAGAATATAAAGGTAAACATTTTTATTTGATATTTTATATATCCACTGTTAGCTTTGATAAACTCAAAAATTCGACTAGGCATACTATTTACTCGTGTCTGAAGTTGAACCGAAGATATTTTTACCATGTGTGTAAGATTACGTTTTTGAGTTCAGAAATTACTGAGTACTGTCGACCTCCTTCATAAACTTTTGCAACAATCAATCCCCACAATTTTTCTATAGGAGTGATGTCTGGAGAGCACGCTGGGTGGTCAAGATGTCTCATTTTTAGATCAAGCAAGTACCTCTTTGTTATTATTGCATTGTGGATAGCAGCATTATCTTGCTGAAAAATCTATTTTTCCCCATATAGCCGACACCCTTCTTGTACGAGAGATAAATCATTTAGCATCTTGCCATAATCTGCTGCTTTTTGTCGACCACTGACAAATTGCAGTTTAAGTTTTCCTGAAAATGAAAAGGTCCCCCAGATCATAAGAGATCCTCCTCTACCGTGTTGAGTAATTATCTTCTGGAAAATCCTGTCAGTTTAAACTAGATATTCTGTAGAAAGCACATCTTTTACATGCTGGTCGACGAATGTATAAAGAGTTAGAAATCAAAAATAAAAATAAAAACTAAAATTGTGCCAAAAATTGAAACCGAAAGAAGAAAAGTAAAAAAAAGAAAAAAGGGGAAAATAAGACTATTCATGTATTTATATTTTTAGTATGACTTTAACGAATTTAATAAAGATCTCGTAGTATATGTAGCAGTTACTCTCTAAAAAATGAAATAATAAAAGTAGAAAATAAAATAAAGTAACACCATTTTAAAAACTGTAAATGTCTGTCTTCGCGAGAATTAAAGGATACCTCGTTGGAATAAGATAAGATAACAAGCTACAATTTAATATGTTTTCTGAGAAGGAAAACTCACTTTACCCTATAAGAGTAGTAACATAGACATACAACAATGGAAACCATTGGATGCAGCATGGCGGATGTGAATTTATGTCCATTAATCCAACGTCGGGTCAATGTCGCACTTCATCAGTGCTTGGCGGAGAAATCTCAAAAATCAACGGTCAGAATCAAATAGTTCAGTCAGAAAATTTTGGGTATTCATCAATAAGGGTGGCGTATATTGAGAAAAAATAGTTAGATGGTAACTATGCAAAAATGCTACGTGCAGTGTTGAACAAATTCTGGAAGCAATACCTTAGAAAGCAGCAGCTGTACAGCAACTTAGGTCCCATCTCACCAGCCATTCAAATGAGATCAACAAGACATGCTAGGCATTGCTGGAAAAGAAAGAAGAAGCTAACAAATGAAGTTTTTTTATGGACTCGTACACATGGACGAGTTAGCATTTGTAGTCCGGCAAAGATTTACATAAAACAGCTCTGTCTGAACACAGCAGTCCAAAAGTTCTACCAGGAGTAATAGATGATAGGGACAGGTTGTAAGAGAGAATTTCATGCTATCAGCACGAAGTGATGAAGATAAATAAATATAAATATATACATGTATATACATGTCATGAATATATATATATATATATATGTATGTATGTATGTATGTATTAACATGAAAAATAATGACACATGGTTGAAAAACTTAATGAAAATAAATCTCATGCGTCTTTCGACCGTCGCATTTCAAAGTAATCGTCGGTACATGAAAACAATAAGGAGTGTTATTTCAAAAAAGAGGAGGTGGCGATAATAAGAAAATTATATTTATATATATATATATATATATATATAAGGAGAGAGAGAGATAGAGAGAGAGAGAGAGAGAGAGAGAGTGAGAGAGTGGGCGAGAGTTAGAAAGTTTTCTTAGTCTGATACTGGTTAATATTAGTGTGAAACCTAATCAGTACCGAATTCACTACGTGGGTTTCAAGCCAATCATTGAACACACTATCATATTTTTAAACATGAGAACCAATAGATATTGGAGACAGTTGCAAATATGACTTGAATCGTATATTTTTTCATGTACATATTATTCCTATCTTTTAGATAATATTACAGAATATTTCTGTCAAATACGTAAAATTGGATATTTTGGTAGAGTAGAGTATTTTTGCTGAGTAAGAAAGAAATAGTAACTGTCGGCCCTTTATTCTGTATTCATAAATGTACTTTGAGATTCATTTCGTGTCGTGGCCTTTGTTGTCACTCACAAAATTGGCGATCAATCAATCCTTATGGCTACGTGTTGAATCGAATTCTATGAGAGAGCCTTCCAGTTGCGTCTTGCAATTTTCAGACACAACTTCATGATGTATAGACGTGAGATACTGTGTCTTATTCACAAGTAGGAAATAAAGCCACATGAATTAAAGAAACGTACTTTGATTAATTGATCATGGAGTATTCTTGATTATTTCTTTGTGTATACGACCAGTGCTGGTTTGGGATCTGCTATGTCCGTATTTGAAATTCCACAAAAGTGTTGTTTTTTGTTTTTTTTACTTTTATAAAGATCTTTGCAGTTATCTTCAGTGAGAAAAACCTTTTTTCTTTCGAAATCTATTCGAAAGGAATGGAAATCTAGCTGGTTTTTAAATGCTAGTAATATTCTAGAAAGATCTTTTAGATTAGAATCAGTTTTTTTTATATAAATCTATAAAATAAGGAATTAGTTTGCTGTAAAATCATGCTAAACATTTTCTGAAGGTATATATTTCCATTTCTCGTGAATATCAAAACGAAAAATACATCAAGATGGACCAGGTAGCGTGATTTCGTTAAAGAAATTTGAAATTAGCAACAAAATTTGAAATGTTAATGAAAGTTACCTGTTCTTCTGACAAAGTAATGTTTATCCATATTAAAGGTATATTGTTCACATACATGCTTTTAATTAGATATATCAACCAACACACACACACACACACGCACACACACACACACACATATATATATATATATATATATATATATATAAACTCGCAATATATATATATATATATATATATTTATTTATTGTGGGTTCGCACATGTGTGTGTGTGTGTGTGTGTGTGTGTGTGCGTGTTTACAGTCACAACAAAGACACGTCTGAACTTACGAAGGATTTCAACATAAGCAGCTAAATCTACTCTCTACGATTTGTCCTCACTTAACAATATAAATCAGCAATACACATTCGATAACACAAAGAAACAAATTCGATACTCTGCAGGGAATATAAGAAAAACTTACTCCGAATGATGAATATGAGATCTTCGTCAACGCCCAAAAGGAAGCAGCAGAATGCATACCAACCAAACTAAGACCCAAACTTAGAGTTCCATGAGAGACACTGGCAATCAACGAAGGTGACCACGGAATCGTCAAGAACTACCTTGGCATTACCTTTACTTACAGAGCGGCTAAGGTTTATTATGGACTGCTTCTCAATCACTTCAAATCTGAAATTAAGAAAATCCTTAAAAGAATCAAAATGTTTTTTTGTAGAAAGCTATCCACGTCAAAGATTCTGATAATCTATTGAATCATAAGCGTTAGTGCAAATAGGCTTTAGGTGATACTCTTGGTCCAATGCATTTGATTTCATGCAAATAGAGAAGAAAGAAAAAAATACTTCTTCCGTATGGTATCTCTAAAGAAACAGTCTCAGACATAATGATGCTTTGGAGGTGCCCATGGTGTGATGGTTATCGTCGTAGGAAATGGACACGGTGACACGAGTTCAAATCCTGGACGAGACTGATAACATTTCACATAGCACTAATGCCTAATTAATGAAAGGTATGAATCCAATTAAGGGTAAGGGTAAATAGTAGGGCAGACTAGGTTCTTCAGCCTTGGTGAGGCAACTAGTCTAGGAGAAGGAAAACTCTGCATTCAAACCTGTTAAACTCCGCTTAAAATTGACCTTGTGTCATATCCTGCCCGAGCGGAGGGGTCGGGTAAATATGATAATGATGCTTTGGAGTACCACGTAAATCAAGATTCGCTCACCGGATGGAAAGACATGCGTCTTTGACATTGCAGCTAGTGTTCTCCAAAGGAATACATTTCCTCCGTATCTATTCATAATCTACCCAGACTTCGTACTTTGAACATCGATAGATCTAATGAAAGAAAATGGCTTTACCCTAAAATGGGTAAGAAGCAGACGATACCTACAAAAACGCTAATGCATTCAGACTATGAAGATAACATATTCTTCTTGAAAATATACCTATTCAAGCCGAATTATTTCAGCATAATCTGGAGCAGGCAGTCGAAAGCATTGGCCTCCACGTAAATGCAGACAAAACCGAATAAATATGTTTAATCGAAAAGGAAAAATCTCCACTCTAAATGGAGGTTCTTTGAAATTAGTGGATAAGTTCACATACCTCGGTAGCGTCTTATCTTCGGAAGGTGATATCAGTATGCGTCTAGCGAGGGCATCGACTGCTATCGATAAGTTATTGATCATATGGAAGTTTAACCTATCCAATAAATAAAACACGATTTCTTCCAAGCAGTGGTTTTATCAATTCTGCCGTATAGATGCATGACATTGACACTGATGAAACGTGTTGAGCAAAAGCTATACGGGAACTGCACAAGAATACTATGAGCGGTATTGAACTCCTTTTGGATTGAACATTCACGAAACAACACAAAGACGGTAGCATGTATACGGTTTAAAGTATTCAAATCCGGTTAAAATCACCGATAAAGAAAATTGGAATAAAATTTCTTGTGCAAACACTTCTTAACGATATTACGTGTTTCATCGGACAGACCAAGTGGTTTTAAGGAAGTATATATAAACTCTAATTTTTGTTCGATTCTATCAGGGATTTAAAAAATATCTTATCATGTAAAAAGATTTCATGCACGTATATATATATATATATATATATACGTATGCACGTATATATATATATATATATATATATGTATATATTCTTGTCCACATGCAGACCGTTTCGCTGTATAGCAACTCATCAGTGTGGCTAGACACGCGAGATGCTTCAAGTTGGGGGCGAAACACCGATAATTTTACGCCAGTCAAATATTTTACCGTAGAGGAATCGTCAATATATATATATATATATATATATATATATATATATATATATTTAGTGTCTAGAGACTCGGTTTGTAATATTCGTTTTTAGAATATAGGAGAGATTTCACATAATTCTACGGGAGTACTCGATGTATGGGTATTATTATATATATCTCTCAGGATGTTTTTAAAAAAACTCTCATACGCAGCGAATATATCCGAAACATAAATGGGAGAAAACTCAATACATTGTCATAGTGCTGGTATAAATTTATTTTGTCTTGTTTTCTTTCTCCTAATCAAAAAGCTCTTATCACCATGCCAATTGGCCGGCCCATATAAACCTAATGGGTTAAGTGTTCACCAATTGCCTGGGAGACCCGGGTTCAATACCACGTCGAGTTATAACAAAGACTCAAAAATGATACTTGATTCCATTTTGGTTAATACACTGCATTATTAGGTACGGATCAAAAGTAAAGTGGGGAAAACCAGGGAAAGGAGGAGTTGTTGTATCTAATGAAATGGGAGCTTTCGGGTCGCCTTGACTATGATTACCAACTTTACATATATGGTCTTCTTCAATTTTATTCCCGTGTTTTTTTACTTTGTGGATTTCGCAGGATACTTTCATTTAATTATTATCATTATAATTGATAATCCATTATAAGCAACATTTTTAAGAAAGAGTCCATAAGAACTGTTTCCTGTTCAATAAAAGTATGTAAGTAGACGTTTCATGTCCATTACAATTATTCAAATATCTTTTTTCATTTGATATATGTATTGAATAGAAAATATTTGTTATGGATTGTTCAATCAAGTTATTATTTGTAAGCCTGAGCTCATCTAAAGGTGTTAGCAATCTAGACTAGAAAACTATTATCAATAAGCTCCATTCTCATTGGATGCCTCAAAATTCAGTCTTTCTTTTAAACCAAACTAATTTTAAGTCACCAAATGATTACTATATTTGTAATCATTGAAGCCAGTAAACGTTTAAATTCAGTCTTTCTTTTAAACCAAACTAATTTTAAGTCACCAAATGATTACTATATTTGTAATCATTGAAGCCAATAAACGTTTAAATTCAGTCTTTCTTTTAAACCAAACTAATTTTAAGTCACCAAATGATAACTATATTTGTAATCATTGAAGCCAGTAAACGTTTAAACATATTTTTTCAGTAAATTTGATTGATGTGGCATGAAGCATTGTTTGCAAATAAAAATATCTAAAATATATTGCCATAATCATGTCTATGGTTATTAAATACGTTTATACTTTGACGAAAATAAAAATTTCCTTTGAATCACTGGATATTTTTAATGACATCAAGTTAAGTTTCGTTAAAATTGATGAAATTATAAAATGAATTCATCTAATTAATTTATGCAATAACTGTGAATTAATTACTTGAATATTCTCTCTCTCTCTCTCTCTCTCTCTCGCTCTCTCTCTCTCTCTCTCTCTCTCTCTCTCTCCGCTTCTCTTCAATTCTCACTTAGATATAAGATTAAAATAGATTTTCGTATACATACACATATATAGTTATATACATGTATGTATTCGTATCTATGTATACATATATACATATATATAATCACGGACACATACACATACGCGCGTGCGCACACACACACACACACACACACACACACACATATATATATATATATATATATATATATATACATATATTATACTTATATACTCAAAATGAAAATCAAAAGATATATAATACTCATTTTATGAATAATCATCCTCTTAATCACATTCATAAAGGAATTTAAAATATTTTCATGAAATAAATGTCAACTACTCAAAGTTGGTAATTGTAACGTCATTGGAACTGAAATATTTTAGGAATGCAAATTAAATGAATATTTCTAAGAATATGAAATAATCTTTTTAGGGGGGAAATATTTATAATACACAAATTTTCATATATATAACATAAAACAAATATATAAAATCTTGAAATTATTTTTAAGTTAATTAGATTTCGACAACTTACTTGGTAGATAGATTGATTGAGTGATTTTAACGGCATATCAACTGATGAAAGTTTATGATATGCCAAGAGGTTAGGGAATCTTGTTCATTGTACATTTATATTTACATTTTTTGTTTAGATGTCTCTTAAGATGTCAAGTATTCCTATCCAATATAGCTAATTTGAACACAGTTAAGTTTTCAAGTGTTCCTATCTGATACTATTTGTTGTATTCTGACCTTTGACCCGGCCAAACTTGCCATTCCAAGGTGATGCACTGGAAGGAAGTGACATATTCCAATGGCAGTTATGAGAGGAAATCGCGTAGGCGTGCTTGGCTAACGAAATGAGACAAGGTAAAAAATCCCATGGTACACTCATAGACTGATGTACCGGAAGAGAGTGACCTGTGAACTGCATGACAGTTATTTCCGCTTGATGACAATCAAACATGTCATTCCAAAGATTGAGTAGGCGATTGAGTGGGCGTTGAACTATCATATAACTCGGTCAAGACAAAAAGTCAGACAATTGGAGTTGCAGTTGGAGTTAGCAACAAGATGTGGTAGGGAAAGCCACACCCGGCCGTAGGGGCCCTCGGGGCCCCTGATTGAGTTGTGGTCCAGAAAAATTGCTGATAAGATGTGGTAGGGAAAGCCACTCCCAACCGAAGGGGGCCTCAGATCCCCCAGTAGTTTTGGAGACCCGTTGGTGACAAGATGTGGTAGAGAAAGCCAGCACTCAGCAGAAAGCTGAGCCCCTGGGCCTCCGGTTGAGCAGCCCTGGAGAACGAGAAAGACACAACGCTGACGGCCATAAGAGTGGGGGTCAAAATGTTGCAGTTATGTTTGGTCGCCAACTCCCTCTCACCGTAAAAACCCCACACAACCCTTTCAAACCTTGCAAATAAATTGAGAGGTATACATTTTCTAAAGAATTCTTCGCTTGTCGTTTATTATTGCGTCGGTATGTATCCAGCATATATATGTATATGTGTATATAAGCATATAATAACACTGGTTTACAAAGAAATTGAGGCAAGCACAAAAATACCCGTTTTTACCTAATTTAAGGGTACTGAATTTAAATTTGAAATCCGTTTTTACTCATCACCTCTAGTTTTTTAGAGAAGCATAGTGTGCATTTTGTGCATATACGGTACATAAAGGCGTATTTGAATTTAGGGTTAATTCTAATATTGTGAAACTTATGGCTTTTTTTTTAGTTATTATGCACTAAATGTAAGTGATAGCATTACATTATATATATATATATATATATATATATATATATATATATATATATATATATATATATATATATATATATATATATATCAAGACGGATTTTGACTGTCAAGGCAGCAGATCTCAATCCACACACTGGTAGTCATGGAAGAGGTTGTCTCGCAGGCGGCGCAGGAGGTTGGTGTCCCTCAACTATCGTGTTACACATCTTTTGGGTTACTAAATATTAGTATTACATTTTCAAATGCACATTTAGTTTTACTTTGTTATATTTTCAGATTCTCCAATGGCTTCAAGCACGTCAAAATGTCGAGAATGCCTCAACAAGGCCAATTCTTTCTGCTACGTGTGTGGGGACTTCACAACAGTTGCAGAGCGTCGAACTATCTCTTCCCTCCTCAGAACCGCCTTCTTTCACTATTTTGACTGTATGATTGGTGATCAGGACAAGTCTTGGGCTCAACACATCTGTTGTATACCCTGCTACAATGGACTAACTGCATGGTTTAATGGCAAAAAAGTGGCTTTCAACTTTACAGTCCCAATGGTTTGGAGAGAGCCGCGAAACCACGCAGATGATTGTTATTTTGTGAGACTTATATAACTGGTTTCAATGCATCTTCCAGGAAAAATATCAAATATCCCAACCTTCGATCTGCTATGAGACCCGTTCCCCATTCAGATGATCTTCCTGTACCCACACCTCCATTGAATAAGGATCTTCTTTCCACATCAGATGAAGAAATGCCTTCAAGGGAGGATTCGGCTGAGTCAATATCTTTGGAAGATATTGAGTCTACATATTCAGGAACAAGTGGCAATGAGCCACACTGGATCACGCAAGAAGAACTGAATGATCTTACTCGTGATTTGTATCTGTCAAAACAGCAGTCAGAGCTCATGGTTTCTAGGCTTAAACAGTGGAACCTAGTCCAGGAAGATGTAAGGATCACCAGCTTCAGGAATCGGAACAAAGACCTTGCTTCCTTTTTCGACATGGAAAACAAGTTGTGCTACAGCACAAACATACCTGGCTTGTTTACGTCCCTTGGTTTGCTACATAATCCTTCAGACTGGCGTCTTTTCATAGACTCTTCCAAGCGAAGTCTCAAGGGTGTTCTGCACAACGGGAATAAATATCCCAGCATTCCCATTGCACACTCTGTCCATCTAAAGGAGTCCTATGACAATATGGAGCTTCTTTTAGAAGCTATTAAGTACAGTGAGTACCAATGAAGTCTGTGTGGGGACCTCAAGGTCATTGGTCTTCTTATGTGTATGTAACCGTGCTTCACAAAGTACTGTTGCTTTCTCTGTCTCTGGGATAGTCGAGCTGTATCCCAGCATTACAAGCAGAAAGATTGGGGGTCTAGAAGCACTTTTGTTCCTGGCGAACACAGCCTCAAGGAGAATCATCTGGTGGATATGAATAAGGTGCTTCTTCCTCCTCTTCACATAAAGCTTGGTTTGATGAAGAATTTCGTGAAGGTGTTGCACAAAAATGGTGCTGCCTTCCAACACTTGTCTACTATGTTCCCAGGTCTTAGTGCTGCTAAGATCCGAAAAGTGCAGAAGGGTACTGATTTTGAGGAGCTTCTTAACTTAAAGGAACTGAGAGCATGGGAAGCATTCAAGTCAGTCTGTTGTGGCTACCTTGGTAACACACACGTAATAGATAACTAAGCCTGTATTGAGAAGTTGCTAAAGTCTTACGAGGTTTTGGGGTGCCAAATGTCACTCAAGATTCATTTTCTTCATTCCCACCTCAACTCCTTTCCGCTAAACCTTGGAGCAGTAAGTGATGAGCATGGAGAAAGATTCCATCAAGACATTACGAAGATGGAGAGCAACTATCAAGGCAAATGGAACCCCGGCATGATGGGAGACTTCTGCTGGATGCTCTTGCGTGACATCCCGGGGGCAAAATACACCAGATCTTCTAAGAAAACACACTTTTGACTTCCTGTGGTACTATGAATTGTGTAATTGTGTCATCCAAGTATATTGATTCAATCAGTGTTTTTTATCTGTCCTGTTTTATCTGTTATAAGCTGCTGCAACTCTTGGAATATGCACGTATATTCTCTGTTTATATTAAAATGAGACTATTTAAAAGCCAGAAAACTAGAGGTGATAGAGCAAAACTATTTATAAATTTGAATTCAGCAAAGCCAAATTAACAAAAACACCTATCCCCATTCTTGCTTCAGACCAAAAATTTAATTTTGTAAACCAGTGTAATCATATGATTTCAAGCAGCTATTTTAGTTTAATAACAACCCGTGGTGTAATGATTATCGTCGTAGGAAATGGAGACGGCGATAAACTCTGCTTAAAAATTGACCTTGTGTCATATCCTGCCTAAGTGGGGGGGGTTGGTAAATATGGATAACAATCTTTTCTTAGCACTGTTATTTTCTTTTAAGTAACTAATAACAGACCCCTGTAAAAAAACTCATACATTGTAGTAATTCTTTTAATGGAAATTATATTCTTTTACAAGCATCAAGTTTTCTTGTTGAGGAAAAAAGAATTAAAAATATCTATGAGATCAATAAATGGGACCACTAGAAATCTTCAAAACTTAATGATGATATAAATATCTATAATTATCCACAGACAGACTGTTTCAATGTATCACAACTCTTCAGTGTAGCTAGATACGTAGGACGTTTGAAGCTCGGATCAAAACCCGCCCAACTTTACATGTAACTTAGTCTCATACCGCTCAGCCAACAAGCGAACCACATCAGCAAGGGGATTATAAGATATTAAGCATTAGCTTTTGTTTGTTTACATTTATACCTTACCGGATACCAGAATGCTCAATTCGTTCAAAAAGCTTTGCATTATGCGAGTGGCAGCCGGAAATTCCTTCACTAGAGTGCTCAACCCCCGTGGGGGAGCTTATATGTCGTTATCAACAGACAAACTAGTTTTTCAAGTACACAATAATTCAATAAATCCAGTCAGCTGAGGCAGCAAAATACATCGACTGCATCTCTGCAGATGGGTAAGACTGCATCAATCAATTGACCTGGTTTTGATATAACACCATCTGATGGTGAATCAATTATTCATTGCATTGTATCGGGAGTACTTTCTGTTGATAACTCCTTTAATCGTCCATTTACTCCAAAGTTTTATCGAATGATTATGTCCTAATTGGTACATGAAACGTTTAATTTCAAAACTATTATAAAAAGAGGTGAAATTTTAATCTCTTTTGGGTTTTATAAAACATTTGATAACTTTTCAATTCATGAAGTTTTTTTTTTAACAATTTGACTGTTCATATCCACACACACACACACACACACACACATTTATATATATTGAAACCTTTTGACTGCACGCTACCGCTCCTCTCTCTCTCTTTCTCACTTACTGGAAAACTTTTAACTGCTTGCCAACGGTCCAGTCTCTGTTTCTTTCTCCCTCTCTTTCTCTCTCTCTCTTTTTCTTTCTTTCTCTCTCTCTCTCTGTCTCTCTGTCTCTCTCTCTTTTACTTACCGCGTCAATACACTGGTTTGCACAATCTTACTGTGAAGCAACAAATGCTACACAACAATGTTGAGATTACTTCTTTTATATGAGTTCTGGCTGACCGAAATTTGCATATGTCTCAAACACCGTCCTGCCAGAGACGAGACGCGCGACCTACAATTTGCACTCCCAACGACGCTCATGCCTCCGTTTTTCTATATCTTCGGTACTCTACACGCAAGACACATTAGCGCCATTTTTTTAATTTAGACGTAGGCCATTTTGCTCGTCACTTCTTGTTTCTTTCCTTCGGTGTTGCTATGAAATGGATTTGATTCACATTGCTTAGTTGTCACATTTCATTTCTCTTGTTCATTCGACTCACCACCTGTTTATTTTATCCAGCCGTGGACGGTTGCTGGATTCACGTAAACGTCAGCTGTTCCGCCTGCATATACAGCAACTGCTCGTTGTCTCATTGAACGACGAACACCGGTTGGCACATCGGAGGCAGCAGTCTGCGGGTTCAGCCTTTCAATTTCGCTATATATATATATATATATATATATATATATATATATATATACATATATATAGCGAAATTGAAATATATATATATAGTGAATTGATGCGAATAAACACAATATATTTACATCGGCAGTGTAGACATTTTCATTGCAACACACTCCTGTGACGAAATTAACAATCTTAAACAAACTCCGTACTAAACTTTACTTCCGAACTCAACATTAATAAAAAAAAATCCCTTTCCTTGATATACTTTCCGACTTCATCATTAATGACGAATTCACTATATCTCCATATAAAAAGTCTACCAACGACAATTCCACCATACTAAACTATAGCAGTGAATGTCCCCCAAAATATAAATTAGCAATTATAAAAAAAAAGCTTAATTCATGAAGCATTTTACATTTCCTCATTTAAGACTATATTTTACAAAGAACTTACTAACATAAAACAAACCCTTGCTAATAACAATTTCCAAATAAACTAGTAGATCAACTAATGAAACTGTATCTTAATAAACTTTAACAAAAATAATTAGACTACCAACAATAACAACACTAACAGAATTAATCTATACTACAGAGATCAAATGCAATATAACTACAAATTAGACAAACAAGCAATAACCAATATTATAAAAAGACACATTAAACCTATAAAAAAATTATCATCGCTGCACCATATTGTTAAGTATAACACCAACTCCGCTAAAAATACACCAAAACCAAATCAATGTTGTTTATGTCCATTTCGAGAGTGCCTCTAGAAAAACAAAAATAATTCTTACATTGGCTATACAGCCACAAAATAATCTCATTGTATCACTTATCACCTTTCTGAAAATAGCACAATAAAACGACATTTAATTATAAAACACGACAATAGCACCAAGCAACTTACATCTTCCTATGTTAGGAACTTCCTCACAGATAATATAATAATCATATATAAAAACAATAATAGAATACGATTACAAATCCTTGAAGCAATATGCATAAAAAAAACAAATACAGATAACATAGCATTTAACGCAGGCACCAACATATTAAATGCTTTTAATAACTAAAATTCTCTAAATGTATTAGTAAACCTTTTTCCAAAATAACGTTTTTAAACAAACGCTGAAAACGTTCCAAACGTTACTTTGTAAGTGTTTATAATTTGCATGTACAACTTTGTTAAGTTTTTATTATTCATACTGGTGTGTTGTAGCATACAAAAATTACAGATTCTCGAGGTGCTCCACATCAGAATGAAACAACCTAAACTCAACAGAATGAATTTTGAATCCAGTACTAATGTACATAAATGTCTTTAGCTACTGCAGCTACTCATGGAAACGAATAAAACGCTAAAGCAACACACCAGTATAAGTAATAAACACTTACAAAGTAGTAATGTACATGCAAAAGTCACATCGGTTTTGAATTATACACACTCCTGATGATGGCAGAAAGTACTTAGGTACACACTAAATTATGGGAGTTTCATTAAGCAATTCCCGTTGGACAACATAAAATCAATGCGGCAACTCGAAAGGTCATATACAAAAATGTGCAAACAAAATATGTCTATACTGTTTCAATATATATATATATATATATATATATATATATATATATATATATATATATATATATATATATATATATATATATATATAAGTCATTTAGTATATAGCAGGTACGTTTTTTTTTGTTGTTTTTTTTTTTTAAAAAAGGAAACTTTTTCTCGGTTTTGTTTACCGTAAATGTAAACAATGCATTGTTTGGAATTCGATTCAGAAAGAAATTTTCATCTTGCAATAATATTTGTATAAGGACAATTCATTATGGCGGCAAATGAAACAGTGTCATGAAGGCTTGAACAGATTACCACAATCAAATTTTTGGTGTCTGAGTGATGCAACAATAAACACCGTTTCCTACCACCAACTCCTTAGAAAAAATTAACTTCATTTATTGAATATCCTTCGTACGGTAAAAATACCTTCCATATTTTAAACTTAAACTTATTAAAATGTATGAGGTGTTTCTGTAGAACCCTATATATATATATATAGAGAGAGAGAGGGATGAAGAGAGAGAGGGATGAAGAGAGAGAGGAAGAGAGAGTAACTAACAGAGAAACAGAAGGAGGAGGATAGGTATTCATATATACGTGTGTTTGTGTTTGTACGTGTGTGTGGGTAGGAGTGTTTTAATATAGAAAGGCAGACAGAGAGAAGATGATATGTGTGTATATCTATCTATCTATCTATCTATCTATCTCTCTCTCTCTCTCTCTCTCTCTCTATATATATATATATATATATATATATATATATATATATATATATATATATATATTCCATCGGTGCATACATGTATACGTACGATTAAATTAAACACTGAATAAGTTTCATGGTTTTCATTATATTCTGATATAATAAGTAGCCTATTTACTTGCTGTTATATTTCCTATTTCATATTTGCAACTTGCAGATAATTTCTTGATTTTATTGTTATAGCCACTAAAATATCCATTTTAATCAACAATTTACTTCATTTTACCGAGAATTTTCCTGAAAAAAAGGCAAAGTACTGAAACAAACACTTCATCAAAGAATGCAAACTTTATAAAATTCACTGTTTTTATTTTATTTTATTTTATTTGGTTTTATTTAGATAATATTGGTTAAATGTGATTCTTTTTCTGTCTATATTTTTTTTCATGAGAAGTCTTCCATATTGGGAATAAGAAAGGAATTCTTTATTAATTTTTCACTATTTTTCTTTCATCATTTTCATTGCTTTTTTATCGCACAACTCAGAATGGCAAACAACTTGAGCGTTCGGATAATAAAAGCTAAAAAAAGGAAAAAGAAAAAGACAAAACAAAACAACAACACAGATGAAAGCGAAAACTAATCAAAAATTAATGATGAAAAATTTAATCTAAAATTTCAGACAACTCAAGAATGGAATTCTGTAATTGATTCAAAGTTGTAGTGAAATTTAAAATTCAAGATGCCTTCAAAAATGTCGATCAATACGACAACGTTTCATATTTTCCACACTTTTAGTTTAACGGGTATCCACGGAAGGTATTTCTTAAAAGATTTTTTTTTTTCATCTTTACTTTCTGCTGGATCATATCACAACAAATATGAATTTTAAGGAACATCCTGGGCATGGCTATTTAGAATTACTTTCAGCTGGAATTGCAATCAAAACTGAATTTCCAGTGACGATGTTTCCTTTACAGGAAGTTTGTATATGTCGTTGTTTGCACGGTAAGATGTTTTTAGGTGCACGATTTTCTTAAGAAGAAAAGCCAAATTTTTGAACGAATGGATTTAAGTCGATATATTTTACATTATTTTCAATGTTTTTTTTTATTCATAATAAGACTAGAGATAATCAGGTCACTGTTGTTATTATTTGTATATAACTTTCATTAATGTTTAGCAAGCACACTAGTCTTTAGATAATAAGATTCTGGAAAAATCACTCTCGTGGATAATACGATTCGACCTTTGATGTTAGCTTAAATTTAGCATTTTTTCAACTTTTCATCGGTTAGTAATGATAAAAAAATAGAATTTATATAGTTAACATTATGTCTAAAAACACAAGATGTACACTGTTTTAGAGCAAACACACAAACTTGTTGACTGAAAAAGGGGTTTGTGGGAAGATAAGTTCACTTGTGGAGACATAAAATCATAAACAAATATAGATTCCAGAAGTCATTTCTATGTAATGACATAAAATTTTATATATATATATATATATATATATATATATATATATATATATATATATATATATATATAACTGTCATCCTGTCCCGAATAAAGTGAAGCATATGGCCAGAAAAAAAAAAATTCAAAATTTCTCATGTATGATACGAACCTTTGACTTTGCGGCAGAAAGATCTGGAAAAATAGTGCATCTTGAGCGCAAAAATATTACTGTATATATGAGGCGTACGTATTGTAATGGTTATTGTCATCAGAAAATAAACTGGGTGACCCAAGTTCAAATCTTGCTGCTGGCTGCCTGCATTTCCCTTTGCATAAATACTCTTGGGGAAGATGTGCACAGAATTAATCTCCTTATATCTACAAATAAGAAAAAGTCGGGAAGAAGAGACTCTTCAAACTTGTAATGACAACCAGTACAGGAGAAGAAAAACTTTGAAATTAAATCTGTTAAATTCTGCTTAGGAATGAATTTGCTGGTGCAGTGGAGTTTCTTAAACACACACACACACACACACACACACACACACACACACACACACACACACACACACACAGTATATATATTTATATATACACTTCTCTCCAGACAATATTCTCGATATTTTGATTCCTGCTTGTCCCGTACACATCGACGAAGAGAAGTAAGTAAACGAAAAATAATGTTTAATTTTTCCTATTTCTTGAATTGGCTCATAAGGAATATTTCACAGATAATAATAATAATAATAATAATAATAATAATAATAATAATAAAGGAATTACACCCCAGAGACGATGGTGACAGGCTATATGTATCTAGAAAAGAGCGAGGAAGAGGACTTGACAACATCCAAGACAGCGTTGACGCATCGATACAACGGCTCGAAGACTACATAGAAAAACACGAACGAGGACTAATTACAACCATCAGAAACGATACGGACAACATGATAGACGAAAAAATGACAACAACTAGGAAACAAAAATGGGAGGGAAAACAACTCTATGCCGCTTTCAACGTCTAATAAAGAACATCTCACACCAGAAAGCCTGGACCTGGCTAAGAAAAGGAAACCTTAAGAAAGAAACGGAATCCCTCTTAATAGCAGCACAGGACAACGTCATAAGAACGAATCATATCAAAGCGAGAATAGATAAGACGCAACAAAACAGTAAATCTAGGCTATGCGGTGACAGAAACGAAACGATCAATCACATAATGGGTCGGCAAGGTGATCCACTGGGAAATGTGCAGGAAATTTCAATTCAACCATACAAACAAATGGTATGTGCACAACCCAGCACCTGTCCAAGAAAATGACTCGCATAAACTCGTATGGGACTTTAACATACAAACGGATCAACTAATCCCGGCCAGACGACCAGACCTCATAATAATCAACAAAAAAAGAGAATCTTCAAAATTGGAGACTTTGCTGTCCCGGCGAACCACAGAATAAATCGGGAGGAAAGTGAAAAGAAGGATAAGTATCTCGACCTCGCTAGAGAATTGAAAAAGCTGTTGAACATGAAAGTAACGATTGTGCCAATTGTGATTGGTGAGTTAGACACAATAACTAAAGGATTATTAAAAGGCCTGGAGAACTTGGATGTTGGCGGACGGGTAGAGACTATGCAAACGACAGCATTGCTGAGAACGGCCAGAAACCTGAGACGAGTCCTGGAGACTTGAGGAGACTTGCTGTCACTCAAACTCCAGTGAAAAACCATCAGCTAACGACAATGTGAAAATTTCTAAAGGAGTAACAAATAATAATAATAATAATAATGTATCAAGAACAGGTTGAGGAATTATTGCTCGGAAAGAATTAATAAGAATGACTAGCAAAATAAAATTAAGCACAACGGCAATTTCAACAACGTCCCCACCCAACTAGCAAAATAATATAAACACATAAGGTTTAGAAGGTGTACGGATAAGACTTATTTGAGGAATGATCGCGTGTACTCGATATAGACTTGATAGAAAAATATTTTTTTATCAGGCGTTTTATTTGTTGTTCCTCTTTTCGCACGTGGTCGTGCCTTTTCTTTCCAACTGCCGACGCTGCGTTTTCTTTTCATCTGTTCATTCTACATTTCTGTTTCCAACCAATCACACTGCGGGTCTTTGGTCCACTGTCGCTTAAAACTACGCCGCTCTTGCTTTCCTATTCACGCCGGTAGGCGAAAGAGGTCTCATTCTATTTACTCTTGGGACTTCCGGTCAACAACCTGCCTGTACTCCTCTCTTAATTTGTCCGTTGGATGCTACTATGTGAAACATGACAAATATAGGTTCCAATATATATATATATATATTCCTTTTAGATTTTTGTAGATTTTTTTTATTTTCTCGCACCAGTTTATTTTGATTCCTCTTTGGTGCTGAATAAATCCCATGCATCAGACGCGAAAATTCAAAAGGGATTAATTATATCAAAATGGCCGATATGAATAACTCAATTTTTTAAAACTTATACGAACCTTCACCATGAAGTTCTACAGTGTTAATTGCTTAAGTTAATACAGCAAATAAACCCTGAAACCCCCAGGAAAGATCTGCTAAGTGAGCAAGTTACATGATGTCACTTTATTGCAGTAACAGAGTAATTTTTTTGGGGGGGGGATAAATCCAAATCACAAACTAACGATGTTTACCTATCCTTGCCATAAAGCTTACAAAAATGTCATCAAGTTGCTGCTGCTGCTGCTGCTGATGATGATGATGATGATGTAACAAAAGAAAAAGGAGCATACTTCCCACTCACAGTTAGCACCAGCGCGGCATTAATTCTACGTCCAAATCATTCTACCATACTCTATATTTGAAAATCTAACAAAGTACACAAGCTAAGAAAAATTCTGGAAAGTCTTTAAGTTAGTGACCATTTATAGACAGTAGAAAGTCCTTTAAGATAACAAAAGTTAAGGAGAGATGATCCTTTATTGCACTTAAATATGTGACAGCAGGCACCTTAATCAACGTAGAATCTGATACAGAATACAGATTCTAAGTTGCTATACAAGATCATCTGTACATAACTTTTGTTATCTATGGGGAACTTCCGCTTTCAGCTTAACTTGAATGTGCTATAAACTCCAGAAGTACAGCAGCAATTTCATGAAGAATGAAATCATTCAGCTCGTCTGTGATCTACTTGAGCCTTCCGGTAGCCTCAGTGAAAGTATCACGTGAGGGATAAATCTGAAGAGCGAGTGAGCCACAAGATGTCAGTACCCTAGAAAATCTTCTTAATCGCACTATCACCAATCCATGTCATGACAGCAACTGATATGGCATTACGTCTGTTTCTCCTCATAAACAAACTTCCCATCTGTTCACCGAATGATATATATATATATATATATATATATATATATATATATATATATATATATATATATATATATATGTTAAGCACCAGACAAAGCTCTTCCTATGACACTTGGCTTAATACCGATTTCTCTTCAGTACATATTCTCTCCAACAACAAAGTAGCAAAGTTCTAATATATACCAGGCGTTCTGTATAATCATTAATATTTTTTACTCCTACATTTTTACTTTCCTTCATTGCTTTGTCAATCTTACATTTTCTTTCACTCCTTCCACTTTCCATTTGGCGGTAACCAAATAAATCTTTCGCTAACACCATTTTCGCTGTCTGAAGAGTGTGTAACCACATGAAACTGGGGTTACTGTGAAGAGAATGCAATATTGTAATTTTGCATATAGATATAGATATATATATATTGTCATCCACAGACTGACCTGTTTCGTTCTATCAGAACTCTTCAGTGTGGCTAGACAGACTGAAATACCAATCCAAGTTTCTACCACTCAGCCATGAGGAAACCAGCGCAAGCGAATGGAAATTTAAACGCCTATGTATCGCATTTGTTTTTTGGTTTACATATATCCGCTTAACGGCTACCGATATATATACATATATATATATATATATATATATATATATATATATATATATATGTGTGTGTGTGTGTGTGTGTGTGTGTGTGTGTGTGTGTACAAGCTGGATTACCCAGTGTTTGTCGGAACAAAGAAACCACGTTGTTGATTTATTGAGAAAATTCTTGTAAACTTTTATCAAACAAATCGATGTAAAGCAAGCAATATACTGACAAAAGAGTGTTTATGTCGATAATACTTCTGAACGAACAATATTATGACTATTAAACTAGGAATTACTATGATTTTTTTAGAACTCTAGATGCCTTTAAAAGCTTTATTAAACGTCTGTGTGAACCTGAGTGACCTTAGAAGTTATAATCTAATTTCATTCGTCTTCCAACTAGCTGTATGCTCTAAAAACATTTTATATCCATAATAAACTCATTATCTTCCTACATTCAGCCACAAATAGCAATTCTGACCATCAAATGACCTGTATTGTCTTCTTCTGACCTCGAAGGTCAGCGCCACCTATCCTGTATTTATCAGTAAGTCAAAATAAGGAAAATGTTGAATCCTTTGTAATTTCTCTTTCTATTAGTTTATATATATATATGCATCCGATTAACTAATTCTTAAACTAAAACAGATGTACCAATGTTTACATACTACTTATTTTGTTAATACTATATATATATATATATATGTGTGTGTGTGTGTGTGTGTGTGTGTGTGTGTGTGTGTGTGTGTGTGTGTGTGTGTGTTTACCCAAACTCTCCCCGCAGGATGTGAACAGGGCAATTTTTAAATGGGGTAAAATTGGTTTGAATTCAGAGTTTTCCTTCATTAAGACAGGTCTGCCCTGCTATTTATCTATAGCCGGGGAGGGAATAGTTGGATTCAAGTAAAAGGTAAACAGTTACGTCTGTTAACGTAATAATTTACAAAGTTTTGTTTTTGCTTTGATGTGACACAGGGCTGAATGAATGGGGTACCCAATGAGATTCAAACACATTTGTGAAGGTTTGCTAATCTAGTTTGGTAACCCTTACCCGGCCCGAGGTGACTCGTCCATTAATGTATTCGGTCTCTTTATCTTGACCAGCCCATTGACGTAGTGGATAGAGTGTTCGCCAATGGTCCTGGAGACCGCGTTTCAATCACAAATCAACTCATACCAAAGACTCAAAAATTGTACTTGATGCCTATTTGTTTAATAATCAGAATTAATAAGTACTTATCAAGTGTAAGTGGAGCAATATATTCATATACAAGTTATCTAAATTTTCCTAAACTTTGTATGTCAATGAGCAATTCCTCCTCTTCATCTCTTTGTAGTAGCTATTGAAAAGAGAGACTCTCGACTAGGGTCACCAACTAAAAAACTTATATATATGAGTACATATTATTTGGTTTATTTGTTAATGGCATATCAACATTCCCGGGTTACTTAATATCAAAGCCATTCTTAGTGATATTATTGTGGGTAAAGGGGTTCAGTGATTGTGGGTTCATAAATTTTCAAAGTGCATTAATCCTAAAGGGATTGTAGCAGGTTTAGATGTCTAGCTCGCTTACGTTGAGGTGACAGTCCAGCACTTTTTGCCATTAATCTACGGGGACTTCTCCTTTTTGTATGTATGTATGTATGTATGTATGCAAGCGTGCGTGCATGTGTGTATATGTTAGTGAATATCTGTCGAAATATTTTGGTATTCTGGAGGACTTTTATAAGAATAACACCCACATTTATTTGCATACATCATCATCATCATCATCATCATCTCGCGATGCTAGCACGGATCTCCTTGACCCTCTCTCACCACCCGTCACTATCGTCCATCGCTCCTGGGGGGTCTTCCAGGCTATATCTAGTATCGGCTCAGAGTTGTTGTATTTAAGTTATTCCTGGTCGTCCTACTTTTGCTCATCCATGTGAAGAGGTCCACAGCAGTATATCACTTATGTGTTCGTCCCTACTTCTCTAGCCGTGTTCTGCATGTCAGGTTCGTCTAACTTGGATAATTTTCGTGATGGGTGGTAGGTGGCTGTACAGCTACTGTTTTATGGGGTGTTGCCTCCAGGATTTGTTCAATACAACTCGCAGCATTTTTGTGTAATTGCCGCCAAGCTTTTTCTCCATGCTTTTAGTTAGCGTCCATGTGGTGCATCTATATCGCAATATTGACACGACCACTGCTTGGAAAAAATGCGTTTTATTTTATCGGTCAGGTCTGACTTCCATATGACCGATAGCCTATCGATAGTTACCCATGTGTTTTATATCTCGAGTTGATGTCATTCTCGGCTGATGAGACGCAGTTTCCGGGGTTGGTAAAGTTGTCCTCTAGTTTTCAAAATTGTATTCTGTCTAGCCGGCATTGACATGGAGGCCTATGCTCCGTGCTGTTCGTTCTAGACTATGTAGCAAGGATTCGGCTTGGGTAAGTGTATTTGCTATAAGCGATATGCCATCGGCGTAATCCGCGTCTTAAATAGCTTGTGAAGGGTATATTCTACTTCTTTCCTTTGCTAGGTTGGAAGAAAACGATGTCCAGGACATTAGTTTTTCTTAAAGAGATTTTGTTTTATGAGTAGCATTAACATAAATTCGAACTTTTTTTGACGATCAAGTTTTTTCTGTATTCACAATCATTATGCTAATCCTTCCCCACCATAAACAAATTGTTGATGATTTTGAAAATGGAACGTTAGCTTCGATTTTTAGATGTAAAGATGTTTAGAAGCTGGTGATTTGCTTTCATATTGTTTTAAAATGTTTAACAGGTGTTTCTTTCTTTCAGAGGAGAGTGATATTGAAATAAAAGAGAAGACAAACATATTGTCGAAAAATCAAGATGAACTGGAAATTTAAAAGACTGATCAAAATGAAATGAAAAGAAAGAAAGAAAGAAACAAAGAAAATTTAGAAAGAGAAGGGACCTGAAAGATAAATTAAGGAAAGGGAAAATTAAGACTGATTAAAAAATTTAAAAACGACATGAGGAAGATATGACTAGCGAAATAACCAAAGAAATGAAAAATAAAAGAGGAAAAGTCCCGAAAAATCGATCAAGAATATAAAGGTAAAAATAACACTGATGGAAGAAATGCTGATAAGAAAGAAAGAAAGAAAGAAAGAAAGAGGAAAACCATGAGGGACCAAAAATATTATTATTAAAGACAGGGAAAAATGACTGATCGATGAAAGATTTCAAAAAGAAAGAAAGAAAGAAAGAAAGAAAATATAAATTCGACAAACGACTCGGAGAAAAAATGAAGTAAACAAGGAAATCAATATCATCATGTCGTGCCGCCAGCACGGATATCACTGACCCTCTCTCGCCACTTCTCCCGATTACTCATCGCCTCTGGCAGGTCTTCAGGGTTACATCCTGTGTCCTCACATAGTTGCTGTATGTATGTTCGAGCTGGTCGTCCTGCTTTTGCACGGCCATATGTGGGGGTCCATAGGGGTACATCACTTATGAGCTCGTCCTTGCTTCTCCAGCAGTGTCCCGCGTGTCTGGTTCGTCTAACTTGTATAGTTTTCGTGATGGGGGGAAAGTGTCTGTATAGTTGGTGTCTCGTGGGGTGTTGTCGCCAGGACTTGTTCAATACTGCTCTCAACATTCTTGTGTAGTTTCCGTCTAGTTTCTTCTCCAGCCGTTTAGTTAGCGTCCATGTAGTGCATCCATATAGCAGTATCGACACGATCGCTGCCTGGAAGAAACTGCGTTTCATTTTATCGGTTAGGTCTGATTTCCATATGATCGAGAGCCTATCGATAGCCGTCCATGCCTTCATCAGTCATGTGTCGATGTCTTTTTCGGTTGATGAGACGCTACTTCCTAGGTAGGTGAATTTGTCTACTAGTTTCAGAGAGGCTCCGTCTAGTGTGGCAATGTTGCCTGTTTGGTTGTAACACATATATTCAGTTTTGTGTGCATTGATATGGAGGCCAATGCCAGCTGCGGCTCGTTCCAGACTATGCAGTAGTGTCTCTGCTTGATTAGGCGTATTCGCCAGTAACGCCAAGTCATCAGCCTAGTCGGCGTCGGTGATTGTTTTTGCGGGGTATCTTTTGCTTCTTCTCTTAGTCAGCTCGAAGCCATTTTCTCTGATTTTGTCGATCGAAGTTCTAAGCACGTAGTCTAGACAGATGATAAAGAGGTACGGGGCTAGCGTGTCTCCTTGTAGTACTCCTGCAACAATGTCGAAGTATTCCGTGTCTCCATCTGGTGAACGTACTTTCACTTTGGTGTTTCTGTAGAGAATCATTATCGCTGCTACGGTTTCTTTTGGTAGGCCGTATGCTAGTAGGATTTGCTCCATCTTCCCTCTGTGTATGGAATCAAAGGCCTTGGTAAAGTCGACAAATAGTAATGTCGCCTGAAGGTTTTTTGCCCGAACGCCTTCAAGGATTCTACGGATGGTCAGTATTTGTGAGGTTGTGGATCTATTTCTCCGGAAGCCATTTTGGTTTTTCCTAAGAATGTTGTCTATTTTGGGTTCTATGCGGTTTCGTAGTAGGGCATTGTAGATTTTGGCTGCTATGGATGTAAGTGTTACCCCTCTGTAGTTCTTGGCTAGTCCGTGGTCGCCTCTTTTAGGGAAAAGAAGGATGCATCCCTTCGTCCATCTTTCTATCCTATTTTGACTATAGACTGCGTTGCATTGCCGGAGCAGTATATCGTCGAATTGTCTAGTCTTCCACACTTCTGGGGTGGGGGGATCTCGTCTAGCCCTGCAGCTTTCCTATTTTTAATTCTTCTAAGAACTGAGTCGAGTTCTTCTATGAAAGGGATTTATTGATATTTTAATAGAACGACCAAGAAAAAAAAAAGGAATAGTAAAGAAAAAAGAATGAAAGAAAGAAAAATCAAATAAAAAAAAGCCCAAAAACAGAAAAAGAAAAAAGAAAACAAAACCAAAGAAATAAAAAGAAAGAAAAAATGTGAAAGAAAGAAAAATGAATAAAGAATAAACAAATAAATAAATAATATCTAAAAAAAAAAAAACAAGGACCTTTTAAATTAATGAAGAAAGGATCATCGGAAACAGTTTTTAAACTGTTCGATTTAAAAGTTAAAAATAAAAAGAAAGAAAGAAAAATTTAAAAAAAAATGAAGACACAATAACTGAAAGATCAAACATAAAAGCAAGAAAAACGTCGAAAAAGGAATGAAAACAAGAAAAGATAATGAAATCAATCCATAAGAAAGAAAGACAGAAAGAAAGAAAGACAGAAAGAAAGAAAACCAGGAGAGACCAGAAAAGGGAATAATCAAAGAAAGATGAAAGATGACTGCTCGATGAAGGATTTAATGAAGAAAGAAAGAAAGAAAGAAAGAAAGAAAGAAAGAAAGAAAGAAAGAAAGAAAGAAAGAATGCGTTAAAAGACCTAAAAATTTAATGAATGAAAGGGAAGCAAATGAGACCGATCGATGAAAAAGTTAAAAGAAAGTAATAAAGAAAAAAAATAAAAGAAAAGAAAGAAAGGATTAGAAAGAAAGAAAGAAAGAAAGAAAGAAAGAAAGAAAGAAAGAAAGAAAACAGAAAAAAAATAAAAAGACTGAGAAAATATAAAAGTAAGAGGAAAAAAATTGAATGAACGAAGAAAAGAAAAAGAAATAACTGATCAATTATAAGGTTCAAAAAAAAAAAAAAAAAAAAGGAAAGGCAATTAACTTGTCTAAGCTCAAGGCCATCAGTAAGCTGTTCTCACCGAGTAAAAAATTTACTTTCATAGTCATGGGTTTCCAGATACTGCCCTATTCGACATTTCTCAATCTTTTTATCTCTATTGGACCGTGTCATGTTTGGTTTAAAGGATAGATTAAATTGCTTACTGCCGCTTAAAACAGGGGCCTTTAAGATATAAATTCTGGATCAGCAGAAAAGAGCACTGACTAATTCAAACATCAAAGTTAAGTATAAAATTTCTGTGCGTTTGTTATACATAATCTCTGTAAATGATGTTTATAAAGAGTTTGATGTTTATCGTACTTTTTAATTCATTTATTATATATTGCCCGCTTGAATCTCACTCAACCTTTCAGTATACTTAAAAAATACAACAAAAAACAAAAAGAAAGAAACAAAAAGAACATGACCCTGTTCAGCTTGCTAGTTACGTTTTTTCTTTTTATTTTCATTTTATTTCTTCTTCCTTTTAGTCGTTTTTTTTAACCAATTTTCATCTTCTAATTCTTATCATCTTCATCTTCACAATTTCTATCCTTTTCAAGCCCAGTCGGCTTGGGCTGTAGAATACACTGACTGCATCTCAGCTGAGGGGTGAGACTCCCTTAATGAATGTCCTAGATATGACACTAAACAATCTGATAGCTAGGCTTCGGTAATGCTGGAGCTTTGGGGAATGCAGAGTGCCCCTTCATTGTTATCGCTCCAAGGGCCGCTCTTGCCCAAAGTGTTAGCACCAGAAAGGATCCTGTCTATGGATCAAATAGTACTAAACTGTGTGTTATGTAAAACTGAATTGCTTGAAATAGAACTCTTTTGACATTTAACTGTGTGTAAATAAATAACTGATATTTAATTGAATTGTTAATGAAACATAGTAATACTTGGATCTATTTAAATTTGTTGACTAAACTGAATAATTTGAAATAGAACTGTTTTTGACATTTAAACTGTATTTATGCTAAACTGAATTGTTTGAAATAGAACGGTTTATATGTATAAAAACGGATGTGGCATTAAATAACCAAGAATGATTGATATGCCATAAAGCCAAACCAAACTATGATTTTACATTCAAACTGCGTACTTATGCAAAACTAAATTGTTTGAAATAGAACTATTTTGATATGTAACTATGTGCAAACAAAAATAACTTTTGCTAAACTAAGTTATTTGAAAGAGTATGTAAACAAAAACCTATACTAAACTGAATTATTTGAAACCTTTATCAAAATGATTGAATTCGGCGTTAAATGACCCGAAAAGGGTTGATACGCCTTAAAATAAAACAGCCAACCAACCAACCAACCAACCAACCAACCTATCCTTTGCAGATTCTCTTTTTACTTTAACTGTTAGTTAATTTTTTTCACTTCTATTATGAGCTTTCTTTCTTTTCTTGTTTCTTTCATTCCACTCTTCTTTTTAATAATTTCTTTTTTTTTTTCTAATATCAAATTTAACCACCGTCTAATTTACATGTGTCCTGCGTTTTCTCTTTCTGGACTTATTCGTTATGATTTCTTCTGGCTATTTTACAAAACCTTCCTATTCTTGACATCTTTTTCAAAACCTCGTTCATCGTTCACTTTTCCTTCATCTCGTTTTCCTCTTTCTCTTCGTTCAGCTATTTCTTTTCATCTCCTCCTTTTTCTTTTCCTCCTCATACTCCCCGTTCTTCTCCACCTTTCTATCGTTATATCTTCTAGTTTTCTTTTATTTCATTCTATTCCTCGTTTATTGTCCACTTTTCCCCTCCCCACTTCGCTTCATTCCTCCTCTACTTCTTGCTCTCAATTTTCCTCATTTGTCATCTACTTTTGCTCATATCCTCCTCTTCTTTATTCTCCCTTTTCACCCCTATCCAACTACTTCTCTTTCTCATTTTTCCCCTTTTTTTCACTGCTCCTTCTCCTCCTCCAGCTTCTATTTTTCATTAGCGTCCTCCTTTTTGGCCCAGTCGGATTGGGCTGCGGAATACACCGACGGCACCTCTGCGGAGGAGTAAGACTCCTCCAACGAGTGTCCAAGATATGACACTAAACAATCTGATGATGATGAAGTCCAGTAATATTGGAGCTTTGAGGAATGCAGAGTACCCTTTCATTTCCATCACTCCCAGGTCTACTCTGGTCCGGAGTGGGAGCATTTGATAGGGTCCTATCTATGGGTCAAATAGAAGTAAACAATAAACTTTGCTTAACAGAATTGCTTGAAATAGGACTGTTTTGACATTTAAACTGCATACTAATGCTAAACTGAATTGTTAGAAATAAAACTATTTTTTACATTTACCATGTGTTTTACATTCTACATTCGGCTGGGGCTGAGGAAACACTGACTGCTTCTCTGTGGAGGAGCAAGACCCCCCCCCGATGAGTGTCCGTGTTATGACACGAAACAATCTTAGGGTGAGGTTCCAGTAATGCTGGTGCTTTGAGGAATGCTTAATACCCCTTCATTGCCATCACTCTCAAATCCACTCAGGTAGCACTTGAACTAAACTGTGCCCTTATTCTAAACTGAATTGTTTGAAATAGAACTGTTTTGACATATAACTGTTTGTAAACAACTAACTATAACTTTATTAAACTGAATTGTTTGATAATTAATTCGGCGTTAAATGACCCGAAAGGGGTTGATACACCATTAAACAAAACAACCAACCAACCTCCTCATCATCGTCACCAGCCTCTTCCTCTTCCCCGTACATCTGCCAATTTTGTACCATTTCACTCTTCGTCGTTCATCTTCAACATTTTATTCCCATCCACCTTCTTCTCTTTTTCGTTTTCTTTTTCTTCTTAGTACACCTCTTTATTATTTTTCACTCTCATCTGCACCTTTTTACACTTACTTTTTATTACCATCCTATCTATAATCTGCGATTTTCTTCGACTTTCTCACTTCCATCCCTTTCCTCCTTCATTTCTCTTCTTCTTCTTCTTCTTCTTCTTCTTCTTCTTCTTCTTCTTCTTCTTCTTCTTCTTCTTCTTCTTCAATTACGTGCAAATTAATTCATTTTTATTTTTCTTCCTTTTCAAAACTGTACTCATTTCCCACCAAGCTGTGCCACGCCGTAATGGAAAGATAACATTTTTGTCTTAACACTTGGTTTTGCTTATTCACTCCCACCGCTTCATCTCTTGTTCGACACTCACCCACCATTTCTCCTCTCTCTACAATCCTATTTCTCTCACTGAATAAACGTCACTAAGTGCTTGATAACATCGCCCGTCCGTCATCTCCGTCCAGAGTGCTTTTGCTTACATTGCCAGCAGGTGTTTCTATCGCGAGATCACGAAAGAAAATGACCGCAAATTTTTAACATCTGACTGCTGTAACCGTGTGTTTCAAAATGACTTTAAAAGGAGCATTTTTTTTCATCTAAAGTTGAGTGTAGTGCAAAAAGCCTGGAATATGATTGCTATCTGTAGAAAATGACGAATCATTCTAATATTGAAACGACACATTTTTATATGAAATGATGCGTTCTGCAGATTTACTTTTTGTATGTATTTTGTAATTTTATTCTTTCTTCAAGAACTAAAACATAAATTGAGATTTTAAACTCTATCAAGTGAAGTTATTTGTTTTCTACGTACATTTCAGCCCTTCACCTCATGTACATATTTATTTTTTGCGTATATTTAAGACTTTTACCATGAATGATTTGTTAATGCGTAATTTAAGACCTTTATTATGGGTGAATATTTGCTTTTTGTGTGTTTCAGACGTTTAACATGGATGGATGTTTATGTACTTTGTGTATTTAGGATTTTTCTATGACCTGACATTTATTTTATACGTACAATAAAGACGTTTATTATATGTCGATATTTATTTTCTCTGTGGATTTAAGGCCTTTACCAGAGGCTGATATTTATTCTCCATGAGTATTTAACACTTTTACCATAAGTATGTTTGTGTATTTAAGGTGTATAGATCCTTTATATGTATCCTTAAGATCTTTTCAACAGGTAGATTGCCCAATCAGCTGGGGCTGTAGAATACACCAACTGCATCTCTGCAGAGGGGTATGGCACTCAAATCAAGGTAAGCCCCATTAGTTAGGGCTGTAGAATATACTGGCTGCTTCTCTGCAAAGGGTAATACCCCTGCCCCCAACAAGTGTCCCGGATATAAATTAAACAATCTGATTAACTCAATGTAAGAGAAATTTTATTCCTGTATAGCATGATTTATTTAATAATTGCTTATGTTTTAAAAGTATCGAAAATATCTTTTTATTTCCTTCAGACTTTGTTTTTGTGCCCTGAATAACAGCCTGTTATTCAAATGTCATTTGCCCAGTCGGCTGGGGCTGTAAACTACACCAGTTTCTTCCCTGCAGAGGGCTAAGACTCCCCAAAGAATATTCTGGATATGACACTAAACAATCTGATGTTGAGGTTCCAGTAATTTTGGTGCATTGGAGTATGCGTAGCACATCTGGTTTGGAGTGGAAGCAACTGATAGTGTCCCTTATATGGGTCGAACCTAAACTGTATACTTATGCTAAACTGAATTGTTTGAGATGGGACTGTTTTGACATTTTAATTGAGTACTTATTCTGAACTGAATTGTTTGAAATAGACCTGTTTTTAACATTGAAAATGTGTACTTACGCTAAAAGGAATTGTTTGAATGGAACTGTTTTAAAATTCAAATGTATGTAAACAAAACATTACTCTTATACTAAACTGAATTGTTTATATATAGATCTGTTTATATGCATAAAATGGATTTGGTTATAATAACCTACAATGGTTGATGTGCCATAAAACCAAACAAAACCAAACAAACCAATTCTACAGGTAGAGATTTATTTTGTCTCCTTATGGTTTTTAGCTGAAGGGAATATTTACCTGTTTATTCAGTCATCGGGATATTGTAAAGTTTTGAATAGTTTTGGAATATGATTTACTTTTGAAAAGTTTTGGAATATATTTTGAAAAATTAAAATATTTTCAAATTACACACACACACACACATACACACACACACACACACACACACACACACACATATATATATATATATATATATATATATATATATATATATATATATATATATATATATATATATATATATATATATTTCCAATGGTCTGGGAGTCCGGAGAACAATCTCAGGTCGAGACAAACCAAGGCTCAAAAAATGGTGTTTGATGCCTCCTTCCTTAAAGCTTAGCATTATGACATTTTGACCAAGGGTTAGTGGATCAATCCAGGGAAAAGGACTAGCGCTCTTTCCTACAACTTGGTGTTGTAGCAATTGAAAGAGGAGCTTTTTGGGTCTCACTCGAATTTACTATATATGTATGTTTGTGGATGTGCTCGCTGTGAACTACTATCATCGGTGGAAATGGACTCGGTGGCCCGCGTTCAAATCCTGGACCAAGCCGTTTGCATTCTACATTGCACTAATAACTTTGGGAATGGTATGAAACCAACTAGATTTCCTCCAGTTATGGGTAAATAGTAGGGCAGATTGGTATAACAATCAATCGAGAAGGAAAACCTGTTAAACTTTGCCTAAAAACTGATCTTGTGTTACGTCCTGCTCAAGTGGCTGGGTCGGTACATATATATATATATATATATATATATATATATATATATTAAACATAATAGACATTTTATGTCTACATATTTTCTTTTGGATCCGTTCGAATTCCCGTATTACTTTTATTGTATTCTGGGGGAATTGATTTATGTATTGTCCATAGTTGCATGTATCCCTAGTACTTTCTGCCCGACTTTGGGCCATCATCAGGGGAGGATCTACTACAAAAGTGATGTAACTTTTGTTTTAGCATATTACAACTGTGTAAGGGCGTCTTTGCCGTTGAAGGTTGTGGCGTTTGTTTTTGAATGTGATTCTATATTTAGTGCCAGTAGCTAAAGACATTTAAGTACATTAGCAATAAAATAATAAACAAAAACTTCAGATTCTCGAAGCATTACATATCAGAAACCTACAGCCAACACTTAATAGAATTAATTTTCAAACCAGTGCTAATGTACTTAAATGTCTTTAGCCACTAGCACTAAATATAGAATCACATTCAAAAACAAACGCCACAACCTTCAACGGCAAAGACGCCCTTACACAATTGTAATATGCTAAAACAAAAGTTACATCACTTTTGTAGTAGATCCTCCCCTGATGATGGCCCAAAGTCGGGCAGAAAGTACTAGGGATACATGCAACTATGGACAATACATAAATCAATTCCCCCAGAATACAATAAAAGTAATACGGGAATTCGAACGGATCCAAAAGAAAATATGTAGACATAAAATGTCTATTATGTTTAATGAAATTTGCATTAACGAAGAAATGCTGCCTAAATATACATATACATATATATATATATATATATATATATATATATATATATATTTATATATATATATATATATATATATAAATATATATATATATATATATATATATATATATATATAAGCTTTCAATAATCTTGAAATAGGAGACTCATCATATAGTACTCTAAGATTACTCAGCTGAACGTGACTTCTTACAGGCAAATATTGACTAAATGTTTTCCCGTGTTCTAGGTCAAAGGTGAATAGCTGATTTTCAACCAAGGTGGTTAACCTGAAAAAATCACAAGTTGGTAATTGCGTTGAAAGCACGTGAGATATGTGCAACCATTACAGACTTGGGTTAGAATTGTATTTTTACTTGTGTGATGTAATTTTTTCTGGGTTTCTTCGGATATATTGTATATATGCTGTTGCAGTGTCTGCCTGTCCATCGAATAGGCTCTGGATTTTGATCTCTTGGTTTAACGGCACGTGAAACCTCGTTGTGTCTGTAGAAGAACAGTACTAATACTATTTAACCCATAGCTGGGAGGGGGGTAAGGAAGTTCAAACTTTTCCCAAGTGTATTAACCCTTAAGTGAACGTAATAGCGCAACAGAAGTTAACCACTACATTAACCCCTATGACAATGGACAACCCCTACTTTGAATTTGAGTGATCATAGCTTCGATTCTGATGTTTGAAAATGTATCCAATATGGGCCACAAATGACATTTCAGGTAATTGAGGAAAATGTTTAATTGTTTAAGGAAGTAAAACTTATTCAGGAAATCTTTGAAATTCTTTCAAGAAATTAATGTACAGCAAAGGATTTCTCTTAGAGTTGGCAGTAAACAATAAACGTAATTAAAAAGGAGTGGGGGTATTTATATCCAATTCAAAGATAGAAAAGTCAGTGCAAGGGGCAAGAGACTTATCCACTGCGAAGGGTGAGCGCTGATGCTAAAGAGGTCGTATATATATGGTACACTCTAAAATTCATACATAATGTTCCAAAACTTTTTCTTGCCGATTACCCTTTTCACGCATAAATGTGTTGATTAATGAAGAAATACTAAAAATGCCAATGAAATTAGATTGCCAGATAATTTTTGGCCGATTTTTCTAAATCAAAAACTAATTCTGGGAAAAATCTGTCAGCATACAAATTATTTTATATAAACGAATAGTTAAACAGTGAAAACAACTTTTCAAATATAAAATTCCCATTTTATTTACATTATTACAAGCAATATTTTCATCAGATTTTCTTCCATTCATTTTTCTTGCAAATAGCTATAAACACCCATATATCTGTATTATTTAAAAAAAATATTTTGTGGCTGACCCCGCCCCAACCTAAAAGCAAAAAGAGACTAAATTCGAAAGTATTTTCGTTATTCCAGAGGGTTTTTTTAAAATCAAATATCTTATTTAGAAATAAATTAATTAAAAAATGAATGATCACTAACCTTTTTTTTATTATTTAACTATGATAAATACCTGATTTTTTGCTCACATTAAATTAGTAGTTAAATTCACCGACAAATTTATCTCTGTACAAATTATGACACGTAAACCTCCTTTCATCGTGTAAAACTTTGCAAATATTTCCTTTGTTTTTTTTTCTTCCACATCAATTTTACAAATGATTTATGTATTAGAATTTTCTTAAATCATCCTTCTTACGAATAAAACAAAGATATTTTTACAAATTAGATTGTTTATTATCTTTATGTGCCGTTTCTTTTTTTATGAGATACTCACTGGAGATCCTTCTACTTTTTGGAATGCACAAATTTAACAATTTGACAGATTTTATGTTGTTTCTTTTTTTAGTGAGATATCAACCTTCTTGGATTATTTAAAACAGAAGCCATTCTTGTTGAAGAAATGTATTCGTCTTGATTCATAACAGGAGGGATAATGGAGATCATGCGTTTTCCAAGAGTATTCATCCAAATGATAACGCACAGACGCGACTAAAGTTCGAACTCATTTCCTACGAAATTGCAGTCTAGTACAATAGCCACTGCACTACAGTGACACCTACTGTGGGTTTCCTTGAAAGGTTTGTGCAGTTGAATTTAAAGTCATCACAGAACAAATGAATCATCATTTGAATTTAATAAGATTAACACGTTTTACAATATAATTTACTCCTACTGACATTGCAAATAGACTTACACCCTTGCAATATAACTAGTTCTGGATTTGGAATTCGTGAGGCACGTGAGAAGAGAGGCCAATTTTTTTTTTTTTTTAATTATACCAGAATTTTATTCATGGCTAAAATATTTTGATCCTCCAAGCATACCGAGGCACTAATCTTGTTTTACATATACCTAACATCTTCAATATTCACATTTCTACATTACCTGAAAGCAAAAAGGCAACAATAGAATGGAAAATATGAACATTTTCATGATCTCTCATAAACCCAGTTAAAGTGGTTTAAATTTGGTCTGTAACCAGAAATGATAATAACCTCTCTTAATCTTTGTCATTAAGAATTTTCGGACTTTGTCTTCCTCTTTATTCTTATATTCAAAACGTTTCGGGCAATATATCCTCCGGTTTTCTTCCGGTGCTTCTTGTCGAACTCGGGGACCAATGTCGTACTTATAACCTTGTGGTTTATTTCATCCTCAGGGGTCGATTGTTCCGATTGCGTTAACCATGACTGAGTAGAATTGTTAAGTATTCCTGAAAAATTCTCAAGGCTTGGGCTGCTGGGCTAAGATGGAAAGTAAGACAAGCACTTGAGAAATCGAAACCTCCGAAACCAAAAATCTCAAAGGCGAAGAGATTGTAGGATGGTGACAATATCATAATCCTCCCAGCCGACACTGTGTAATGGATAGAGGGGGATACTCCAACAAATTGGCGGACTTGATTGGCAAGAGTGACTAATATAAAGAAAAGAAGGACCCGACCCTGAAGGCAGAAAGGCATTTGTCTCAGAGCCTCGGTAAGAACACATATCACAAATAAAATACAGGCAGCTAACTCAACATTACATTAAACTAACACACATATATAGCCTTCCAAAAATACATAAGGATGGTATTCTAATAAGAGCTATTATCAGCAACCGAGGTTCAGCATGTTACCCATTGAGCCGCTTAATTGTGTAGATCATCAGCCCAACAACGTATGTTAAGAACTCTGCACCACTTCATGGAGAGAATCAGTAACGTTCCCATTCATTCCAACTAGATGGTGAGTTTAGACGTATTTAGTCTGTTCACAAAGTTAACTACAGATGAGACACTGTAGTACAGAATAAACTGGCTGCAGATCCCTTGCTGGAAGAACGCACCTGCATCCCGATAGATAATATGATGAAAATTATAACTTTCTCTGTGGAAACAACCTACTTTGGAAATGGATATGATATATACCGAAAAGAAGAAAAACTGGCAATGGGTTCGCCATTGTCACCAGTTGTGGCCAACATATACAAAGAATACTTCGAAGAAATTACATTACCTCACTAAAACCATCAATGTAGCTTAGATACGGAAATGACTCATTCATTCGTTGGCCGCATCAAGAAATTGTTCAAACGTTACTTGATCATGTGAACTCAATTCGACCATCGATACAGTTCCCTATGAAGAAAGAACAAGATAATAAATTACCCTTCCTCGATGTATTTGTTGCATGCACTGAGCAAAGATTCAGGTCATCTTTGTCTCGTAAACCTACTTTCACCGGACAGTACCTCAATTTCAACTCACATCGTCCGTATTATGTGAAGAAACCGTCTAGTGCCAACAACATCAAGCAAAAGCCATTAGTAGCGACACAGATGCATATAAAGAAGAAATGTTTAGTTTAAGACACCACCTCCATCGCAACAACTACCCAGAGTACATAACATCAGCTCCAAGAAATATAGATCGGAGGATAGAGGATGATACCCGAAAACTCGGCACAGTATGTCTGCCCTATGTTAAAGCCCTAGCCGAAGGAATCCAAAAGATAAGTAGTCAATATGATATCAGGATAATACTCACAAACGGCTCAATCCTCTGGAGGTATCTTTTCCGTGTCAAACCACCATCAGTATTCAACTGGACCAAGAACTGTATGTACTCCATCCCTTGTAATTGTGGTAAAGTATACCAAGGTGAGACATGCCGCCCACAAAAAATAAGGCTAAAAGAACATTGGAAAGAAGTAGTACGAAGTGAAATAAAAAAAGTCGAGCATGACAGAACATATATGGAAGGAAAAGTGTAACCATCTGCTTTTATGGGATGAAGTTAAAATAATTGATAGAGAAGACCATTGGAGAATTAGATACTTTAAAGAATTAGCACATATATTGGGCTAGAGTGACCTGTTGAGTAGAGCAAGTATAGAGATGAACCAACGATTAAAAAGATTTGATAAAAAACAAATCGTTATATGAGCTAAGTTTAAAAAAAAACAAAAAAACAAAAAAAACATACATCATAGTAGTAATCATAGTGATTAAGTTTATAAATTAAAAAAAAATACTATGAACTGTTCTGCAGGATACATTGTGTAATGGTTATAGGCGTTAGTTCCTAAGCTTCTTAGAGATAGGCATCTGGAGGTTGCATGTTCAATCCTGACTGCTGGTGAGTAACAATAGAGAAGTACTTAAAACTTATCCTCTTTTATGACTTACGCAATCAATTAAATAAAGGTTGTATAGGCTCTCGAATTCGACCTAAAGAAGACCGGAGGATATATCGGGTGAAACGTTGTGAATATGAAGACGATAGTCAGAAAATATCATGAAGTTATTTTTTTCCTCAGAAATTCAGACAATTGATACCCGCTCTAAAATTTGTGATTTAACTCTTTAAATCAACCAGTCCGTACTTTTATTGCATTTTTCTGTCTTCTGAAATATGATCTGAAATCTTGATTTATCTTTGAACTGTGAGGCCCTAACCTGTAGCTTGTTAAGCACATGCCCATAGGTGCTCGTAAAGTAATGATCACCATCGTAGGAAATGCACACGATGGTCCGGGTTCTAATTCCAGATTAGGCTGCTAGCATTTCACATAGTACGAATATCCGTGGAAAAGATATGAATCCAATCATTCTCCATCGAGCTATGGGCAAGAAGCAGCACAGACTAGACTTTTTTTTTTAATTTGGTATGGAAATCGATCTAAGAGAAGGAAATCTATTAATTCAAACCTTTAAACTCCGTTTATAAACTGCACCTTGTGTAGCATTCAACTGGGGCGGGAGAGTTGGTTAGATATGGCTAAATTTGGTATAAGATTCAGAATTTTGAATATTTATCGTGGAATATTTGTTAATAAAACCATTTTTAAAAGTTACAGCTTGTGAGATGTGTTCACAGGATTTACTATTATAGGAGTCTCGCGTCAGACTCAGCTAAACTTCGTCATCATATCTTCATCGTATTCTATCAGACTGTTTTTTCTGTTTACGGCATAACTAAGACATTATATAAAGACAGACAGATATCGGAAGTAAAAGGCATCACCTTGCCAGGGTGTTCTATAACGTATTCGCAGCAGATTTAAATTCAGAGTTGTCCTTCTCCTAGACTGGATGTATGATTAAATTGTCTTTATGCAGATTATTATACTTAAATATAACTTCACATTTTATGTATTTTCCCAACCTCTACTTCACAAGCAGAATGTGCTACAAGCTCAATTCTTAAGCAGTGTTCAACAGATTTGACGAAATTTTACTTCTCCTAGACTGGTTGCCTTTTCAAGGCTAATGAGCTCAGTCTGTTCTCATGTTTACCCATTGATTGCAGGGGGGGGGAACAGATTGATTCATGTCGTTCCCAAGGGAGAAGCAAAAAAAAATAAAAATGAAAGAAAAATTGAAACAGCGTTGTCCAGATATTAGAACTCGTATACAATTCTTACGACGATAACCATTTCGCCAAGCACGCCCACCGTCACAATTCTGTAGTGTAGATAATTTTTCAAATATAGAATTATTCGTACATTTTTTTTAACACAAATAAGTGTTTACTCAAACCCTTGCGACACGAGAAGGATCCTACTCAAGGGCAATTAAATCAGCTGAGCACAGCTGGTTCTAATTCACAGTTTTCTCTCCTTTTAATGTTTACATAATATTTTTCTCCGTCAACCTTCTTACGAAAGACAAAAATTTCTCACACACTCTCTCTAACTCTTTCGCTTTTAAAGAGTTGGTCGATATTCCTAGACTATCGTGACGAGTACACGTTTAATGATTTGCAAGGTGTGCCACAGGGGAAAGGAAACTCATCTTGAAGAAAGAAATGCTGTAAAATCAAGTAAAAAGTTGTAAAAAGAACCTTAACTCCAATTATTAAAACAAATATGCCCAAAACCTTGCAATGCAATATTCGAAAGAGTGTTGATATTTACCGGAGAGAAATTATTTATCTACCCACTTTTAAAGCCTAAGAATTCTATCTTTTACTTAAGGAAACGTGTCGGATTAGCTAAACTTCATAATTATATCCCCCATCGAATCCTTTCTGATCTTTTTTCAGTTTACTGCTGGAGTAAGATGTTGCCTATTAGCCGTTTATTTCAATTTAGTTTCCTTTCTTTTTTTTTTTTTTTTTTTTTTTTTGTTCTGCTGGTTGTCCTACCAAGAATATAGCACATAGTCTGCCTAATTATTTTATTGCTAGCTGTTTAGTTTTCCGGTATGTCAACTTTTGCAGGGTTATATTATTCTGAGGTCATTATTTTACACAAGTAGTTTACAGTATCGGTTTTCCTATGAGGTTACCCATTTATGTACTGAAAGGGAATATTTCTGCTTAACTTCGGTGATTTGATGAGAGAAAGTGCATTGGCAGTGAATTGACTAAAAGTCTCAAATGTTTTAGGTATATTTGTGGGAAGAGAAATGATAGATTAAAAAAAAAATTCCAGGAGCACACGGCGAAATGTTTACTGTCGTAGGGAATGGACTGAACAACCCGAGTTCAAATCCTGGACGAGGTTATTTGAGTTTCTTCCCACTTTGATATTTTTGCAAAAGGCATGAATCCATCTCATTTTCTCTCCTCGGTTATGAGCATATATAAGGAAAGGCTGGGATCTTGGTACGGCAAATAACCAAGGAAAAAGAAAACCTCTAAATTCAAACTAAATTCAAACCTTTCAAACCGACCTTTTGTTTCTTTAAGCATGGGGCATGGGTTTCCATTTTACATAACCATTGACGTTAAGCCACCTGCATATCTGCAATTAAATATACGAATGCTGAGTTTTTACAACTCAGAGCTCAATGTGATAAAATGTTTCGGAATACTGTATTGTGTCAATATTTTAAGTGATCTGACTCAAAGCTGTTATAGTAGAAGATAGAAGATTATTTGCTCTACTAATGGGAGTAAAAGCATAAGGTAAGAGATAGATAGATAGATAGATAGATAGATAGATAGCCAGCCTTATATATCATCATCATCATCAAGTGGTGCCGCCAGCACGGATATCCCTGACCCTCTCTCGCCACTTACCCTATCACTCATCGCTTTTGGCAGGTCTTCAGGGTTACATCCCGTGTCCTCACGTAGCTGCTGTATGTATGTCCAGGCTGGTCGTCCTGCTTTTGCTTGGCCATATGCGGGGGTCCATAGGAGTATATCACTGATGAGTTCGTCCTTGTTTCTCCAGCAGTGTCCTGTGTGTCTGGTTCGTCTAACTTGTATAGTTTTCGTGATGGGAGGCAAGTCGCCGTATTGTTGGTGTCTTGTGGGGTGTTAACGGCTGGACTTGTTCAATATATATATATATATATATATATATATATATATATATATTGTCATTCACAGATAGACTGTTTCATTGTATCACAACTCTTCTGTGTGGTTAGATGTGAGAGATGCTTCACCTAACCCAGCGTGTGTAAAAAGTGACAAAGTCAATTTTTAGTTTAACTGGTTTGAATACAGATTTTTCTTCTCCTAGAACGGTTGCCATATCAAAGTTAAAAAGCTGAGTCCCTCCATTTTTTTCCCATAGCTGGATGGAAAATAATTTGATTCATACATCTCTCAAGGGTATTATAGCTATGTGAAATGCGAACATTCTCATCCAGGATTTGAACTCTAGTCACCGTATCCGTTTCCTTGAACATCTATCTTTACACCACGAGTATTCCCAAAAAAGATAATTAGTGTTAAAGCAAGATAGATCGATAAATAGATTGATTAATTGATTGATAGCCTCTTAAGCAGATAGTTAGATACATAGATACCGCCTTTCGAAGAAATCAGTAATCAAACCTTTCCTTTTTCATCTGAATTTTCGCAGTCGTCTTTGGTGGGATCTGTGTAATGTTCTCAGTGTGATCTTAATGCTAAGTTTAATTTTTTCAGAAAAAAAACCACCGAAGTGTTGACTCCCTGTATGGATTGAACTCAACATACAAGCGTATTTGTCTGCCAGATGTGCTTCAAAGCTGAAGCGCCGAAATGAGTTCACCCAAAGAATTTATGTGTCTGATCTCATAGGGAGTTGAGTGCTCCTTTAAAGAATTATGAGATTGTCTTGGTCAGCTTAACTATCTTAGATTCTTGGGTGGGATTTTACCACTTAGAATTTATGATTCAAGTGGACGTCTCATTGGTTGTCTTAAGTAAAGCATCGACATTAACTACATTGGTAAATAGATAAGATCAAGCCAGCTCTGAAGTGGTAAGCACTTGTATTTTACAAGTTGATATTTGTTAAGTTAGATTTTTGCTCAGATTTGGGGTGTTAATGATTTGTGTTTAAATTTCTAACAGATCGTTTAAGCCAATTCTTTTTCTTTCCTTTATCAAGTAAATGCTGGCAGATTTTAATATCTATCTATCTATCTATCTATCTACACACACACACACAAACATATTTATTGCACTAGTTTGGGGGTCTATCTATCTATCTATCTATCTATCTATCAGGCTTTCTCTATATCTATCTATCTATCTATCTATCTATCAAAATTTAAGGCTTTCTATCTATCTATCAATCAATCTATCTATCTGCAGATATATATATATATATATATATATATATATATATATATATATATATATATATATATATATATACACACTGCTGCTGCATTAAAACCCTATAATGCATCATTCTGAAGCGTTTATAAATTTCCCAGTGAGCAATCTGTTATTATGACCACTTTAAAAAGTATGTTCTTTTCTCTAGTACAGTAGGTATTTACCCTATCCCTCTGTCACGAACAGGATGTCCTACAAATTCCATATTGAAGCGAAGTAAAGGTTGTTTGAATTCAGATTTTTCCATCTCCAAGATTGTTTGCATAACCAAGGATAAAGAACTTAATCTAGCCTACCACTGACGCATAGTCGAGGAAAGAACAGAGGAATTCGAGCCTTTTCCAATGACATTAACTTGAGTTAGTGTGAGATCAGCTAAGTTAGTGTGAGATCAGCTAAGTTTCATAATTTTGCCTTTAACAGAACCAATCAGATTCCTACTTCAAGTCTAAGATGTTATTCATAAGCAGTAACAGGCATTAATTTTACTTAATTCATTAAGTATATCTAGAATAAATTTTCCTTTTCTTCAACGGGTTGTCTCTGCAAATTTAGAGAGCCGATTCTGTCCGAATATTTTTATGGATGTTTGGTTGATTTTATTGGATTTACAGCATAGCAGACTTTGGCTTTTTTTTATACCGAGTTCAGTATGTTACACAAGCCTCAGGTTTCTTACGGTACCAGTTATTCTAAAAAATCGCCAATTTAATTACTAAACTGGCCCATTGCTGCTTAACTTTGGTGATCTGATGAGAACTGATGCTTTTATCATGACTTTTATCCATACTTTTAAAAGGAAATGGGTACGAAAACTAAGTTCATATCCAAGGTGGACGTTTTAATTCGCGTAAATACATTTGAGAAAGATATACAGCTATCTATTCTCCCCGCACGGCTAAATAGTAGGACAGCTTGGTGTCTTTAGCTATAGTAAGTTAACCATTCTAGAAGAGTGAAAAACTCTGAATCTAAGACATAAGGAGTGTTGGTCAGATAATATTTGGTGCAGTATGAACCATTCTTTTGCTATCAGCTCATCCCGAAAAAGTGTGGCTGATTTTATTCAAACCTTCACCACCAGAAATAAATCATATATGTAAGTTGCTAAGTTTTGGCTTACTAAATAGACTTTTTCGAATGATAAATTTCAGTCTATCAATTGAGAGAGAGATAGATAGATAGATAAATAGAGAGAGAGAGATAGAGAGAGAGAGAGAGAGAGAGAGAGAGAGAGAGAGAGAGAGAGAGAGAGAGATGTTGTGAATATTTGATTTATTTTTATGTTCGGATTCTACATAAAACTGTATCACCAAAATAATCACTTCTTCCTACCACAATATGTGCCTAACCCCTCTGCAACGGGTAAGATGCGACATCTGCTCAAATTTTTAGGCGAGGTCCACTTGCACACGTATGCATGGACGAGAGCAGCTTAGTCTCCATCGTCATTCTCCCCTTACGAAGCGCCTAGGCATCACGCAATAAACCCGCTCAAGCCATTTAAAATAAGAGAGCAGGTGCTGCCTCTTAGGACGGCCCCCTGAAGCCACTTTCTTAGATTTATTGGTAAGAATCAAAACTTGCACTTTTTTCCACCTCAAGCAATATTCTGTGTAAATTTATGTTTAACTTAAAATGCTAACGGTCGAAGAAACGTCAATAACAAAAGAAGAAAAGCAAGATACGTTATTATTAAAAAGACGCAGGTTAAAAATGAATAACTGCTTTATTATTAATTTTAAAATTATTTTTCCAAAGACCATTTTTTTTTTGTTTGGGGGTTGCTTAATATTTTTTTAAATTTGTTTTGTGGATTGTTTTTTTTATGTCAGATATTGTTTCGTTGATAGCTATTATAATTCTTCTCAATTGAAAGAGTTTTGTTATCAACTTTGACCTTCACGTGAACCGGCAAGGTTAGTTTCATTACGAATCGAACTTAACACCGAAATAGTTAATTAGACTTTTCTTAAAAATAAGATGAATTATGCACTGATTTTTTTTTTCTAAATCGAATAATCATGAGTTTTTAAATTTCAAATTATTTTTACTCTAATGACTTTTATCTTTTTCATTTACATTTAATAAAAATTTGATGAATCTTCACAGTTATATAGAGCATGTGTAAACACTTTTAGTATAAACACAATAATTTAGTCTTCTTAGTGATGACAGATTTTGACGATAAAATTTCCTTTTAATTATTTTTGTTTTTCATCAGGATATATATTTCTAACCAAATTAGTTATCTTGTTTTCATATCCACAATACAATATCTATTGTAATATGATAATTATAGATAATCAGCATTTGATTTGAAGATGTTCGGAGGTAATTTGAAAATACTGCTTTTTTAACAAGGGTCTCAGGTATTAGCAGACTCGAGGTAACCTTGAGAATTCTTGAAACTAATTCCTTGCGGATAGCTAGGAATGAACGTGTAATGAACCAACGCAGAATAAAACATTTTAGAGTCTCATGCTGAGCCCATAAGAACGAAGAAAAGAAATCAAGACAACAATCTTCCTATCATTAAAATCCATTCCTTTCATTTCATCGGTTTTCGGGCGACTTTAGCACTTATTTCAACTTTACAACCCACTCATATTTATTACCCTTGTCATATATTAGCCTCTTAAAGTTTCGAGTGTCTATAGAATACCGTAATGTCACAAAGTTCATATTTGGGGTAATATCCTTTTTTTTCCTTTTTGAAGACAAATGATGTTGCTTTCCTATCCACAAGGACTGGAAGATGTTGGAACTATCAATATACTCGATATTCGCTGAAGATAATGCTACCTATTCATTTCCATGGAAACTATAAAATATACAATGAGCTCAGTAATACCAAGCAAGTTTTAAGATACAAAACTTTTACTTTTATTTTCACAAGCTATGTAAGTTAGATATAGACGAACAAAAGCCTGTACGATACACCTACAACAGTGATGTTCTGAAAGTAATGCCCCTTATTTATTTTTCAAAGTAACTACAACAGATTCACAGAACATAAATAATACCTCTGGATTGTAGCATTTTTTATAGTTACAAAATTATTTTTTCACATCATCTCCAGAGACTAAAACTTAGCAATGCCGATAATTGATATATGCGGAAAAAAAAGCAATCCTCGAAAATACGATGATAGAAATCATCAAGGAATTTGAAATTAAAACGGGCTACCAAAGCCCATCCAGACGACTGGACATCATATCAATTAACAGGAATAGAAAAATTGTCATCAAGTAGAGTTTGCCATTCCAGTAGACCATATAGAGAAAAGAAAAGCTGAAAGATAGACAAATACTGAGATCTTGCTTGAGGGCTGATAACGCTGTGAAACATGAATGTTACAGTGATTTCGGCAATATATGGTGCCTTTGGAACGTTTCCCAAAAGCCTGGAAAAGAGAATGGTGAAACTGAAGATTACAGAAAGAATCGAGGCCATTCTTATCATAACATTGTTGAAATCGGTTTGAACACTTTGAAGAGTCCTGGAAACCCAAAGTGACTTATTGTCGCTCAGATTTCACAGAAAACTACCAGTTAAACTTTGTTCTAGCTTGATATCTTCGTGTACTATGCTGCCATATGGAAAGTAGGAAATCCTGAGGGGTAGATGAATAAAACTTCAAACAACATATACGTACAGCATACGCAACGTTGTCTTTTGAGAGCAGTTGTTTCCAACCGATTTGGGGCCATGCCCAACTTTGATATTCCTAAAATTCTGGTGCCCCCTGTCATATTTTATTCTTACATATTCATTAACTTGGTCTCTAAATAATCCCCGCCAAAATATTGCATGTCCCACTAAAATATTACCATGCCACACCGGTGGAGCATGTACCCACGTTCGCAATTAATGATCAGAAATTATTTCATTTATATATATATATATATATATATATATATATATATATATATATATATTTGTCATGCAGTATTTCAATGGTTCCCTTTCAATCATTAAAAGACCGCGATATTTTGATAATTGAGGCCGCAGACAAAACATTAATTGGTCTATATATTGGCACAAGTTATGCTTTTCTATCGAAAATACTTCTAAAGAAATTACATAACCAGGGAAGGACTTTTTGTTTACTTTGTATGTTTGTAATATCAGATAGTGAAAACAATATGCAAGTTCGGCATCAACAAATAAAAGATTTAAACAAAAAAAAGATATCCATGCTCATCCATAAACAAAATTAAAGTCGTATGTAATCAGGGTAAATACTGTTAGTAGTAATAACTGACAATCTTCTTAAAAGTAACGAAGAATTAAAAAAATAATCTATCACTTTACTAGAGAATTCAGGCAATTACAAAAAGAAAAACACACATAAACCAAAGAAAAGAGTGTTGTATATGTTTATGTTTGCTATTTGCTTGACTGAAATACCATTACTCTCGTTGCTTAGACAGTAAAGTTGTTGATGCAGAAAAACAGGTCTTCACCGAGGTCAAATGATGAGTTAAAAACTCACTAAACGCTTTTTTTAGTGCAATCTCACTGTTTTCTCACTGTGTTTTCTCACTGTGATGGAGCTACAGTCTGATTAAACCGCCACTAAAAAGTCAACCAAGCTCGAAAAGATCATTGATTTATTGAGTTTAAAGGCATATGAACCCGTCTGGGTTTATTTTCTGTCAAGAAGTCAGAGGAACACGTTTATTGTCGGTCTATATCCACGTTCATTGTGTAGTTATTTTGTAAAAGTTTTCTTTTTTTTCTTTTTGTCTCTTTTTTCACACTGTCCCACTGGCTGGGGATGCAGAATACAACGACTGCATTTCTGCAGAGGGAAAAGACACCCCCAATATGATACTAAACAATCTGACGGTGAGGTCAAAGTAATGCTGCAGCTTTGGGGAATGTAGAGTACTGTTCATTGCCATCGCTGCAAGGTTTACTCTGGTCCGGAGTGGTGGCAGCTGATAGAGTTAATAGAACTTTGACATTTCACTGTATTAATGCTAAATTGAATTGCTTAAAATCGAACCTTTTTTTACATTTAAGTGTGTATTCATATTGGATAGAAATAATTGAAACCATTTATCTGTGTGAAAAAAATGAGCACAGGTTCAGTTAAAAATATTAATCATATATTGAATATGTATGTATAAAAAAGATTTGGCATTAAATAACCTACAATGGTTGATATGCCATAAAACAAAACTAAACACTGTCTCAGAGATCAATTTTTAAACCGATTATATGGAAATCAGACCTAACCGATAAAATGAAACGCAGTTTCTTCCAGGCAGCGGTCTTATCGATACTGCTATACGGGTGCACTACATGGACGCTAACAAAACGGCTGGAGAAGAAGCTAGACGGCAATTACACAAGAATGCTGCGTGCAATCTTGAACAAGTCCTGGCAGCAACACCCCACAAGGCCACCTGCCTCCTATCACGAAAACTATTCAAGTTAGACGAACCAGACATGCAGGACACTGCTGGAGAAGCAGGGACGAACTCATAAGAGATGTACTCTTATGGACCCCCACACATGGCCGTGCAAAAGCAGGACGACCAGCACGAACATACATTCAGCAGCTATGTGAGGATACGGGATGTTGTCCTGAAGACCTGCCTAGGGCGATGAACGATAGGGAGGAGTGGCGAGAGGGTCAGGGATATCCGTGCTACCAGCGCGACATGATGATGATGATTTGGACTATGACAATGATTGATTGGATGATGTTTAATCAGGATCGGTGACCTAAAATATATAACAGATTCTTATAACGTTTTAGACACTCTCTGTGTAAATGGATATTTTGCCTTCCCACTTGCCAATATTCTTCTGCTAACAAGTCTCTTTTATTATCACTTATCTAGGTCAATGTGACTACTTCCTGTTAAAAAAAAATCAACATCCAGCTTCTTGATCCCTACTTGAGAATAGTTTAGTTGATGCAACAGGTCATGGTAGACAAAATGAAGGCATTGTCAGAACTGTTTCCGGAAACAGGAGTAATGTCTTTATCGCATTGGAAATTCCCAAGGGAACTTTTTGAAGCTAATACAGTTGATTCGTAATTTACTTGATAATAGTATATATTACACAATCAGTTTGATTACTTGACTAATTGTCCTTTATTATTCATAGACATTTTTTGTTATTTTCGTTTTTGTTTTTATCGGGGTTTTTTTCTATTTTTTAGCTTGCTCGGTTTTAATACTGGCATTACATTTTTTTTTTATTCAAACTCATTTTTACAATGTTTATAATTTTGAGTTTAAGTATCTATTTATTGAGGTTACATTGAAAATATACTGACATACACACATACATATATTTTGCAGAGGTAATTTTAAACGCTTGCCTCACCCAACGGGATACCCATCTCATCTGTTACGGAACTTAACATTTTTTAGCGTCCTTAATGTAAAACGCACATCCTCTTAGAAACAAGAGAATATATATTAAAAGCTGGAAATTTAGTTTCCTTAAAAAAAAACATGCAACTCGAAGAAAAAGATAAAAAGAATTATCTGATTCACGCTGCCGAGGTGGGTTTTTTAATTTCTTTTACAAACTGTCAAAAAAAAAAAAAAAAGAAAAAAAAAAAAGAAAACACTCATTTCCTGAAATAAGAGTCATGTCTTTTCGAATATAAAGGACTGAACAACGAAGCAGATTTTAAACGTTAAGAACTTTTAACAAATTCAATCTAAAATCATTTTTACTATTACTAATTTAAACAAGTAGCTTTTTTTAGTCATATTTTCAACCGACTTGTTGATGGATCTGATAATAAGCAGACTGTGTCCCCCTGCAGAGAGGTAAGATCCCTTTAAAAGTGGTGTTCTGTGTAGTACACTAAATTGCATTTGATGGTAGGGTCCATTTCAGGGTAGATCTAAAGAGTGTGCTGTACCCTTTCATTGTCAATACCCCTAGGTCTGCACTGTTCGGGGATGATAGTATTTGTTTATTTCCGATCTATAGTTCAAGTAGATTTGTGGAAAAATAATACGTATTCGATGGGAGCATGTACAAAAAAAGCTCAAGAAATCACTCCACAAAAAATGTAAATATAAACGACGATGAACGCGATTCCTTAACGTCTATGAATAAAATAACCATAGAACGGTTGACTTATTGTTAAAATAACTCAATCTTTCAATCAATCATCTTCCTAATAAAAATTATGAATAGATGATATCCATGAAAACTAGATTATACCCGTAGTAACAACCCAATAGCTTTGTTTGAGAAAAGTTTGTTCAGATACCCGTAATTTGGCTGAAGGAATTACGTTTTAACCCATACATACAAGTGATTACTTTTCTCTTACTGATTAACTTTTCATTGAGATTTTGAAGGATAGATTTAATCGAGCAATCTTCACCTTCTGATTTTCATAAAGAAAACCATTTTTCATTGCATCTTACACACGAATGATATTTTTTGTGCAGAGTAATAAGTGAAAAATATGTGTTTAAGTGCTTACATATATCTGTTTCAGTAATTCCATATGGAAGTCATTTTCTTATAGGATTATATGACTGATTGCACAAGAACTGAAGACAAAAAACGCAAAAAAAAAAGAAAAAAACTTCAAAGACCCATCTATAATTTCCCTAACACTCAGAAAATAATGGCACTAGAAATTTTTTCATCTCTCTCTCTCTCTCTCTCTCTCTCTCTTTCTCTCTCTCTCTCTCTCTCTCACACACACACACAAAACTTACAAATACACACACACATATTTGTTTGCTGTTTGGTTCATTTATTTAGAGGTATATCAAATCCTTACTGGATACAGCTCAGTTGGTGGGTGCTAAAACGCTCAAGGAATATTCAGTAACCCTTCAGTGCTATTACTACCAAGTCCACTTTGACATGGTGTCCTAGTATTGTGAAGGTCTTTCCTATGAGTCTGGTTGACATGTTTAGACATTATGAAAATTGAATTGGAACAAGTGAAATTATAAAACGGAATGCAAATACAGTATTATAATTAAATAGAATTATTGATATTATATTGGAATACTTGAGACCATATAACAGTTATGGTTAAAATTAAACTTTTAGATCGAAGTAAAATTTCCGCCCAGGAGAATAAGAAGAGCAAAATTTTGATATACAAATAGATCATTTAATCCCGGCCAGAAGACCAGACCTAGGGGTAGTTGAAAAAAAATAGAACCTGCCGAATAGTGGACTTTGCCGTACCGGTCAATCAAAGACAACGATAAAAGAGACAAATACTTAAATCGTGCCAGAGAACTAAAAAAGTATAGAACATGAAAGTGACGGTGATACCAATTGTAATTGGTGCACTTGGAACAACGCTTAAATGCTTAGTAAAAGTACTAGGGGTGTTGGAAATCAGTGGACTAGAGGAGAACGTCCAATCGACAGCATTGTTGATCTCAGCCAGAATACTGAGAAGAGTCCTGGAGACCTGAAGAAACTTGCTGTAGCTTACACTCTAGTGAAAGATCATTAGCTAACGCTGGTGTGAAAAAACTCGCAAAAAAGTAAAATGACGATACTTATAGGGTTGAAATCGGAGGACGAGCAGAGACCATCCAAACGATAAGATTGCTGATCACAGCCAGAATGTTGAGAAGAGTCCTGGAGACATGAGGAAACTTGCTGTCATTTATACTCCAGTGAAATCTCATCAGCTAACAGTGGTGGAAAAAACTCGCAAGGAGTAAAAAAAACTTTTATACATAATTATAGCTTCAAGTAACTATTCTTGAAAAATATGATTTATACACAACTGTATGTTATCAAGTATTCCTATAAAATGAAAATAATTTTATAGATCTATTTGATATATAGATGGGAACCTAACAGGTCCTACCATTCCTGGGTAAAGTTGTCCCGGGAGTAACGGCAATAAAGGGATACTCCAGAACTGAAGCTTTATCTTGTATTCTAAGTTTCGCCAACAGAGAGAAGCCAAAGCTTAATAAATATTTATATAGAGATAATTACTCTTCTTCTAATCAAGCTCTTTGATCAGGTGTTGCTGCTACTGTTGTTGTTGCTGCGGTTGCTTTTGATGATGATAATGATGATATTGACGTTTATTGTGAAGTTAATTTTGATGGCCGTATCATTGTAATGATTGCTAACAGACGTTATGACCGTTTTTTGATTCTTTGCAATGCCAAGAATTTCTGGTATGAATTCAACATTTTCACCAGACAACGCCAACACATTTCGAAAATATCTTCGCACAGTTTTAAAGAACTTCGAGCCAACAAAGACATTAGGAAAAATACAGCAAAAGTCAGGTTTTCTCAATATAAACGAAAGGCTTCACCTAAATATTGCTACTATTTTGATAACGTCTGGTTATAGCTCACCTACAGATTAATGGATTTAAGTCCAGCCTGCTTGAATCTCATTCTTCCGTATTGCAAAGGTAGGCGTCTTTGTTATCTTCTTGTTCACTGAATAGAATGGACAAGTAGATTATGCCTGAGACCGACAGCAGTATCAGCATCAAAGAGAAATGCATGCATGCATGTTTCCATAATCTCTTCGGCCGTTGGCGTACCATATCGAATATTTCTCTTCGTTCTATCTCTTTGAGTAATGAGGGTAGTTACATACAAGTATCCATCTACTCTAAAAGTAACATGCAATAACTTTTTATGGTAACGTAGGTGTCTTCAATTCAGAGAAGGGCCAAGTAAATAGATTTCTTTCATTGTTTAAAGACATATTAACCTTCGTCGGATATTTAATGCTAAAGACATCCCTGTTGAAGAACTGCAGTAGTACTATTAAAATCATAGCATGAAAGATAAGGAAATTCATACGTTTCTCAAGGGTATTAGTCCGGAAGTTAACGTCATAATTGGGTTGAGTGCGAGCTCATTTACTTTGAGGCCGCAGTCCAGCACTTTAGCCACGGGTACTCCCTCTGAATTGAATATCTATTTGCATTCATCCAGTCTCTACGCAACTATCAGAACGTGGCACCAGGCAAATTTTAAGTGCTGTCAAGGAGGTTTGAATTCATAGTTTTCCTTCTTCAATATTGGTTGCTTAACTTAGCCTAAAGAATCCAATTTGTCCTACTATTCATCTAGAGCTAAAGGGATAAAGATGGATCCGTGCCTTTCTTAAAGGCATTGTCATGAAAGTAAACACAGACAACTTGGCTTTGATTCGAATTCGGATCCCTGTTTCCAGCTTCCATGGCTATAACCATCACTTCAAACTCCCCCCACCCAATAAAATAAATGTCAGTATTAATTATTCCGACGATTTTTGTTTATTTTAAATTCTCTTGTTTTTTTTTTAAATTGTAATTGTTATTTTATATAGCAATAAGTGTGTCCAGTTTGACATATTCAGTAGAATTTGTACGTATAACTACGTTACACTATTGCTCATAATTATTTGAACATGCACAAGATAAGTTTTTATATTGCCCAAAACTGAAGCAGTCATTGAGGATTCTGAGGTGAAGCAGATTTAAAATAAATGACGAACTGGGTTACTCTTACAAATGCTAAGTAATTTCGTTTATACAATCTCTTGGAAAGTATAAAGAAATGGATGAGTTAAAAAATTGCACATATTTCGTTAAAGAATATTAGTCGGTTGGATAGAGGAATAAGAAATGCAATTTCCTCGTACAGAATAAATGAAGGAACAATCACGTTCAGTTAATAACAGCATATTTTATTGTCTGAACAAACAAACTCGAAATGATAATTCAAAGTGGAATGAACTCGAAAAAAAAGTTGTTTATTCTTATCGTACTTACGAATATGTAAATGCTCTCCATAGATTTCAAAAGTTTAGAAACGCTAACATATTTAATCAGGGTTCCTTTGTTATTGCTTGAGCGAAATTAAATATGTCTGTGTATGAGAGAATGAGCTTAGGACATTTTATGCTATGCAACATTCTTTAGTAGCATGACTAGTACAAAACAATGTCAGCTGGAGACAAAAATGTCCCAGTCGTGGAAAACAAGAATTAGGTCTTGTCTTAAAGTGTCTTGGAAATGAAAGAGAATAAGATTTTCACAGCTACTTTTTAGAAACTACTTTAGTAATACCGTCTAGCAGTCAATGGCAGAAACGATTTGTTAGTGCACTTCTAAAAAAGTGTAGATAGATAGATAGATAGATAGATAGATAGATATGTATGTATATAAGGAGATTTCATTTCCTGAGCGAGGCTGTTTGCATTTCACAGAGCGCAAATACCAATGCGAAATTGTCCATCCAGCTATGAGTTAAATAGTAGTGCAGACTGAGCTTTTTAATATTGCTAACTCAACGAGTTACAGAAGGAAAACTCCACCCTCAAACCTATTAAACTCCACCTAATATTCACCTTGTGTCACATCCTGCTCGTGCGGAGGGGTTAGGTAAATAGACATATATAAGGAGTGCACTAGATCTAAGAAAATGTATATATTAAAAAAAAAAGCAAGAAGCAGACTATATCCTGCAGAAACTATAATAGACGTGGACTATGCAGATGATCTTGCACTTCTCACAAATACACCTGCCCAAGCCGAATCCTTGCTGTATAGCCTGCAGCAGGCAGCAGAGGACATTGTCCTCCATGGAAACGTAAATGAAACACATTACATGTGTTTTAAACGAGAAGGAGCCGTCTCCACTGTAAATGGTCGATCTCTGAAATTCGTCAAGATCAGTTACCTCGGCAGCAGTATTTCATATACTGAAAATGACATTAATTTATACTAGGTTATCGGTCATATGAAAGATTTATGTATCCGATTAAATGAATTTTTCCAAGCTGTTGCTTTGTCTGCACAACTGCATCGATGCACCACATAGATGCTAACAAAATGTACAGAGAAAAAGCCACTTGGAAACTTCACAAGAATACTCCGAGCTTTTTTGAACAAATTCTGAAAAGAAAATAACAGCTGCACTTCGCTCAGTCTTAGCTCATTAGGCTCAAACTTACTTCGGCTGGTTGTGTTCGCTGGTACACGATCAGGCTGGGTGTGTCATGGCTTTGTGGCGGTCGGTCGAGGCTGTGTCACGCGGATCCCGAGGAAGCTCAGCATTCACATCTCGTGGCTGAGACTGGCATCCTTGAGCCTAAGAGGGCCTTCCTCCTATTCTCTAACCCTTTCCCGAGGGGTTTGGTTTATTGCCGGGCGCCTGAGGTACCACTTTTTACGAGAATACCGACGTTGCTCAATGAATTTTTGGAACCTCCGTGCGTTTAAGTTCTTGCGCCAGGTACTCACAATAAAAAACGCCTAAAGTCATGCGTGCGTGGGGCGCTTGACAACTACCAGCTGTACGGCCTCCTACTTCCTATCTCAAAAAGCATCTAAGAAAGACGATGTTCTTCAATGCACCCTTAAAAATGGATGTGCCGGTGTAAGCTGACCAGCAAGAAATTATTCACATCAGCTCTGTGGGGACACAGGATGTCATTTGGAAGACCTGTCAGGAGCGATGGATGATAAGGTCAGATTGAGAGAGAGAGAGAGAGAGAGTAGGTGAATCATGTTGTCAGTGTGGCTTGATGATGACTTATTTTTTGAAAGTAATATATTCACATGTTTGGTTATATATTTCTCATATTGTAGAGTTTGGCCATAAATAATACCTACTAATATCTGTTTTCTTTTTATAATTTTGCGTTAGAAATACTATAACATTAACATCATTGGTTTCGAAGTAAATTAACCTTTATAAAAAACATATGGATTGTACTGATTTATGACGCATACTTATTTATGATACATTTATAATGATTATTCTGGCACATGACTATTTATCGTTGATGCTGTACATTACGTTAAAATCCTAATTTGCAACATCTCCCGTCGAATTTTAACAGGAGCGGTCAACATATAAAGGCAATAACAACTTTTCTAAGGTTTATTTATAATATATACGTCGCTTAAAAATTCAGTTTTCTTTTAAAAAAAATATTCTTGATGTTAGATAGAGTTTTTTTTCTTAAATTTCCATATTAAAATAAGGATTCGTGATGTATTTGTGCGCATGATTCGGATCTTCAAATAAAATATTTCCTTCCTCAGAATCAATAATTTATATTTTAAACAGAGAGAAAACATAACTGTTCGACAATATCTTTATCTTTTAGTCACTCTTGTTTTTATTATATTCGAGTTCGATTTCATCTACGGTTTTTTTTTATACTGAAAATAGAAGTATTAATGCCAGCTGTGGACCCTTTGCTGTGATTTTTTTCCTTTTGTCAGGATAGCAGTCTTTTTAATGTAGAAGGAAGGTCCTGTGTCTATGCTTTATGTGTATGTGTGTGTGTGTTAGAGAGAGAGAGAGAGAGAGAGAGAATTAATGACTGCCAGCTTCAATCCCACACATGCGCCATGCACTTCGATATAGTAATTTTTTATTTATTTATTTTTATTTTTAAGGGAAGAAACGATAGAAGACCAAAGTCAAGTAGGAGGCAAGAAAGGTGATGTTCGCTGTAACCTTATAGAAATGTTGACAGTCCATAGATTCGAAGATAAACCTTTCGTTCTTTCTTGTTTTTTTTCCTTTGCCTTATTTATTTATTCATCAACTGACTTTTTATACTCACCACAAAAGACGAAGCCAAAATTATTTCAGTTGGTAAAAGGGACATAGAAAAGACCGTTTATCAGAGGCAAATGCAACAAAATTGGTCTTACATAGTTTAAAGACATATATTCTGAATGTTTATATATCTGTCTGCCTATTTATATATCAGTCTCTCAGTTTATCTATCTATCGGTCGATCTATCTCTTTCTCATTTTTTTCTCTCTTGGTCTCTCTCTCTCTCTCTGCATATATATATATATATATATATATATATATAAATAAAGAGGGAGAGATAGAACGATATATATATGACAATATATGCTCCCCCATTGGGGTTAGCTCTCTGGCGAAGGAATTGCCGTCCGCCGCTAGCGTAAGGCAAAGCTCTTCGAAAGAATTGAGCACTCTGGTAGCCGATAGGGTATTAAAAAAATGTAAACAAAGGCTGCTGCTGCTGTTTCCAAAAATAAAAATACCTTAAAATTCCCTTAGTCAACGTGGTTTGCTTGTTGGACGAGTGGTTTGAATCACAGTCTAACGTAAAGTTGGACGGGTTTCGATCCCGGCTCCGAACGTCCTGCGTGTCTAGCCACACTGAAGAGTTCTGATAGAACGAAACAGTCTTTCTGTGACTATATATATATATTGTCAACCACAGACAGACTTTTGTTCTATCAGAACTCTTCAATGTGGCTGTCGGCTACCAGAGTGCTCAATTCTTTCGAAGAGCTTTGCAATAGGCGAGCGGCGGCCGAAAATTCTTTCGCCAGAGTGCTCAACCCCCATGGGAGAACGTATATATTGTCATCCTCAGACAGACTGTTTCGTTATATCAGAACTCTTCAGTGTGGCTAGACACGTAGGACGCTCGAAGCCGGGATCGAAACCCATCCAACTTTACGTTAGTGAGTGAAAATGCAATGGGCTTAACGTGCCAAGGTAAAATCCTGGGCGAAGTCCTTGGAAAAGGCATAAAAGCGTTTTTTCTCCCTATACTATGGGTAAATAGTCGGGCAGTTTGAAGTCTTTAACTTAGGGAATGAAAATCTCTTGACCCACAACTGAATGCTGTTCAAAGAATCTTTGGGATTTTACCGCATCATTCTTGTGTTTTCAAGTAATTCAAAATATCTGGCTTAATCCACACAAGCGTTCACCACGATAAACTTATCACCAGAATTTGTGGATTTGCAAAGCTTTCGTTTAAATAAGAATCAATACCGAATACAATGGGGGAACATGATAATGTAAACAAACGAAAGCTACTTCATAATGCCTTATAATTCCTGAGCTGACGTGGTTCGCTAGCTGGCTGAGCGGTATGATAATAAGTCAAAACATAATGTTGGGCGGGTTTTGATCCCAGCTTCAAGCGTACTATGTGTCTAGCCCCAATTAAGAGTCGTGATACAACGAAACAGTATGTCTGTGGATGATAATATATATATATATATATATATATATATATATATATATATATATATATAGTGATTTTCGGACTTATCCCGAAACGTATTCTCACAAATATATTTTGAAGCAATGAAAATTATCTCAGAACAAGTAATTTTTCTTTGGCTTTCGCTGTACTCGTCTTGACTCGAACTATCTTGAATGATAAATTAATCTCACTAACTTGCTTGGCTTTGTGTTATTTTCATGTCTTAAAATTTTGATTTTGATAAATTTTGAGTTCATAATAATGTTGCACAGAAAAAAATAACATATCCTATGAAAATCAGCTCCAAAAAACAAATGAAATCCTTCTAATAATATGACAATGACAAAAAGATTTATGGCTGAAAAATAATAGAAATAATCGTTTTAAATCGCAAATGGGTTTCATTCCCTGCTTTTCTAAGTTATTTTTTTGTTTCATCTTACTAACGATATTTTGACTTTTTTTTTTGTTTATAATAAATTGATTATACAACATGAGACCCAAAAGATTCGCACCCAATTTTAGTTCTATGTGTAGTTTGTTGGTTGGGTTTTATGGCATATCAAACTTCATAGGTTATTTTATACAATTAATCAATTCTATTGCAAACAATTCATTTTAGCATGAGTACATAGTTAGTCAAAAACATTTCTTTTTCAAGCTATTTAGTTAAGTCAAACAATTCTAATTCAAAAAATCAGTTTAGTATAATAATAGATTTTGTTTACACACAGTTAAATGACAAAACAATTCCATATCAAACAATTCTGTTTAGTGTAAGTATGCAGCTTAGTTCTATTTAACAAATAGACAGAACCCTATCAAGTGCTACCATTCCGGGCCAAAATTAACCTGGGAGCAATGGCAATGGAAGGGTACTCCACATTCCCCAAAGCCCCTGCATCACTGGAACCTCGCTATCAGATTTAGTTTTACATCCAGGACACTCGTTGGTGGGGGGAGATTTACCCCTCTGCAGAGAAGTAGTCAGTGAATCGTACAGCCCTAGCCGACTGGGCAACCTATGTGTACTTTCTGTGTGGATATACATATGTGTGTGCAAGAGAGAGAGAGAGAGAGAGAGAGAGAGAGAGAGAGAGAGAGAGGCGGGGGTCTTACATGGGTCTATGATCTGTTCAATGGTTAATATCAAAGTTTTTCGTGGTGATTGATGAATGCACTTAATCTAGGACAAAACATTTGTTCTAAAAAATATAAAATAAACAAGGAAACAACATTGTTTTAGTATTTGTTGAATTGTCAGTTGTAAATTATCAACAGTGCAAATCTGCACTGGGACTGATATTTCACACACACACACACACTCACATACACACACACACACATACGCACGCGCGCATATATATATATTTATATATATATATATATATATATATATATATATATATATATATATATATATTGAATAGTATATATTTAGGCAGCAAATTGTTATTAAGGCAAGTTTTATTAAAGACGAGGGAATGCTGCTTGTTTATCCTTCTAATTGCAATTTTTTTCTTGTTATTTTTTTCTTTTTTCGGGGTCTACGTGGTTTGTCCCATATCTTCTGCCCAAGCGCTTTTGACCATACCTTTGGTCGTCATCAGAGGTAGTGTAAATTAAAACAATAAAAACTCAAAATGTCAACTCAAACTACACTACTCCTGACAACGACCAAAAGTATGGTCGAAAACGCTTGGGCAGAATATATGGGATAATTCCTTTACCTCCTAGATCCCGACATAAGAAAAATAACAAAACTTGAAAAAAATTCCATTAAAGATAATAAACAAAGTGTTCAATCATCTCTAATAGAATTTGCCTTTAATGGATTGTCCCGTCGATTTCTATGCATCAGAGCCCATCATTTCACTAAAGGATAAGAACTATTGGATTATCCCCGCAGGTGAACCGGATATATCAATTGGATGAGGTGATAACAGAAGAATAGTGTGTCACAGATTCTCCTGAACATTATTTCTCTGGTTTTAAATTCAAAGTTGTTCTTCTTTAAGATTGGTTGCTTAACCAAGTCAGTTCGATTAGTTTAATTAGATCCGGTGGAAAAAGATATGGATTTATACGTTTTCAAAGGGCATTAGCGAGATGTGAAACGTAGATTTATATATATATATATATATATATATATATATATATATATATAATTGGGGGTAAAACAGGCAAAGGTAAACATACAAAAAGAGAGGAGTGACCTCTACATAAATCCATAACCAACTGAAAACCATTCAAACTTAAAACACGACTGAGTTCAAGTCTCAATGAGTACACTATTAACAAGGCCTTAGGCTATATATGTTCTCTGACGAAAGCACCAAGCAAGAAAAACACAAGTATGTAAGATCGAAATAAATAAGTAAATCCTAAAAAATACAAATCTTTTCGTGGACTTACTCATTTAAATATATATATATATATATATATATATATATATATATATATATATATATATAATAACAGCAAATCTAAGCTCGAAGAAACGTTGAAAATAAACCCAAATATTTATTAAATGCACCTGAAGTTGAGCATCAGTTCGTGGATTAACTGACAGAAGTAAACCTGTTACCAGTGCCTACTATAATAGCTTATTTGTTCTTCCTCTAAGACAATTCACAAGCTCACAAATGTCCCGTCTTTTAAAGCTTGTTATTATTGTGATTTTGAATTTATTGATCTTAAAGCCTATTCAACTGATTAACCTCAGCGGATTTATACCTGTTTCCGAAATTGGAAAGAAAAGAACATAACGGTCATCATTTAGACAGATAATGATTTCATTAATGCTGTAAAACTAATCATAGGAACTTCAACGAAGTAGCAATAAAGAAATTTCTTGTCCCTTGGACACTGTTGTATGAACTTGATTCTGGGGACTGTGATAAATAGGTGAACAGAAATATAGTAATATTTCTTTAGCGTTATTTCTTTTGTTCTCAAATAGTTTATACCTTAAGTCACAATCAGCAGAAAAGTTTTTATGAAAACAAAGATTTTTTTATTAATTCTTAATAGTTTTTAAAGGGGTGAATGTGCGATAAAAGAAGCGCTGAAAAATGAACGTATGGCATAGCGTAACCGTTCGTTAGAAAATAATTATTTCCTGGTTATATATATATATATATGTATATATATATATAGAGAGAGAGAGAGAGATACAGGCAGACAGACAGACAGAAAAACTTACAGTCAGTCAGAGAGAGAAGAGGGGAGAGAGGGAAAGACGTTGAATTCACAATAATATTGAGGATAGAAAACGTGTCTAATAGTGTAACATCAATTATCAATCAGATAATACGTCTAGAAATCCTAACCGGCAAAAAACACGTTTTTCTGCCCAATAAATACTGATACCGACATCAAATATTAAAAGAAAATATTTTCATTGATTTCTCTATAGACTGATTATTTGACTCACTACGACATCTTCGACATAAAAATAAATCAGGAATTATTTTCAAATTTGAAAGCATTTTAAAACCAAAACCAAAACCAATATATATATATATATATATATATATATATATATATATATATATATAGCCCAAACCAACATTATATATATATATATATATATATATATATATTTAAAACCAAAACAAGATTACATATATATATATATATATATATATATATAATTGTAGAATGAAATGTTAGAATATTCGATTTTCATAAAAGTCAATGCACTATTTAAATGAGTTCGTTCACCCGACTGATAATCAGTCTTGAAATACATTTTTAAATTTAAATTCTCTCCTTTCTCATGACCCAAACCAGAAACGGGTCTACATACATAGGAAATTAAAATTTATTCATCCACACCAAACGCACACACACACACACACGCACGCACGCACGCACGCATGCGCGCGTTCACGTGCGCCTGGGCGTGCGTGAACGCGCATCATCTAGTTGGTTGGACTTATTATACGATGATTGTATCCCTGCAGAATAGTAAAACCCCACAAAAAAAGCTGTGTCCTAGGTATAACTCTAAACTATAGTTAGTTGTGAGGCTCCATTTCAGGATCTCAGCCATTACTCCCAGGTTTATTACAAGACGTGGTATTACCCATTAGGGTACGATCTACGCAACAAATACATTTTTGAAAAAGATTTGTTTAAGATAAGGATATTTGATATGCAATTGAGTAATACATTTTTTTAAGAAACTAATCAGAAATGCAAATATAAACATACAACGTATGCAATTCAGGAATCTCAAAGCATAAATTTACCTCGCATGGGTTAACATGCCGTGAAAGTTTATCAATCCTACCTGTGTATTTGTCCTAGGTGCAACGATTATCGTTGTACATAAGGAACTAGGGGAGTCAAGTTCAAATCCGGCATGAAGCCGTTTATATTTGACTTCATGTCTTTCCTAAGGCATGAATCCATCTTTTCTCCCCCTACCCTCACTATGGCTTAGGAGTTGAATAAATATAGTCTAGATACGCTTATAGAATATCAGCCGGATTGACAAAACTCTGATTTATGACAAATGATTAAATTGTTTTTTTTTAAAGATTTTAAAGTCTTTCACTCATTCTTCGGAAGAAAATACCCCCTGTGATTACAATTGTTTTGAGATGAATCCGAGGAATTTGGAAATAAAAATTATGTGTGATATACATTATTCTTTTTAACGTAGAGGAATTACATTGTTAATTGAATTACCATTGCTGATAAGACCTAATAAGTTCGAAAAAGCTGTCCAGTGTTTCCGTATGTCATGCGTTAGAGTTCGCCGGATTTTCTGTGTGTGATATGTTTTGTTAAGCAACTCTCTGGATTTCTCTAATAATTTGGTTTTTGTTAGAGACTTTTATATAGATGGAATAATTTATTACCGCAAATTCATCTCTACGCTCAATAGATATGTTCCATGAGAAGGTACTATTTACCAACCCCTCCGCTCGGGCAGGATATGACACAAGGTCAATTTTTAAGCGGAGTTTAACAGGTTTGAATTCAGAGTTTTTCCTTCTCCTAGACTAGTTGCCTCACCAAGGCTGAAGAACCTAGTCCGTCCTACTATTTACCCATAGCTGGAGGGAGAATAAGGGGGTTCATACCTTTCCCATGAGAAGGTGCAGGACATAATAGTCATCGTCGTAGGAAAATCTATGAACCAAGATCACATCCTGAACAGAGATCCTTGCATTTTCTTTAGTGCTAATGCCCTTTTCCTCCCAGCTGTAGTTAAATGGTAGGCCTTAGGCCCTTTTTAGCTTCACTATGGAAATCTTCCTGTGAGAATTAAAACAAATCGTATTTAGCAATAACTGACTTTGTGACGCATTCTGTCCAAGGCAGCGGGCTTGGATAAACACCTCCACACACGCACGCACACCTAAGTTCGAATATATATGTATCTGTGCGTGATCTCGTGTGTTTGCCGATATATATATATATATATATATATATATATGAAAGTAAATATGGATTAAAATCCGACAGTATGAAGGTAGCAGAAAAAATATAATCCAAATAGTTGAATATATTATGATGTAAACTCGACGTTAACGTTTTGGTTTCTGCAACCATCATCAAGACTTGGATAGCAAAATAATTCTCGTAGGGATGGATGCCTGCTGAGATGGCTGGAACAAATGAGAAATATACAACGAAAAGATACATAAACGTGCACATAGCGTTCATTATTCAAAAGTCATAAGAACGTGTCTGGCTATATATATATATATATATATATATATATATATATATATATATATACCGTTACATAATCCCATCTCTCTTCAGCTCAGTTGTATGGTTTGAATTAAGAGTTGTCTGTCTTTTATACCGGCTGTCATAGAAGGTCTATAGAGCCCAATATGTCCTGCTAAAAATCTATAGCTGGAGGGAGAATAGTTGGATTCATACCTTTCCTAAGTTTATTAGCGTTACATGAAACGCACACAGCTTCGTATAGGAATTGAACCCAAGTCGGATTGTCTACTCCCTACGACAGTTCGCCACAAGTACCTTCACATATACACATGTACATACACTTTTATATATATTCAGACTTGAATATAAAATCCCTTATATGCACAAAAGTGCACACACATAAAGACACACATGCGTATATTTACATCTTAGAAGTTATTTGTTTCGTTGATACCGACTTACAATCTTTTTCTCTCGTTTCTAAGTTTCTTGTGTTCATTTTTACAGGCCATCGGCATTGTTACACGTCACTTCATTTCAGTGATATAAGCGGCCATCTTGTCGAATTTTATCATCGTCCCATGTCACGTGTCTTTCCTGCTGTCCAGCGAGCTATACAACAAAGACATCAACCCCCAACCAATCACCAACGACCGGAATTAATTAGTCACTGATCTCTCTAATCGCTTGTCAAGCTTGGGTCTTCGAATAAATTGACACAGGAAATCTTTGAAGATAGCAATTTCATTTATTGCAAGGATTGACAGTACTGGTGTCTTTGACGCAGAGACATCGGAGACGGTGAGTAGATGTGGAGTTGAATAATAGAGGATGAGGGGAAAAAAAGAAAGACAGACAGACTGACAGACAGACAGACGTCCCCCCAAATCGAACCTTTTCGATGAACACAAAAGCGATAAAATTGCTTGGAGAGCATGGTTGAGGGAAGTCGGAAAATTTTAAAAAGAGAATTGCATAAAACGAAATGAGCGTGAAGTAAATAGAAAAGAAAGTGTGTATGAGAAATCTTAGGAAGTTCAGATGAATAGGGAACATTAGGAAGAATGTATAGAAAGAAAGTTTGAAAAGAAAGGGAAAAAAAGATGAAACGAAGAAAAAAGGAAGAGGTAAGAAAGAAAGAATTAAATAAGCGAGGAAATGAGAAAGAAAATTGGAGGGGGTTAATTAATAGATGTAAAAAAAAAATCGAAAAATAAAAGTTTACTAGGAAAATGTAACCATATAAAAAACGATAGGTTTTCAGTAATTCTCGTAAACCAGTACTACTGTGTTGAACTTAATCCACACAATGTAGCTTATTTTTCTATCTTTCAAACATTTTAACAGCCATATCAATGGGGCATAGAGTATGTCAATCTCCCCCTTTTCAAAAGAGATGGCTTTCCAAAACGAGGTGTCCCGGGTATGTGATTAAACAACATCCAGCGGTGAGACTCCAGTTCTGCTGCTCATGAAAGTGTCATGTACTCCTTCATTGCTATTACTCTTGTGTTCACTCTCAATCAAAGTGGTAGTAACATTATTATTCCAGAGTCATTACTCCCAGTTCCACCACAGATTTTTATGTCCTAGTCCGTTGAGGTGTTTCTGCAGTGGAGCAAGACCCCAACGAGTGTTGACACTTATCAATCTGATGGTGAAATTCCAGTAATGCGGGAGCTTTGGGGACTGCCATCGCTCGAAGGTCCACACTGTGCCGGAAGGGTAGCACCTCTCAGAGTCCTATCTATGGGTCCAATAGAACTAAACCGCGTACATATGCTAAACTGAAATGCATGAAATAGAACTGTTTTAACATGTAAACTGCGTACTTGTGCTAAACTGAATTGTTTGGAATAGAACTGATTTGACATTTAACTGTGTGTGGACAAAATCTATTCTTATACTAGCGTGAATTAATTGAATTAGAACTGTCTGACTAAACTAAATAGCTTGAAATAGAAATGTATTTGACAAACTTTATACTTATGCTAAACTGAATTGTTTGAAATATAATTGTTTATTTGTACAAAAATGGATTTTCCACTAAATTACCAACAAAGGTTGATATGCGATAAAATGCAAACAATCAAAAAAATAAATAGACGTGATTTTACATTTTACTGAGAGAAACACATATTGTACTTTTGCTAAACCGAATAGTTTGAAATAAGTAAACCTCCAGAAAAATTTATAAAATATAGCATGTTCATTTTTTCTTGAAAATAATTCTTGCAATTTATCGTGTCTTCTGAAATATTATACAATAAAAAAGTTTTCGGGTACGATCTATAACCAAAGTCAAGAACACTGGAATCATGTAAGCAACATTAAAACAGCGACACACCTGTAGATAAAAACAAAATTATATTAGGATTGTAACATATTCTTACTTTTGGTTACAAAGTTTTACTGCGGCTGAATTAGGAAATAAAGAGTACCTAATGATATACGTTTTGGTTGCATAACATTTCAATGAAAATAAGAAAATCCTGGTTTCATTGGTTTATAAGAAAATTCATTTTTGTAAGATTTAGGAGAGTACCTTCCATGGACTGAACATTATACACAGGAGTAAATCCTCACTTAGTGCTTTTGGATATTTGGTTTCATGGTAAATAATATTATTGGGATTCAGGAAGCTTTTGATTATTTCTTTTTGATTGGAACACAGAAACGCAAAATTCTTGATGTGGAAAACAGGAAATAATATCTGATCGTAATCTGTACAATTGTTCTAAGTATTTTAAGGGTGTTTCTGCACCTAGAAAAATGTGATGGATATAAATTATTGATTATGACGATTTCAAAGAAAAAAATTCGATCACCTACTCTCGTAAACATTCAGAAAATTAGGATCTTTCAATGTTGCAATATTTAAGGTGTTTCATAGGAGTTGGGATTTTTTCAAAATTTATCGAGATTGACCCTTTAAAGTTTTAATATGTAAACATTTTTAATGTAAATATAGACATCTTTAAAGCTAAACAACTTAAATAAATGGATGAGACTAGGCGTCCTAAGAAATTGTCAAGTTCACTATCATGCCGTCTAGATTATGATATGAGAGCAGCGCCCTTCTATAGTTGGCAAGGCTGGTTCCATACGGATTTTTATTTTGTTAAACAAAAAATTTATCTGAAGAATAAGATTTGAGAACGTGGAGGACATTAACAATAATACGACACATCCTATGAAAAATATATCTCAGGGGTGCTTCGACGAATCAAAAACTCACTGGAATAAAGACGAAGGGGAAATTTTGAGAAAAATAACTTGTTCATCATGGTGCCCATGGTGTAGTCGTTATCGTAGTAGGAAATGGACACGGCGACACGAGTTCAATTCCTGGACGAGACTGATTGCATTTCACATAACACTAATACCCTTGGGAAAGGTATGAATCCAATTATTCTTCCTCCAGCTATGGGTAAATAGTAGGACAGGCTAGGTTCTTTATCCTTGGTAAGGCAACTAGTCTAGGAAAAGGAAAACTCTGAATTCAAACCTGTTAAACTCCGCTTAAAAATTGACCTTGTGTCATATCCTGCCCGAGCGGAGGGGTTGGTAAATAGTATCATTGTTTATTTCTGTTTTAGTATATACTGCTAAAGTTTCTTATACATTTGCAGAAATTTAAAAAAGAATAGAATTTTTAGCATAAATCTTTATCATGTGTTGCAGTCGGTAAAAGAGAATTTTATATGTTTGTTAAAATCTAACAAAACAATAATTGAATGAGGAAAGCAGAAAGGGTTTACGATGAAGATGAAGAAATAATAAATAGATAAAATGCTGGTCGGCAAAGAAAGAAGATTAAGAGGAAGTAAAAAAAAGAAGGGGAGTAAGTCTTTATCTTCTTGAAAGACGGCAATTAATATAAAGCCACAATGGACGTAATTATAATTCGAAGATCATCATTGTCATTATCTTTAGAAAAAATCCATACATGATTAATAATAATGACTTCATGATTAGAAATGGATTCACCAAAGAGAGTAAAATGATCTCTTTGATGTGAAACCGGGTGGCTGTTGTCACGACATCAGTTCTAATTGAGATAAGCGCCAAACTGTGTGGTCGAGTCAACTGACTATACAAAAAGCGCTTGAAAAAGAGCATTCAGTACATAGGATGAAGTTATCATCAGAGATACACCTGGCTCTTTTTTGATCAAATGTAAAGATTGAGACGGGAAAAGATAAAGAAAAGATAAAAAGAAAAAAAAAACTTCTTTAAAAATAGAAGGTAATTCGTTTTCCATCAGAAAAAGAAGGTATTTCTCGTTCTTCAATAGAAAGTAAAAAACAAATACTAGGATGAGTCAAAAGCTTTTCCATATCCAGTTAACATGATATATTTACCTCTCTGGATTAAAGCACATCCTTGGAATCTAGGTTTTTTTTTGGTCTACCTGATTTTGCCAAATCGTGTTGGTTCTTGTAACCCAGCAAAATGTTTTAAATCACTGGTTTTGATCAACTGCGTCTTCATCTCGTAAAACAAATATTTTTGGTTGCATCTGTTGTGTTATATCCGAGTTTGAACTTGCAAAGCATAAGTTTTCGAATAAGACTACATTGCAAATTTAACAATTCGGCTGTTAAATCAAATGCAGTAGCTGCTATGGTGGGTAGTATCCTATACTTAGGTCTCCCGCATCATTGGCTAACACTACCCTCCAGGCCAATGAACCGGTTAATGTTCGCCAATCGTTCGGGAGAGGTGGGTTCACCCCCAGGTCGCGTCATACCAAAGACTTTAAAAATGGTACTTGATGCCTCCTTCCTTAACATTCAGCAATATAAGGAAAATATCAGGGGTAAAGTGGAGCAATCCAGGGAAAGAAGTAGCGCCCTCCCCTACACCTTGGTGTTGTAGCTATTTTAAAGGGAGCCTTCTGGTCGCCCTCGACTACGGTCGCCAACTTTACTTATATGTTTTTGTAAGAGTAAAAGATTTACATCATTACAGATAAATTATTTTCCTTGAATCAAATTATTCTATTGTCTAAACAATATAAAACGACCGGCTGGTGAAAAGTATAGTTTTCAAGATTATGAAAATTCATCTGTTCTGAATGCTCAGTATAAATTGACTCGGATGTAAACAATGCCTAGCATTGTCAGAAAAAAGGAATTGCTTAATTGATAGGTTAATTTAGCTAAGATAGAGTCATGAAAATAAATCTTGGAGCACTCTGCAAGAAAAGTAATAACTAGTAATAACCAGCTAGACACGCTCGTTAAACATTTCACGTTGTGCAGGTTCTTTCTGTCGATGATTCTTGAAATTTTTTGTCAATATCAAATTTCTATAACCATTCTATTGTTATAATTGAATAATTAAATTCCAAAAATTGGAAGAGCTTTTATAGTGAGCTTAACCGCTGTATTTGAGGGCCTATAAGTAGAACTTGAATTGAAAAGAAATAAATATCTCCAGAAAAATGTGATATGAAATGATTTGTTTATTCAGTTCACCTTTTATCTTTTTTGTATTAATAAAACAGACCAAACTTTGCATTCATCTTGTTGACCGACGTTTTATTTCTTGTTACTGTGTATACAATGAAGCCATTAAGCCGATATATATTTCCCTAAAGAGTTAAACAAGAAAATTGAAATGCTGACCAACATCTTTTCTAATCCATGAGCAATGTCTTCGTAGCCTCATTTATGCTTGATAGGAAGATATACCCCTTAGCACGAGCCGGATTCGACGCAAGGCCATTTTCATCATTATCATGGCCACCCCTCCCTATCGTACATTGCTTCCGGCAGGTCTTCGGAGCTACATCCCGTATGGGCACAGAGCTGCTATATGTAGGTTCGAGCTGGTCATCCGGCCCTTGTCTCGTCCATGTGAAGGGGTCCACAGGAGTACATCACTTATGAGCTCGTCCCTACTTCTCCAGCAGTCTCCAGCATGTCTGATTCGTCTAATTTTCATAGCTTTCGTGATGGGTGGTAGGTGGCAGTACAGCTGCTGCTTTATAGGGTTCTGCCTCCAGGACTTGTTTAATCTTGCTTGCAGCATTCTTATGTAATTAACATCAAGCTTTTTTTTTTAAAAAAAAAAGGGCCATTTTAATGGGAGTTAAAATGAAGTTGTCCTTCTCCTAGACGGGTTTCTATGTCAAGGTTGAAGAATATAGTCAGCCCTACTACTTACCCATAGCTGAAGAGAGAATAGTTTGGTGCATACCTTTCCTATGTATATTAGGTCTATGAAAAATACAACTTTGTCCAGGATTGGGACACGGATCACCGTGTCAATTGTCTACTGCGATAACCATTATGTCATGATTCTTCCTTTTTATACATGTGTCACTCGACACACACACACACACATATATATATATATATATATATATATATATATATATATATATATATATATATTAGTTGCACAATTCAAAATAGCTTCTTATCCGGATTAATATTTTTAATCATTTTGTACTTAATGTTTGAATAAAGGTATATAATGATTTTGTGACTATTTCGCTTCTCATCTTTATTTGGAAAGAAAAAAAAAAGATTTGCCAAAGTGGAAGAACTAATCAGACAATCTCGCTAAGCATGGACGATAATTTTAATCTCACTCTGGTCACCACAATGTCTTTAGTTGGAAAAGAAGCGGATTACATGTCACGATATTTGATGAATAGAAATGACAAGATATTTGCTCGGATTAAAATGCCAAATCCGAAGCTGTAAAATATCTTCTATTGACACTTTTTTTTTGTTTATTTTGTTCAACGATTTTTTGCTAAGAATAAAACGTAGTTTTATTGTATTTTTTGTTATTTTCGATTTACTGTCATGAAATGTAAATTTGTAATTAAAATGTAAATACTAATTTCTTCTTTGGTATTATTTTAATGTTTCCATTACTGTTGTCTTTTAAAATGTTTTTTTGATTTCTTCCTTTTTCTTAAAAGAAATGTCTGATACTTTAATCGGCTGGAAATCAGATTAATAAATTTGTAACAGTTATGCATACAAATATTTTCAAAGTTTTAAAAGAAAGGTTTCTCTTATTTAACGATGATGCTCTATTGTCATAATATTTGTAGAAATAATTGATAGAGAAACAAATGATTCAATATATATATATATACACACACACACACACATATATATATATATATACATATATATATATATATATATATATATATATATATATATTGTCATCCACAGACAGACTGTTTCGTTGTATCACAATCTTCAGAGTAGCTAGACACGTAGGACGCTTAGAGCTGGGATCAAAACCCTCTTAATTTTACGTTCGACTTAGAATCATACCGTTCAGCCCGCAGGCGACATCCATCAGCTCGGGGATTATAAGGCGTTATGTAGTAGCTTTCATTTGCTCACATTTTGCCTTACCGGATACCAGAGTGCTCAATTCATTAGAAGAACTTTGCGTTACGACAGAGGCAGTCGTTAATTCCTTCGCCAGAGTGCTCAACCTCGTCAGAGGGAACGTATATATAGTCATCCGCAGACAGATTGTTTCGTTGTATCACAACTCTTCAGTTTGGCTAGACACGAAGGACGCTTCAAGCTATGATCGAGACCCGCCCAGGATAAAACATAAAAAAACATCTAATGGTAAGGTTTTAGTCCTGGGACTATGGGAAATGTGGAGTGTCCTTTCACTGCCATTAGTCCCATGTCCACTTCGCACCGGTGTAGCAGTACCTATTAGGGTTCGATCTCTGGGTCGAATAGAAATATTTGATCAGTTTCTAAAATGGAAATAATAAAACTGTGAAAATAAACGATTGTTGAATTATTATTGTTACATAGGAGTGATTGAATTATTAGTATTACATAGTAGTAATTGTAAACAAACAAATGAATAATGTTAAATAGAATTAATATTTCAAGTAGCAATACTAAAAAAAAAAGTTAAACTGTGAGTAAATAAAACTTGGTATTTGATAGCAATGTTTAAAACCATTTAACTGATGTTTGCAAACGAATGAGCTCTGACTAGATAAAAATTGTTACCAACAAACTATTCATTTACAAATCGTATTTTTAAAATACGAGGATCATTAAATAAGTTTCCAGATTTTTTTCGTATGGGCATTTTTATTGATAGTATAAAAATAAAACTCGAAGTAATCTCATCCGGTAATCTCATCCGGTAATCTCATCCGGTTGCAATGCACTTGTTTTACCGTTCCAAAAACTTTTGCTAGGCCCCATGGAAGTCCTCTTGTGTGAGAGTGTCAATGACCTTCGTCATAGCCTCTTTCATCTCCTCAGTTGTCTCATAACGACAGCCTCTGGGCTTAGGGAATAACCTAAAGTCACAGGGAGCAAGCTCTGGACTATAGGAAGGCTGAGGAACTGTCTTGAGGCGTATCTTGGTCAAATAGTCTGTGACAAGGATGGAGTTGTGGACTGGTGCATTGTCCTGCTGGAAATGCCACTGACCCGATTTGAAGAGTGCTGGCCTCTTTCGACGGAATCTCTTCCTGAACTCCCTTAAAACCTCAACATAGTAACCCTAACTCTAACCCGAACCCTTTGACCAATCAACTCTGGTGTATTGACTTCCTTACTCGTCCCACACCTCTCATCATTACTCACAGACTCCCTGCCTTCCTTGAATCTCTTATGCCACTCAAAAACTGATGCTCGATTCATGCAAGATGGTTGAAAAGCAGTCTGAAGCATTTTTTCCACGTTTAAAACAGAATTTTATTGCATATCGTTCTTCTAAAGTGTCCTCATGTCCAGACTGCATTTTTGAAATTCACTGGCTGTGACAATAAGGATTTAGTAGGGTGTATTCCAATTCCTGCTGTAGCTGTTCATTTGAGCCTGAAATCATAAAAATTGGTTAATCTCATAAGATGTATAGCAATAACATACTGAATTTTCAAGAGTCTAAAACAATTTTAAATGCCTGTACAACAAAGTTTGGAAATTATTGAATGCACCGCGTATATACGGATAAACAGGATTTAGCATTACACAATCTACAAGGGTTGATTCGCCGTAGAACACGGTTTATATATATATATATATATGTGTGTGTGTGTGTGTGTGTGTGTGTAGTATCATCAATGGGTATTGACAGCACAGATACTTTCGATTCTCTCTCTCTCTCTCTCTCTCTCTCTCTCTCTCTCTCGTCTATTCCTATCGCTCTAACTAATCCCTCTAGACAGCATCCACCGTCCGTATGGAACATATAAATGTAAGTTTTTACTAATCGGCCGACTAGTGCGACTCTCAGTTGGATTTTACAGGAAAAGATCGCTAATGAGTTCCACCTCAATTCTCCAACACTTTCCAACATATAGAGCTTTTATTTGAATGATTGATAAGATGGAAGGTAAGTGGCCGTATAGCTGTGCCTTTGAAAGATGTTATTTCCTGGATTTGTTCAAAACAGCGCGCAACATCCATGTGTAGTTGCCATTAACTTTTTCTCGAGGTGTTTTGTTAATGTTCAAGTGATTTATCTATACAGTAATACTGACTCAGCTAAAGCATTTTATTTTCATCATCTGGTCGCTAACCTGTCAATGACAGCCCATGTTTCCCCAATCCGTATGTTTATATCGCATACAAATAAGAAATTGTTACTGAAGTATGTATACAACTCAAATAATTTCTGACGCTGGCCATCTTAAGACGAATTGGAACCGCCTTGATTTAAACACATAAGCTCTGTTTCATCACAGTTCACCCCCCCCCAAAAATCTGTTGCTCCACTTAAATCAGCAGAGACTGAAATCAGGAAGGTCACTGATATTTTTCTCAAAAACGGATACCCACATCATTTATCGAATAATATCAGATCAACGATAGTAAAATTTCACACTTGTAAATTGTTTGGTCCTTCAAAATGCCTTGTATATATAAAACTCCTATGGAGTGGACCTGTTAATCAAGTATTAGCTGAATTTCTATTCAGTTACGCGTTAAACAATATATATATATATATATATATATATAATTTGCAATTGTTAAGGTGAGAACTATCTTCACCACTAGACCTGCCTTTTAGTCCTTTCAAAAGGATGTCCTGCCAATAGTAGAACAACAATTGTTAATTTATAAATTCCATGTCGGTGTGATGCTGGCAATATAGATTGGACTATTCAAAGGCTGGAGGACCGAACAAGCAGCACGTACCTCGATTTCTATTTAACCGGTCTCAAGAATTAACATCCGGGTACTCTCAAGCACAAGAATCAGCTATTGGCGCACACTAGTGTGAGAGCTATATATGTCGGGCAAACTAATCGGATCAGTGTTTTTTTTTTTCTGTCATGCATAAAGGTGACAGCAAGAAACATCTTGCTGCTCTTGAATCAATAGTCATCAGGCTTAATAAGGTTAGTCTGTGCAAGCAGAGAAAACCACTTACTGAGTTTTGTCTGCTTTGGGATTCCGGCGGGTAGTATTTGGAGTCTTGCTTTTTTTTACTCCAGACTTTTCTTCTCCAACAATTGAACAATATTCATTCCCCTCACTTTTATGTTTTTAACTAATAAAATATGATTCCCCTATTTACTGTCTTATATATATATATATATATATATATATATATATATATATATATATATATATATATATATATATATGGAAGAGATGAGAACAAAGGACCGTTTAAGAATATTTGATAAATAAAAAGTGCTCATATGCAAGCCGGCAGAGCAGTATTAAGCCAAAAAATTGACAGAGTTACAATTTTCTCATGATTACGGTTACGTAAGTTCTCAGTAAAATAGAATTGATATAATAACAAAGTATCCCATGGAATTTTTTTTTAGAATCTCATCCACAACTTGTTGGCGACCTTATTCGAGGGTGACCCGAAGGCTCCTTTTTCAATAACTACCACACCGAGGTATTGGGGAGGGCGCTACTCCATTCCCTGGATTGCTCTAATTTATCCTTGATCCTTACTTTATAATGCTGGGTGTTCAGCAAGGAGGTATCAAGTACCATTTTTTGAGTCTTTGGTTTGACTCGACTTGGGATTGAACAGGACCATTAGTGAATAGAAATAGGAATGTTTTTTTACGGAATAATTCAGATTAATTGCATCTATTTTGTTAGATTATTATTGAATTAAACAAACAGTGAAAATTGCCCGAACAAATACATAAGTATTTTGGGTTTTGTTATTGAACAGATAAGAATAAAGTTCCATTTGATGAGCGTTTGATCAATCAAATGTGTTTAAATGTTGACCAAAAGAGCCGAAATAAAGGAGATTACTATGTAAACTTCTCACATTGAGACAAAGAATAAAGATGAGATCGTAAATGCTTTTAGTTTGTTTTTTGCTTTTTTTAATGTTTAAATAACGATGTTAGGAATTTAAGAAGAAAATCACACTTCATAAATAACAATTAAACTCTGCCATGTGATGCATGTTAATCACATACATGTCTGGTGGAGATGGCAATTGTGTTTATTCACATCTCGAAGACAGTTTACACTGTGTTGTGATAAGAGGAAAAAATCATGAAAACATAGGAGCGTAATGCACTGCAACTTTGATATTAGAGAGTTCAATCTCAAGTTGCACTATATGTTAATTTTTGAACAAATACACTTAGGAAAAGTATGAATCGCACTTATCTTCACAGCTATTGATTATAATCGCTGATCCTCCATAAGGATGCTTTGGTATTGAGTAACCTGCTAAAGTTGATATACCATCAACCAAACAATTTTTACACACACACACACACACACACACACATATATATATATATATATATTAACCGACAGACATTTTTACTATTAAATTTGAGTAAATATTTTATCATCTGACTCATAATAGTTTCATTTGTATAAAAATTGCATACAATATATGTACAAATTATAGTGGTATAAAAGTAACTATAAACTACGGTATGTGTCACATAATATTTATAACATTTGCATATATATTTCATGTAATAAACCAGCAAGTATTATGGGACCGCAAGTAACCGTACCTTTATCACAAAATATCCGTAACATTTGGATATAAACTCGATACACTAATTGTTGCACCTATAATGAGACAGAGAGAGAGCACATAAAAATGTCATTATTTTCATTGATTAAAACTGATTAAAATTGTATTTTTTTTTTTTTTAGTTGGAGAAATTCAAAATCTTGAGCTCAAAAGCCACACAGATTTTTATCAGAGGTTAAAACTTCGATTTGGCAATCATTGGAGCTGAAGAAATTGATTAATTTTGTAGTTTTGCTCAGGACTGGCAAACTTGGAACTGCTCCTTAAAAACTAGAAACAAGATTAAAGGCAGTGAGTGCTTGTAACTGGAAGAGACTTGTTTTCACTTAATGTTAAACTATAAAAACAGCAGTCATTTATTACGCACATTCAAATGCAATGATAATAATAAGTCCCGAAAAAAGAGTAACTAGATATCTCAACAGGGTTGCATAATGTACTTACATGAATCTTTTCTTGTTTACGTAATAGCCACATCAGTTTTCTTGTTTCTTTCTTTGTTCAAAATAAATTAATTATAGTTTAGTTATAGGATTGGCTTGTGTGTAGAGCACCACACTTTTTAAACTTATTTTTCTCCTATTGTTTATTATTGATTTTCAAGCAAACTAACCTTACAAAGTTAGAGATAAAACCGAATTGCTTACTATTTGCCTTCAACAATACTACAAAGTCTAATATTTAAAACAGTTTTGGTGAAGAATATTTACTTCCCTTGCGACTGGAATGAAATATTTGCAACTTTAATCCGTTTCAATTTACACGTCTGGTGCCAAGACTGTCCAGAGAGTTTTTGCCAAAAGGTAACGTTTGATATGATTGTGTGAAAATCTCCATCTGCAACAAAAGGGTGAACTGCGTGAAAGAAGTAGTCTCTTCGTCTTGTATAGAAATCCATTTTCCACACACACACGCGCGCGCGCACACGCACACACACACACACACACACACACACATACATACACACACATATCGATACGAACATTCATTTATAGACTCAAACGTGGACATGGATATACATTTATACTGACAGATATTTACTAATGTCATGTTATGCCAAATACACAGGTGGAGAAGGAAAAATATTATAATGCAATAACCTTTTAATTAATTTATCACAGAATTGATTCGAAAGTTGTGAATACAACGAAGAATTACTTAACCAGATTACATTTTGTCTCTCGCATTCCTAGAATATGAAGGAAACTCAGAATGGCTGGTACTATAAGGAACAATTGATAAGTGTTAAAGATACTTCACCATTGAAACCATAATTGTCCCCATAGTAATCATCACTTAAAAGTTTTGTTGGTTGCATATGTGTTTTTTTTTCTTTTATTCCTCTGAAGCAAACACACACACACACACACACACACACACACACAAAATATATATATATATATATATATATATATATATATATATATATATATATATATATATTGTTCAAAAAGTTATTAACCGCAGCCAGAAAAGAAGAGCCATTGCTGAGCATTTTTGTGGCAACACAATATTGCTTCTCAGAAAACCTGAAAAACAAATTCAGATTTATACCTTAATACCTGTGTAGGTGAGATTTATACAAAGGTGAGAGATATGTGAAAAATTCTATAAATGGACAAAGTAGTCATAAAGTATTTACAAAAAATGGTAAAAGACCCAAGGAAACCAACTTGGTGAAGATTTTCTTTCCAATAAAACTGCGAAAAAATGGGTTTCAGAATTCAAGTCCAACAGGGTAAGTACAGAAGATGACTCTCAATCAAGTCGTACAAAAATTCGAACATTGTTAAGCATCTTGATTTTATTCCTTGTATGGTTTTGTATGACAGATGTATGTCTAGCATATTCCTAAGTCCGTAAAAATTAATTCAATTTTTGTCCACACTGTTTTTAAAAGAAGCTAGATCATCTGTCTAGTTTGCATCAGGAATATTTCAAGGGAATATCAACTACTTTGTTTTCTGCTTTTTTTTCTAATTGTAAAGCCATTTTCTTTCATTGTTGACGTTCCCAGTTGATAATCTTTCAATAGATGTGGTGATATGTCTTGAACACTTCTTACTCGCTTCAAGACTAATCCTAAGAATTTCCACCACAGATTAACTCACCATAACTCAAGATGAAATCTGGGTTCACCTCTTTGAACCTGAATTAAAAATCTAATGCAAACAGTGGAAATAATTATGGGATCATATGTGCTGTGGAGAAGTTTAGGGAGGACTAGGAAAGTATCGTGATGAAACTGTAATATCTGAAAGTCGTTTGGCCAAGGACATTGATGTTAACGGGAACTACATTTAAAAATAATGAAGAACTGACGTGTTTTTTCCTAACCCTTCTGGAAATGCTCAGAAATTTTTCAATGGGCTCCGTATATACAAGCTTAAAATAAATTAAGAAGTTGGGTTTATTATTTCTGGATCATTGTATGTGCTTACGCTATTTAAGACAGTCGACTAGTGGGAACCAGTGATTGTAAGATAAATCCCTGGAAGCATTATTTCTATCTGGTTATTCTTAGACTGACAAGTAATAATAATAATAATAATAATAATAATAATAATAATAATAATAATAATTAAATGGGAAATGTGCCAGAAATTTAAATGGGGAAATGTGCAAGAAATTTAAATTTGACCATACTAACAAATGGTATATGCACAACCAAGCACCCGTTCAAGCAATGAGCAGGCAGACGTGCAGGACTCACTGCACTAAGTGACTCCAAATCCCAGCAGGGTCATCTGGCTCACATAGCTCTTAGTGAGCTTATGACCAACATTGTCCTTCCGAGCCCGAGCCTGACCTCCTCTTTTTTTAAAATGCTCTCCATTAAAACTCTTGTGTCAAATTCTGTCTGGTAGGAGGCAGTGATATGTATTCAGCTCGAAGTGAAATACTAACAACCTCGTCAAGGTTTTGAACTAGGTCCACTGATGCAGTAAGCTATGAATTTATTTATTAATAACTAAATATTCATTTAGTAATATATAAATATATAATTGAATAATTGACTGACTTTAATAGATTGTAAATCTTCAGGGGTTATTTTATGCTTTTTTCCGTACTTGTTCCTTAAGAGTTTATTTTTTTGTATTTTTTTTTTGTTCTTTAGAAAACGAATAATTTTCAAACATATGTATTGTACCTCTTGATTATACTCTAACAGGTATTATTGCAATGTGTACAATGAACCTGGGAGTAAGTGTACGCCTCAATCCCCCACGAGCTTCAGAACTGGAGTTTCATCAGCAGATAAAATCTTAGTGTAACACAGACCATCCTTTGCGTAAGGGTCTTAACTATAATTTCTTTTATAAATATATAATATTTATATGGATATAAATGTTTGAGTGCAATTATTTCTAGAAGAGTGAAGAAAATATAGCTGAGCGATAAAAGGAGAAATAGTTTGGAAAAAGATCAGAAAATGAATAGAGAGATAAAAGGAGAAATAGTTTGGAAAAAAATCAGAAAACGAACAGATATCAAAAGTCTAAGACTTACCCCTAAGTAGATTTACGCACCACCAAGCGCCCACCATTTTTTAGAGGTCACAGATGCACTGAATGACCGTGAGAATGAGAATTTAGCTGTTCTTAAAGAAGTGTGAAACTGCTTCGAATATAAACATGCATGCAAAGTTTTACTTTCACTTGGGAAACAATTGAACATTGACTAGAGCTGTTGATTTTCTATGTAGGCAATTGTTTTAGACTCTAAGCAAACAGCAGAAAAGCAGAAAGAAAGAAATGATCCGCGCGTTTCTAACAAGGTATTATAGCCACTAAATTTACCAAGTAGAAAGGAATTAAAGCAACGCTAATTTGTATCGCTCGGCAGACATGATTTCTGCACACAAAGGAATTATCCTCCGACACGGGGTCTGGCTGCTAACTGTGGCCCGAGAGAGAAAAAGAGCACTGTTTCTAATCGGGCCCGACTGTTGTTCATATCACCATGTATAATGCTCTTCACTTGGCCCACGTTATTTTATCGATTATTTAGCTCCACGCTGGTTACCCATCTCTTCTCCCTCTTTTCATTGTATCTCGATTATCTTTGGGGAATCCTTCAAGTAAAATGAGAAATATTTATTATGCCATAACGACTTTGAAACGATGCAGGCAGATTCACTCTTCTTTAGACTCTCCTCATCCCTGAAATGAACCTCATTGGTTGATAATGCCTGACGGGCAATAAATAAATAAATAAATAATGAGAATAAAACAAAAAATCAGCCAATCACAATTTGTGATTAAGTATTTTCGCTCTGGGATATGTAAATTCTGCCCATTGTTTTAACGTTATCTTTTTTTTTTTCTTTTTTTGCATTTATTTAGTGTGTCTGGTTAGTTAGATTCTGACATTTGGAATGAGAAGATTTTGAAGGAAAGGGAAGGTGAAAGAAAGAAAGAAAGAAAGAAAGACAGAAAGAAAGATCAATGAAATAGAGACTGACAAAATACGAAAGAAAGAAAGAAAGAAAGAAAGAAAGAAAGAAAGAAAGAAATGGATTTATGAAAAAAATCATGAAAATTTTTTGTGAAAGAAAGAAGATAAGAAACCAGCTGAATGAATGAATGAATGAAGGAAGGAAGTGATGAAAAAACAAAGCAAAGACAATGAAAATTAAGGAAGAAAGAAGAGGACAGTAAATTAGATAGAAAGACTGAAAAATGAATAACGACAGAAAGAAAGTAATAAATTAAATTAACCAAACAGTTGGTGGAAAAATATTTAAAGAAGAAAATATGACTAGAAAGAAAGAAATACCCATGACATGAAATAGAAAGTATGAATGACAAAAATGCAAATAAGCGATGAAAAGGGAAAAGATGAATAAATAAAGGAAAAAAACGAAAGAAATAAAAAACCGAAGAGAAAAAAACGGAAAGAAATTGAATAAAAATTTGGAATGAAAGAAAAACCACACAGGAAAAAGGAAATCGAGAGTAGAGAGTAAAAAAGGAAGAAAACATAGGAAATGAAAAATGTACAGATAAAACAATTGTAAAAAAAAAAAAAGAAAATACATCATTAAAACAAGAATGAATTATTAACAAGTCAAAAGGGAAGACTAATGAAGAAATGTGAATAAAATTTTAGGAATTGACCAAGTAGAACTGACCTTTAAAAACTGACCACGTACAAGTACAACAACTTTAAAGTTCGAATGGTTTTAGAGAAGAAAGGGGACTAAGAAGAACAGGCAAAAAGAAAGAAAGAAGAAAGGCGTAAGGATAGCTCCCATAAGAAAGGAAATAGAAAAATAATGATCACTTAGAGTAGTAAGAAGTTATAGGGTTAAAAAGGAAGAACGTACTGTGGAAAAGTACACGAATGATGAAAATTAAAGATAGAAGCCAGCAAAGAAGATAGAGAAGTAGCTGTCACAGAAACCATAGAAGAAGGAGACAAAGTCGAAGGCAAAACTATAAAGACCAACAAAGCATAATGACATTGGGCGACACAAAAAATTATATTAGCTTTGATTCTTGAGAACAAAAGAATCAGGACATGTTTCGCCTGAAAATACGAGATCGTAATTGAAGCAGAAATGTCAGAGGGCACTTTAATATTGAATACATAATAATTCAAGTCCAATTCCACGAGGCCTTCATTTTCTTGGCTTTATTAATGCAAATAGCGTTGTCTAATGCTGAAGGAACTGGATTTTAGCCAAATGTGCCGACATCAGAGAAGTCGTTTCTCGATTTAAAACGTATTGTTCAAGGATCAATGAATTTTCTAAGAAAATGTCTGATAACACGATGACGTCTTTGTCGTTGTGATCGTCTATGATTTTATTTTAAAATGAATAAATGAGAACGTGTCTTATCAACACAATTTGCACATTATGTTTATATACAATATATACCATTTCTTCATAAACTGCCACATGATGAACAAAAAGATAAACACAAATACTTCGAATGGGAAGGAGTGAATGAAACAAATATGAAAGAGTTAAATATTAAATTCAATAATATCTATATACTACTGTCCTTTATTTCTATTTTGTTGTATCATTTCTTTTCTTCCCTTTTTCTTTTTGTCTTTCTATTTCATTATTATAAAATCTATTCCCACTCTATATCTATGTATTATCTACGCCAGTGCTTCATAAGCAAATTCCTGATTTACCAAAACATGAATGCAAATTGGTGGTAAATTAAACAAAAAATGTCAAAGAGTACCTGTCCTAAAACTTGTCTAGATTTCTGAAAGGAAGAAGTCGTTTGTTAAATTATTTGGTTTACTGTCCTCATCTTATTTGCTATGTTCATGATGTTTCGGTCGTTCCAACCTCCGTCGTGTTCAAGAGAATTTCCAATCAATAAACTATCTATATAATCCGCTGAGGTGGAGAGATTGGTCTCATGCTTTGGAATATCTCGTATCAGTTAATTTGTCTTCATACCCATTTAGTCTTTGTAATGACTCTCCTCTTACTACTGAACCTGAGCCCAGGGAATGAACTCAGCCAAAAAGCTACAAGATTTTACATTCTCTTGTTAATTATCCCTTTGAACAATGATGGCTCCATTTTAAGAGACTTAAACCTAACGTAATTTTTGTTGACTCTTCAACATAAGCAAGTATGCTTTATTTTTTCTGTTAAGTAGTTGATATTAAAAAGGTTGGTAAGTAGTTTTCCCTTTCACTAATAGGAATTAAACTGGACATTTAAAGTCGGGTTTTTCATTTAGGTTTATTTTTGGTCAAAGAGTTATCATTACTGAAAATAGAAGCAATGAGTTGATTTCAAGTTCTGACTGAAGACATAATTTCTTAGACAAAAAAAAAACTTAGGAATGGGCTCTAAATCTCCATTCTGTTTCGAATAAAATAGCAAAGCTGATGGGCCATGGTGATGAACAACCATTTTTCTAGAGCAAGAAGCATAAAATAATTAGGGACTCTTGTTGATTGTAAGTTATTTCCTTGCAAGATTTCCTGGAACATCAACACCTTTGAAAACTTTTCAAAAAACTTTTTAAAATTTATTTTCACAAAAAACATTTAACATGACGATGACTTTAGTTCAAATCTAGTTAAGAATAAACAAAAGTAAACCACAAGAAAGAAACATCAATATTTGTCTTAGAACTTTTGCTTATATATATTTGTATATATATATATATATTCTTTCATGCTCTTACCATTGTCTGATGATCACTCTCTCTAGCGTGAAAGATTTAATTACGATTATTCAAAGTAAAAGATATACTCGATATTATTTATATGATATACCTATGTAACGTTGCGGTACCAAAGAGAATTTAAACCCTGCCATTGTAAAAGTTGACGAATGCAGCGAAATCTTTTTAACTACAGAAAGGTTTATTCACTGCTACCACTTATAGGTAACCGTCGGGAGAAGGGAAGAAGATATGGTATTGAGACGACTGCGTTAGTTAGACAAAGATAAGCAACATAATTCGGTGAGAAAAAGAGAGCTGACACAGACCTCGTGTTCAACCGTATGTATTTACCCCATCACATCTCACCCACAACTGCCCAAAACGATTCGCCCCCTCCCTTCCGCTCGGTTTCATCCGCATTCCCTGACCCCGAACATACGTAGAAGATCTTATCGGGTCCTCCAGTTTTCTTCATTTTCAACTACGTCAAGAGCCTTGGCCTATCGTTGTTTTTTTGTTTTTTTTTTCCATTTTTTAATTTCATGTTTCTATGAACCGTTCAATTACGTTGCACTGATCTTTTGATATTGAGGATTTTTTTTGTCTTGCCAGACAATACCTACAAATTACTATATATATATATATATATATATATATATATATATATATATATTGATCAAGTATTGATTATTATGCTTTTGGCATCTTGAAAACGATTTGGTTTGAGAATTAGTTAAAAGAAAACTGCGTCATATTACCAACCAGCGCTATGGAATTTGTATGCGCAGCTGAGACTTTGGGTTGTAAGTAAACCGTCAGAATTTACTATATCGTTTCAGCGATATATTGGGAGACCTTTAATTCATCAGAGCTCTTTATATATAAAAATTTGTCTCTTTATCTGATTTACTTTTTCTGTTTTACCAATCTAAATTTTGCTTGGTGATTAATGCATAAAATGTATAGGGTCGAGAAATGTCAAACTTTTTCAAGCAGCTTTTCATTCGGAAGATTCTAATGTTAATTCCAGCTTAAATGTGCCCTAAAAAAGGGGGACTTGATTGATTCAGATGTGATTTAATGGAGTTTTGATAAATGTGGTCAAATATTCTTTTCACAAATGAGGCTAAAAGTTCCACTATGAATCAGTTTTAATATGAACTTTACTACCAACAGTATAGCTTGATTTATTTCTAGTATCATAAACGATGTCAGACTCTTTCTTCAAAAGCAATATTAATGGTTGGTTTTGGGAGTGTTTTCACGATTTGCCAACCCTTCTTGGATTATTTTATCCCAAAACCAGTTTAATAAGTAATGTCTTCAGTTATTTACGGTAAAATATATGCCTTCACGAACGTTTTAAACAAGTACACACTTCATACTTAGTTCTAATATCAATTTCTAAGGGCAAACGTAGTACAAAATCAAACATATCAATTTGACACATGGATGATACCCTGACACGTAATGCCACACGGGGTCAGAATCGACCTAAGAGTAATGTCGACAAAATGTTGACTCCAAACTCTCCACCGCTCCCTAACTGAAGCCTCGACAACCGAGCAAGTCTAACATCACATCTAAGATACAAATATAAATCATGAAAGAAAAGAAACATTAACTAGCTAATACATAGTGCATTCAATAAGTTTCCACACTTTTTAAAAGGCATTTAAAATTGTCGTAGACTCTTAAAAATTGTGTTATTGCTATATATCTTATGAGATGGCTGACCAATTTTTATTATTTCACCTTAAAATAACCAGCTACAGCAGGAATTGGAATACACCCAACTAAAGTCTGATTGTCACAGCCAGTGAATTTCAAAAATACAATCTGATACTTTAGAAGGACGATATGCAAGAAAATTCTGTTTTAAACTTAGAAAAAATGCCACAGAAACGTATGGAAAACTTCAGACTGATTTGGAGCATTTTGCATGAATCGAGTATCAGTTTTTGAGTGGTATAAGAGATTCAAGGAAGGGAGGGAGTCTGTGAGGAATGATTAGAGGTGTGGGACGAGTAAGGAAGTCAATACACCAGAGTTGATTTGCCAAATGGTTAGGGCTAGGATTACTATGTTGAGGTTTTAAGGGAGTTCAGGAAGAGATTCCGTCGGAATAGGCCAGGGCTCTTCAAATCGGGTCAGTAGCATTTCCATTAGGACAATGCACTATTCCAGGCTTTCTAGAAGAGATTTAGCTTTTGCAAGTGGATTTACAAGAAGTGCTAGATCATCTGCGTAGTTGGTACGAGTAGTAGTTTTTGCTAGGTATCATTTTCTTTCAAAATACACTATTCATGTTGTAAAATCTGTGTTTGGTTTTTAAATCCCTGTTAAAAATGAATGAGCACAACACAAATTATGTGGTAAAGATTAAATTTTAGGATTTTATATAAAACGCATGAACTTAAATTGCTGTCTAAGAGTATAAAAACGAAAATCAACTTGTTCAAAAAAATTACAGAGTGGAATACAACTTTGTGCTGTGACAAACTCACTAAACGAAAACGAGAAGATGTCATGGAAGTAATCTTAGTTCAAACTGCAAAGAGAGTGGTATGTAAGGGAACCTCGGCTTTTAATACCTTTGAGTGCTTCCGTTGACGGTAAAGATGAAAGAATTTAAGATTACATCATATTTAATGGAACAAGGGTTGAAGTGATATTAACATTTACACACACAAACACACACACACACACACACACACACACACACACATATATATATATATATATATATATATATATGAATAAATGCGAATTTACACCCACCCATAAATAAAACAAACTCGATCATGTTAAATCGTTTAAGCGCATGATCAACGTGTAATGTATATTTTACAAAAGATATTGTGTTTATCGTACCTAGAGAATATCACATTTACATATTGTATTAAAAATAACGACTTTTATTCTTAACTGGTGTGCGTTCATGATTAGTAATTTTGTTGTTGTAGTTATATATATATATATATATATATATATATATATATATGTGTGTGTGTGTGTGTGTGTGTGCTTTGGTTTGGTTTGGTTTGGTTTGGTTTGGTTTGGTTTTATGGAACATCAACTATTTTAGGATATTAATGCCAAATCCATTTTTACATAAATAAACAGTTCTATTTCAAACAATTCATTTTCCCATACAAAAAGTGTTATATTTCAAACAGTTTAGTTTAGCATAAGAATAGAGTTTCCATGTCAAAAACAGTTTCATTTCTAACAATTCCCTTTGGCATAAGGTCACAGTTTCAGTATAAAGTACTTTTATTTCAAACAATTCACCTTAGCATAAGAACAGTTTCGTTCTTTTTGGCCAATAGATAGGACCCTCTCAAGTGTTACCACTCCAGGCCAGAGTGGATCTGGGAGCGAGGGCATTGCAGGGGTACTCTGCATTCCCCAAAGATCAAGCATTATTAAAACCTCACTATCCAGGACACTTGTTTGGGAGTTCTTACCCCTCAGCAGAGAAGCAGTTAATATATTCTACAGCCCCCAACCAACTGACTGGGAAATTCATGTGGACGAGTTTGTATGTTAAGATATGAAACGGTAGACCCAATGTCTTCAAAGGATGATTTTATTTATTAAATTGAAAAAATACGCAATTTACATAGACGTACATGAATAAAGAAACACAAAATAAAGAATATTTTTTTCATTGCAAATATATCAAAATATATGGTAACTTTCATTTAGCTTCACGAAGGGTTTTTTTTGCATTTTTCAAAGGTCGTTGGGTACACAGGACATTCTGAAAACGAAATCTTGAAAAAAAAACATTCAAACCACAGGTTGGTATATATATATATATATGTGGAGAGAGAAAGAGAGAGAGAGAGAGAGAGAGAGAGAGAGAGAGAGAATAAAAACGGAAATCATTAGGTACCATATGGCCAAACACAGGCAATTTTGTTTAAGTAAATACATATATATATATATATATATATATATATATATGTGGAGGACGGTTATCATTATTGAAAATGGAATTGATGGCCTGAGTTCAAATCATTGTGTTGTATACTCACATGCATATACATCTACATATATACACATATACATGCAGGATACATATTAACGCAATAAATAAAGAGGGAAGACTTCCTTTAAAAAATATACCTCTCACTTTATTGAAAGGGTTCGAAAAGGGTTACTCAAGGTTTTACAATGAGAGGGAGTAGGAGACCAAACAAAACTGCAATATATTGACCCCCACTCTTATGGCCATCAGCACTGTGTCTTTCTCGTTCTCCTGATGCTCAACCGGAGGCCCGGGAGCTCAGCTTTCTGCTGAGTGCTTGCTTTCTCTACCACATCTTGTCACCAACGGGTCTGGCCTCCAAACTCACTGGGGATCCCAAGGGCCGTTTCTGTCGGGTGGTAGCTTTCTCTACCACATCTTGTTTCCAACTTCTCTGGTCTCCAACTCAGTCGGGGGTCCCAAAGGCCCCTTCTGCCGTGTGGTGGCTTTCCCTACCACAGCTTTTCTCCAACTCGTCTGGTCCCCAACTCCCTGACTTCCTGTTGTCATCGAATTATATAATAGTTCAATCGCCCACTCAATCTTTGAAAGGCATGTTTGATCGTCATCAAGCGGAAATAACTGTCATGCAGTTCACATGTCACTCTCTTCCGGTGCATCAGTCTATGAGTGTACCATGGGATTTTTACCTTGTCCCATATTTCGGCCCTCCCGCCTATGCGATTTTTTCTCATAACTGCCATCGGAATGTGTCACTTCCTTCCGGTGCATCACTTTGGAATGGCATGTTTGGCTTGGTCGAAGGTCAATGTACAACAATTGTCTATGCTGTTTTCTTTTTTTGCTAATACCCTTTGGGAAAGATATGATTCCTTCTCTTTCTTCCTCATAGCTACAGGTAAATAAAAGGGTAGACAGGATTCTTTATCCTTAATAAAACAAACTATCTTTAATCAGGTTAAAGATTGGCGTAGTTTTGCACCCTACTCAGAGATTAGGTACATACATACCTATATACATAAGGAGGCGTTTGTAGCACAGCAAGTATCGTGGAATAGGTTTAAATCGTTGGGCTGAATTCAAATTCTGGACAATGTCCTTTACGAAGCCTTAATGTTCGTGGGAATAGCATGAATTTACCATCCCACGTAACAGAGGGTAATAAGAGAGCCGGTTGAGGGCTTTCCTCTTGATAGAATATTAAGTCTTTAAAAATAAAAGCTCATACATTATGAACATCCCTTGTAGCTTAATAGCTATTATTGGAATAAGTTAATGTGCTGGACTATGACATTGGAGTAAGCGAGTTCGAATTCAGGTTGCATTAATTACATTGACTTTCGGTCTTGAGAAAGGTATGAACCCCATTAACAACTCTACCTATGGGTTATAGGGTATCCCTACTATTCTTTTACAGGGATAGATTTCGCATTTAATAGCCCATGAAGATTGATATGCTATTAAGCAAAGAAACCCAACCTATCACTCACATCATCTTAAAAGCGTAAAATACGTTTACTGTGAATTGTGAAAATATACATACACACTAATATATACACACACATACACACACACACACACACACACACATATATATATATATATATCGCTGAATATGCTTGAAAAAAATGTGCTTCTACAAAGCTTTCATCTGATGATGAAGTCAGTTGTTAGTATCCTATGTCTACCTTTTAAGACCACAAAACTTATTGGTTTCCTATAAGAATGATTTTAAAACCTTCGTGAGTAATTTAATGGTGAGATTTTAATTGTAGGACAGTAGTGGTACTATGAAACCCATAACAGGGAGAATAATGGGGTTTATACCTTCCCTAAGGGTATTTGTGCGAAAGTGAACTTAAGAGCGCGACTGCAGTTCGAATTCGTTTACTACAATGCCGCAGTCTAGTGCGTTCACCACTCACCCTGATGACAGAGAATAAATCATTTGCTTGAAACTAAATAAATGTGTAAAATTTTTAGCATTTGATAGGAATACTTGAAAAAATTATGCCTTTTCGAAATGCCCGAATCTATTTTCTCTCTCTCAACAACAGGTAAAATGTAAAGCATATTGGCGACTTTAACCTCGGAAGGGCAACTAGTGTTGGATAAGATCAATTCCGAAGTAAAACCTGCCGTTCTCTGCTTAAAAATTAACATTGTGTTGCATCGTTTCAGTAGCGGATGGGTTAAGTAAAAACATGCACAGAGAAAGTATCAATTCGATGATGTTTGCGAATATAGGCAGAATTTATTTATATTTCTTTGCGTATCTGATTACTAATATATTGTGATCAATAAATCTCAGAACAATTCTCAGCCCCAAATCCCCTTGTATTTTTCCAGATAATCAGGCAAGAGAAAATATCTTTCCCCCAAATCGACTTATTTTTTTTCTTTTCCTCTTATACCAATCATATTAGTAGTGGCGTCTTCTTTATTGTCTTATCAATTTGTTTTCTTTCTTTTTGTTTTCTCGGTGCATCGAGTGAACAATGGTTTAGAATCGAAGTTACTAGAATAAACGGATTACCCTCCCCAAAACGTCCATGATTGCATCAAAAGACCACTAGTACACAGTATGTAAGCACATTTACCTTAAGAGATGAAACATAGCGATTTTCCTTTCTGCATCTACAGTTTCCTGCGGCTATTTTAGAATAAGTGCTCTCATGTAACGGTGTTATATTCCACAGCGTGTATCGAATTATACAAAGGAACTCTAACAAAAGAAGAGTAACACAAATAATCATAAATTCCAACAATCGAATAGCACAAAACAAATGAAATTTAAGGTATATTCATTTTAGCGAAGACACAGAAAGATAGATCGAAAGCCAAAATCATTTAGTAAATTCCTATATTTATTGCACACATATTTCGTATTAGAATGTCATCTTAATTACTTAGGGTTTCAGATTTTTATTTAAAGGCATATCAACCTTTGTGGGTTATTTAATGCGAAAGAAATCTTTGTAGAAGTACAGTAGAGATAATATTAAACCCATAGCTAGGAAATAGGATGTTCTTGTCTTTCCGAAGCGTGTTAGTACGTAATATATGCAATATATTCCAACATACAATTTTTATAGTCCTCCATTTATATGTAATAGCGCAACTTGAGTTCGAACTCGTTCACTGAGATGCCACTTATACTTCTCCAGATTACTTTAAGTACAATACCCAAAGAAAGACACAATATAAATTAAGTTAAAAAGGAATATGAAACAAAAACACAAATGCTGTTCATCTTTTTATATATATTTTATATATCTATCTATTGATTCATTTTTCATTTTTAATCAAGTTATCAATTTTTTATTCATTAATTTTTTGTCTAATCATATATATATATATATATATATATATATATATATATATATATATATATATATATATATGTTGTTACACCGCCACGTGCCCAGCGGGCTTTCATGGTACCAAGTCCACCAGTTAGAGCAGGGCACCGATGTTGGCTGTGGTTTGCCGAACGCTATTTAATGTTACAGATATCACCAACTCCCAAGCAGAACCACATTTTAAAGCTACTATGGGAGTTCTTGGGGAATTATTAAAAGTCAACACAGCTAACTGGCAAGCTTTCCCCCTCAAATACAAGGTCTTCGACAAACACAATTCTTCCACAAGAAATTAAGGACTATAAACTACCGTGTTAACAGGATTAATAACAATATTCTTTTATTGCATAAAAGAAAGAAACAAAGAAAACAAAACAATTCAGGCAAAAGTCAGGAGCGAGAAAGTCTTTCTGTATTTCGGAGGAGCCTCCACTAAAATATCCGTATCCTGGCCTAAGTCCCTCATAAAATATCTGTTAATGGTGGAAGGTGAGGAGGTAGTTCGACAACGGTAGACACGGTCCGCATTACTTCGGACTATGGGATTTAAAGGCAGAGCACGTGATCCAAATATCAAGTTTACCATTTCAGTATGAATGCAGCGGGATAAAGTTGAATATACTTAAATTGTATGGTTACTTACTTATTTTCTTCTATTCTTTCTTTCGTTATTGGGTCTCCATAACCTTTTGGTGAGAGGATACACGTCTTATTTCTGATAAGGCCAGGGTTAATTATTGTTCCTTTCCTCGTGGACAAGTCTTTCATTTGGGTATTCGTTTACCGAGATTTACCATGTCTCGGAGTACCGGTTCATTCAAAAGATAAGTTCTTTCTTTTCTCTCAGGTTTCTCTGCGCAGCATTTTTTTTTTTTTTTTGAATTTGGGTTTCTTCATGTCCCAAATTATGTTCTTGGTTTTTCGACGAACAAAGGCAATTCCTTATGCATCTTCATCCCTCGAGGAATAAACGGCAACTAACTTATCTTCCGTCGTCTGAAAATTCACCACGTGCTGATTTTCTTGGCGGGCTCTTTCTCAATACTAAATATGGTCGAAGGCCTGCCTCCCCGCCGACACACACATGGCTAATAGAGAGTGAGGCCTTCTCAAACCCACATCACCCTGCAATGACTGAGAGGGTGCAAGAGAGAGACAGTTTTTCTTTCCATTATTCTGCTTACTACTATCGTCCGCTGATTCTTGCCTGCTATCATCGTCCGCTGACGACCAAATATATTAGGGCGTCATATTTCCTCGTCACAATATATATATATATATATATATATATATGATTAATATTCATTACATTTTCATCTATCTATCTATCTATCTATCTATCTATCTATTCATGGATTTGTTCATGGGTCTTTTTTATCTATTTATCTATCAGTATATTCCTTAATTTAATTATCAATTAATTCATTTATTCTTAATTTACTTGGTCATTTATTTATATATTTACAAAATCATTAGACATTATTTATCAATTTATTTTATACTTTTTATTTATTCATCTGTTTATCTACTTATTTATTTACTTATATACTTATTTATTTATTTTGCCTTCAAGGACTTATAAGCTTTTAACTATCTTCTAACATTCATTTTTAAATTAAAAAGAAGAAAAATAAATATAAGCTTAGAACATATACACTAGTAATATATTATTTACATACAGATCAAATTCTAGTTAATAACTCATTTGAGTTTCTGGGTTTTTGGTTTGGTTTCTTTGTTTAATGGAATATCAACCTTTGTAGGTTATTTAATGCCAAAGCCATTCTCATAGAAGAACAGTAGTTGTACTATTTAACCCATAGCTAGGAGGATAAGAGGGATTATACCTTTCCCAAGGGTATTTGCCCGAAAGTGAACGTAATAGCACGACTGGAGTACGAACTCGCTTACTACGATTCCGCAGTCCATCGCTTTAACCATTACACCATGAGGACACCCCCTGTCATTTGAGTTTCCAAAAAAGCCATCTTAAATAATTTTTCTTAATCTTGCCCAGTCGTCAGGGGCTGTAGAATACACCAACTGCACCTCTGCAGAGGGATACGACCCCCACACACATTCTACTGTCCTGGGTATTACACAGAACAATCTAATGATGAGGTTCCAGTGATGCTGGAGTTTGGGGGAATGCAGAACACCCCTTTACTGCAATCGCTCCCAGGTCCACCTGATAAGAGTCCTATCTATGGATCAAATAGAACTTAATTGTGATATTGAGAGTTTACTGTTTTTGCATTGAAACTGCGTATTTATAGTAAATTGAATTGTTTAAAATAGAACGGTTTTGACGTTTAAACTGTGTACTTATGCTAAACGGAATTATCTGAAATCAAACTTTTTACATTTAAAAATATGTATTGCCCAGTCGGTTGGGGTTGTGGAATACACCGATTGCACCTCTGCAGAGGGGTAAAACAAGCCCAACAAATGTCCTGGATATGACATGAAACAATCTGATAGAGAGGTTAAAGGGACGCTGGAGATTTGGGGAATGCAGTATACCCCTTTATTGTCAACGCTCCCAGATTCACTCTGGCTAAGAGTGGTAGCACCTGATAGGGTCATTTCTATATGTCAAATGGAACTAAACTGCGTACTAATACAAAAGTGAATTGTTTGAAAAAGAACTGTTTTGACATTTAACTGTATGTACACAAAAACTATACGTATGATAACAATTTTTGAATTAGAACTGTTTGACTAAAGTGAATAGCTTGAAATAGAAATGTTTTGACGATTAAATTGTTTACTTATGCTAAATTGAATTGTTTGAAATAGAACAGTTTATTTGTATAAAATTGATTTGGCATTAAATAATCTACAAAGGCTGATATGCCATAAAATCCATAAAATCCAATTTACTCTTAAAATCTAATAAACTATTGCTGTTTTTGATCTGATTTGACAATTTCTTCCAAAAACATATTCTATATGCAAAAGAAACCAGTTGCTTTCTAGTCTTAGTTTTTAAAATCTGTCATGTCAGAATTTCCAGTTCGAAGAGAAATATTTAAATAACTGTCTAAAATCACAAAAACTTTCATTATTCTGAAAGTTTCAGTCACCTCTCGTTCTTCTTTCCAGTAAATCAGCCAATTCCAGTTTTACTAACCTCTCTCTCTCTCTCTCTCTCTCTCTCTCTCTCTCTCTCTCTCTCTCTCTCTCAAACTGTTATCACTTACTTTTTATTAGATTATTTTTGTCATTCACCGTTGTATACTCTCTAATCTCAATATTAGACTCCAACATTGATGTCTCGACAATAAAGCCTTGCCCCATTCTATATCAGATTTTTTTTTGGCACCTGTGGCTATTGTCGTTTGTATTTCATACTACACTTATAACCTTGTGAAAGGTATGCATGAAACTATTCTCCCTCCAGTTATGGATATATAATAGGACAGACTGGCTCTTTAAACTTCGTATGGCAACCAGTTTAAGAGAAGGAAAACTAATACTTGGGAAAGGTAATCATCTAACAATTTTCCCTTTATCTATAGGTAAACAATTGGGCGGACTGGGCTTTTTAAACTTGGCATGAAAACTCCGAATTCAAAACCTTTTAAAGTCTGCTTGAAAAATTGACCTTGTGCCACATCCTGATGAGCAACTTTTTCATAGTTTTATTTGTCAAAAATATCTTACAATATTTACTATTGTTATATCATTTTTAATTGTAAGCTAAAATCAGATCATCATCATCATATCATGTCCTGCGCCACTTTTCCCTATCGTTCATCGCCTCCGACAGGTCTTCTGGACTACATCCCGTATCTTCACATAGCTGCTGTATGTATGTTCGAGCTGGTCGTCCTACTTTTGCTGGGCCATAAGTGGGGGCCCATAGGAGTACATCACTTATGAGCTCGTCTCTGCTCCTCCAGCAGTGTCCTGCGTGCCTGGTTCGTCTAACTTTGATAATTTTCGTGATGAGAGGCAGGTGGCCGTATAGTTGGTGCTTTGTGTGGTGTTGCCGCCAGGACTTGTTAATATTGCTCGCAACATCCTTGTATAGTTGCCATTCCATGCTAAAATCCAAATATATAGTATCCAAATTATTTCCTTCTTCTAAATATTCATTTGTAATATCAATACTTTCCAAAATGTTAGATAATGTCAGTTTACTATTGACTTTTTTAATGTCTGAACCTTTTTTATAAGGTTAGTATTTCAATTGCTGTTTTCTAAATATATGGAATCATTTCATATTCTATATATTTATCCAACAAATCACGTGTAACATTGATAGCATTTTCATTTGATGATAAGTATTTTAATGTTTTAGGACGTATTTCATTAGGTCCTATACTTTTATTAACATCCAAGTTATATAATAGTTTTGCGTCTTTAGCTGTTGTTGGTGCATACATTTTTTTCTTCTTCAAAACAACTTTCCCGTTGTAGACGGAACTCTTTCAAGGAATGAACCGATTGAAAACATCTCGACAGTTCACCTACTATTTCAAGTAATGAGTCCTTTAATTCACTTTTCTTATCTTTTTTTTTATGTAGAAATGGTTTGGTGAATTCTATGTTTTCATTTTATATTATCAAATCATGGTTTACAACTATATTTACATGTTTACAACTGTATTTATTATCCTTATAAACTTTACTTTCACGTTTCAATTTTTGATTTACTTCCAATTTTTCATATTCGTTTTGTATACTTTGAGCATTTTGATAGTTTTCCACACTTGGTATTATTCCAAATTCTTTCCCAGATTTACTTTTTTTCTTTTCTTTTACGAGATAACCGATCACTGTCCCAAGGTATTTTTTCTGAAATATCTCCTTGTGTAGAGAATTTTATAACTTCGAAATATTTTTTATCATAGATTTTACCTTTCCTTTTAATTATTCCCACATATCATGATTTTCAAGATTTTGAGAGCTGGAATTCCAATTAATATTATCTCCCTTCTCAGACACTAACGTTTCTGTAAGTTTAGAGCCATTTCTCTATTTTCTGTTTATAAAATCAACATCCGGTTTCTCTTTAATATCTTTTTCAATTGTTCCGTCGGCTGGGGCTGCAAAATACACCGACTTCATCTCTACAGAGGGGTAAGACTCCTACAATCAGTATTCTTTATATGAGACTAAACAATCTGATGGTGAGGCTCCCGTAATGCTGGAGCTATGGTGAATACGGAGTACCCCTTTATTGCCATCACTCCCAGGTCCACTCTCACCCGGAGTGGTAGTAGCTAATAGGGTCTTATCTATAGGTCAAATAGAACTAAATTGAGTTAAACTAATTTTTGAAAGAGAATTGTTTTGACATTTAACAATGTGTAAACAAAGAACTATACTTATACTAAACTAATTTTTTTGAAATAGAACTGTTCTTACATTCAACTCAGTGTAAAAAGAACTATACTTACACTAAACCGAATTGCTTGAAATAGAACTGTTTAGAGGTATATGAATTGATTTGAAATTAAATAACAAACAATGTTTGATGTGCCATAAAACAAAACCAAACCAAACCAATCCATTTCAATTCTTGTATGATTTGATTTACTTAGGAGTGATTTTAATCTTACTTCTATTAAACAATCATTATTTGAAAAGACCTGACTAAATCAAGCTTAATCTAATCTATTTCCCAATAGTTTTCATCTACTCTTTTCTTTTATGAACTAATATCGTTGTTTTTTTGTAAATAAATCTAGGTATTCGTTTTCTAAAATCTTAACTAAGTGAATTAATAGGAGACTCAGCCAAAGCATTTTTTAATGTACATTAAAATCATTGATCATTATACTATTTGCAGATTCATCAGACGTTAAACGTACCTTATTCTATTTTTTAGCCACAGGGTCTCTTTTTGTTCATTAAAATTTTGAAATTTATATATATATATATATATATATATATATATATATATATATATATATATATATATATATATATATATATATATATATATAACTTCGTTATGAAACTCAGTTATATTAAAATCGAAGATTTTTAATGTGTTATGAACACAAATAGCAGGTCCACAAAAATTCGTATTATTTTGCCATCTTCCAGTTTTAATTTAATATTCGGTATTGTTATTTCCATTTCTTGTACATTTTTTGCCGACAAATATGTTTCTCTAATACAAATTAATTTATATTTCATAGCCATTAATTTAATTTCTAACATTTTGTTTCTTAACGAATTAGCGTTTCTATTCAGTATTTTCAAACTTACTCTGTTTTTCTTTGTTCGTTTAAATTTTCATTTACGCAAACAGATTTTGTAATGCTGATTTAAAGTTTTCTTTTTCTTTTATTAATGCGTATCTTTTTTTTTTCTTTCGTATTTCATATCTCCTTTCCTAGTTTGAAATGCAGCTTCTCTTTCTTGTCAAGTCTGGATTAGTCAATTAATTTAAATTCTTTCATTTTCAATTTTCCTTCTAAATTTGTAGTTATCAAAAAATTTAAGTCTTCTTCTTGTCTTAGCTTGACCAATTTTTATCTGATTTTATTTTTCCCTGATGTACCACTCTTATAATATGCTTTTTCGATATTTTTTTTTAATGAAACAAAAAAAAATTAACATTTGAATTTTATTTTTACTTTTCTTCTTTATTAGATATTTCATTGTTTGAATTTTCATTTCTTTTTCTCTTATATTTATCTCCAACAAGTTCCTATTTTTTCCAATGCACTCGCAGATGTGTTTTCCTCTATTTCGTTTACGATTTCCTTTTGTCACCTTCTTGGGATATCAGCTAAAGTTTCATATTTTTTTGTTTAAAAAAACTGTTCATGTCTTCGGTTTATTTTTAATTATATCTGGTATAAAGATGGAATTCATTTTTATACTTTATTTTTAATTCTTACTTCACAATTTAGTTCGTCTTTCTTTTCTTTTTTTTTTTCTTTTTGTTTCAAACGTACCAAAATTAGAACATTTCCAATCGTGTATTTTAACACAAATTGCTACATATCTAGGGTGCTACCATTTATAGCATTTACAAATTATTACTCGTTTTCCTATTTTGGGTAATTCTTTGTACCCGGAAAGTATCAACACTTTTTTGTATTCGGCGATCTGAAAACCATTTTTTTGTAAATACAAAATATTGTCCTTTCTTCATAGCTAAAAGTATTACTCGAACGAGAATGTTTCAACACAATTGAAAGTGCTGTCAGGTAATAAACGTGCGATTATAAGCACATTCAAATCCCTTGTATAACTATAAAATGAATGAAAAATGTACGACAAAGGTTTCGAAAACACAGAACATGTGCAAAATAATTTATCCTTACTTTTTATTTTTGACATCGATTTGAATTTCCGGTCACTATTATGAGTGTTCAAGTTAAGAAAAAAATCTTCAGAGGAATTCTTTCAGTTTTGTTCATTAAAGAAACAAATATTTAAAGAAAATTTGAAATTCACAGCTTTTGAAAAAGAAAACAATTCCCTTTAATGTGCAAAATATTACCAACAAACACTTTTACGAACAAACTGGACACAGATTAAAAGTAAAAACAGCATTCCATAACAACATAACATTATCCCCATTGCTAACATATTACTCACGTTACCAATATTAAGAAATTAACATTACCAACATTACCATCGTGATATAACCAAAATAGTATTATCAATATAACAAAAGATTAAAAACATAACATTAGCAACATTAACAAAAAAAGTAAAATTAGCGACCGTAGTCAAGGGCAATCGGAAAGCTCGACTACCCTGAGGTGTCGGGAAGGGCGTTACTCCTTTCCCTGGATTGCTCCACTTTACCCTTGATACGTACCTTATATTGCTGAGTGTTAAACAAGGAGGTATCGAGTACCATTTTTAAAGTCTTTGGTATGACGTAACCCCAGATTGAAACCCGGTCTCCTGGACCATTAGCGAACACTCGACCCACTAGGCCAATGAGCAGGTAACATTACCAACGTAATATTATCAATATTACCAGCTCTACCAGCATATCCTCCCAAACAACATTAACTCGAAAAAGAATCATGCCGATTTCAATATAATTATACAAACCAGGGATAAGAATACGCCGTCTGTATCAACTACATGACGTTTCCTCACAAAACGAGATGTCCTCGGATGACACAACTCTATATCCAGTGGTGAATTTCCTTTTCCGGTTTTCTGAGAATACTTCTTCATGGCATTTACTTTTAAGTTCACTGAGACACAAATTGGTAATATCTATTATTGTCCCAACTATCGGTCAAATCGAAATTTATTAATGTTAGATGGTGATACGTGAAACTATAGAACTGTATGTAAATTATGTGTCACAAATAGGAATACGTTATACCTGTGTGCGAGCTGATTAATCTTATAGTGGATTAAATTCGATTAAAATTATTGGAATGGAACGTTGAAAACAATGTTATGATTATAATCAAATACTTACTGATATCATAAAACTGTCTGCAAAGAAATGATAATTATTAAACCGAGATAGTTGTTTAACCATATAACTGCTTAAATTATAAGAATTAGTTAGGAATACTGGGCAAATTATAGTAAGAATATTTGATAGTATATAACTGAGTGAAAAGAAATAATTATAGATAAAAAGTGCAACAAAAAATGTAATGAAAGCGAAAAAATGGTTATGATCACACATGAATTTATGTTTTTGAATTTTGCATGGTTTGAAATTCTGAGGTGTGGATTTTTTATATGAATTTAGCATCCTTGTTTTAGTTGGTTTACAGACTCAAAATATTGAGATTGATACAAGATGAAAATGTTAGCCTGTTAGAGATGAAATGTTAGTTCATGATATACTGAATTACAGGCAAAACTCAGAAATTGATTTTAGATTTCCAGAATTGATAGGATTCTGTGATTGCAGTAAAATCAACCTGTTATGGTACAATTGAAGGTGTGGATGAATTAGAAGAGCTGAAATAACTATCAACACTGATTAAATTGACAATGAAAAACAATTCCTTAATACTGATGATGAGATGGTAAAGGATGTTTCCATTAGAGTCAAGTTAAACTGATGACTATATAAAATTCTGAAAAATCATATGTAAAAATGAATTAATGTAGGTAGTAAATAACCCATAACGAGTTAATATGTCATTAAACAAATAATGAATTGATAAAAAACCCCAAAGCGAACCAATATAGTAAAAAGAATCCCAAACCAATTAATTTTTATTTATTATAAACTAAAAATATATAATATCCAAAGCCGAAATGTACGATATAACTTGAAATCAATGCCCGAATCTTGATAAATCTCCGAAACAGAAACAACCATGAAATTCATACTCCTTAGAGTTAATGATTGAGTCTTGCTTCAACAGAGCTAATTTTCGAACAGGCAATTCCTTCCAATCTAAAAATAAAAGTAAATCTTTTCCCACTCTTTTAATGAAACGTCACTCTTCGAGCTTTTGAACGACACAGATTGCCCTCCGATTAAAACAATTTGACATAACAAAGTGAACAGCTTATGCATCTTTCATTTGATAGGAATATTTGAAATTATCCTATAGTGCAAATAATTGTTATTAGACATGAATTCTTGAAACAATAAAACTGTGAGAAAATCATTCGTTTTAGAGAGGAATACGTGAAACCATACAACTGGAGAAATTATTAGTATTAGATAGGGATACATGAATCTATAGAACTGCGCAAAATATTGTTATAAGTTAGAAATAATCAAAGCTATAAAACTAAGGGCTAATAATTAATATTAGAGAGGATTGCTTGAAGCAATAAACTTGTACAAATTATTAGTAATACGTAAGAGTAATTGAAACCATACAAGTGCCCCAATGATTAATAACACATAGGAATATTTGAAGCCACATACCTGTGCAAATTATTTACATTAAATAGGAATACTTAAAAACATCTAATTCTGCCAATTATCTGTATTAGAGAGGAATACTTGAAATTATACAGTTGTGCAAGTTATTAACGTTGGATAGGAATACTTGAAACAATTGATATGTGCCAATTATTAGTATTACATAGGAATACGCTCAACAATACAAGTGCACTAATTAATACCATAAGAAAGGGAAACATGAAACCATACAAGTGCGCTAATAAATAATATTCTAGAAAAATATTTGAAACCATACAAGTGCGCTAATTATTAGTATTACATAGGAATACTTAAAGCCACACACGTGTTCAAAAGATTCGTTTTAGATTGAAATATTTGAAACTATACACCTATGGAAATTGTTACCATTAGATTGGGAAACTTGAAACCATGCAAATGCGCTTATTATTTGTATTAAATAAAAACACTTTATATCGCATAACTGTTTGCAAATAAATGATTATTAGTAGAGATTTTTAAAAATGCCATGGAGCAATGAAATATATAATTTTAATTACAAACATTTACAAATGAGCCAAATTTCGTCCTTAATTAACCCCTAAGGAGTTTCTTTGCCATCAAGATAATAAACAAATTCGAACAAAAAATATTTTCACCAAATCACCAGCCATAATAGAAGGATACGCTCAACACAAATAATAATTGCAAAACTAGATGCAACAACCGCATCAGCGAGACATTTCTCTTAAATTGAACTTGATAATGCTGTTTATAAAGCCTCTATCAATTATGATAAAGAGGAAAAAGTTTATTTTGGTTCGACCCAAAATAGACCCAAAACCAGATGGTATTCCCATAAGATGAATCTCTCAAATAGAAAGTACGAAAATAATACTTCCTAGTCTAAACACAATTGGTCGATCAAAGATAAAGAGGGTCGTTCTTCACAAACGAAAAGTATATTGTTAAACGTTCCAACACTTATTCTGGTAGTGGATCTCATGGGAATTTATGTCTCGAGGAAAAAAATCAAATAATTGTTTTTGAAAAAAAGACCAATTGTTGAACAAAATCTAATTTTTTCTTAGGATGGACATTTGTCGAAATTTTTGCTAATTAACATGGCACCTGATTAAAGTTTTCAGCTTAATTTAGCCAATTTTTCTATTTTTTTTTTCAGTGAGCCAGGACATTCATCTATTTCTTTGCACTAATATACCTATTTATGCTCACGTAAAACAAAAATAAAATCCTTTGAATGCTCAGAAAATCTTCATTAACTTTTCCCATAACTTTTCCCTTAACTTTTCCCTTGAGCTACTCGATTGTCCACTGTCTGAGCTCGCAACTCTTCAACGAACTAGAGGAGGTAGAAGCTTCAACGGAGACTCTCTTCACTTCGAATGACAATAACTAGTATCAGCAAGGGATAAAAGAACAAGCAGAAGTTGTCTTCAGACAGTGCAACACGATTGCGTCAACTTTGAGTGCTGGGCTGCTTTTATTGTAACTTGAAGAATAAAAAAATATTTTATCAAAATATTGCAAAACTTTTGACTCATCTCAGTATATATTTTCCTATATCTATTCCTTTTCTATATATTTACCTATCCACTAATTTAACCACACACACACACACACACACACACACACACACACACACACACACACACACACACACACACACACACACACACACACATATGTGCACGTCTGTGACATGTGTTGTCTGATAGATACATAGGTAAAAAAAAACTAAATTAATCAATACTTAATTATACTTTTACGACCACGTCACGTATACATATTATTCTTATGTCGTCAGAAACCTGCGCATATATGCAAAGATGCTACTGCGCCGTTTTCTGCGCATGCAGATCATATGACCGAAAGAAAAGCATCTTCAGACAGAAAAAAAGTAATGATATTTAGATTCTAGAGATATGCCCAGTGACTAGCAATACGATATCTGAGCCTTATGCAATAAGCAGATTAAAGTAAAATAACCTCCTTCTTTCTGCTATTTGAAATTCTTCAACCTGGTTTCGCTACGAACACAACAAAAATATTAATAAATAAACAGGGAATATTTTGAACAAGTATTCCGCAAAGAACGCCAACTTTATATATAAAAAGAAAAGTCAATGAAGAGATCCTTAACCTTGAATTAAGTTAGATAAAGAGGACTTTTAGCTAAAGACATTAGATATGATTGCTAAAGCAACTGAACTGTGTTCGATGCTAAACAGATTTTTATGTTAAAATCTAATTATTTTGTTGCAGTTTGAATTTTATTTTCTCTAAGATATCCAATCTAAATTGTTAAATAAATTAGCAGCTTATCAGTCGTGATCTATTAGCCAAATGGCAGATACATATAGCCAAAAAATAGTGAAAGTCAGGTAAATAAATAGGAAACAAATGAATGCTCCCCCCACGTTTAAATATATTTTGATACTACTTCATATTCAGGAACACAGATGGACTGAGCAGCTGGAACATCAGATAGACACTGAAAAAGCAAAGCAGAAAAAGTCTAATTTTGAACGTCACCTCAAATGAATCAAATGCCCTGTTGGTGGGGCTTACAATACCTGAGCTGTATCCCCTGCAAAGGAGTAAGACCCCCTCTTCCAAAATGGGGTGTCCTGGGTAGAACAATAAACTACATCTGTTCTGGGGGTCTGGAAAATGAGGAGTACCCTTTATTGCCATTACTTCCAGGTCCACTCTCATTCGTAGAGGTTGTAGTTGTTAGAATCCCATTCATGAGTCAAATATATCTGTTTAGAATTTATTCGTATTCTACAGGAGCATGTGAAAATAAAAACAAAAAAACAAAACAAAAATAAGCAAAAATGAAAATCTGAAGGTGCAATGATCGCGATTCACTAATCTATTGGCATAAGATAGACTTGTCAGGTTAGCATGTCTTAAAAATCAATCAAGCAATCAAGCAATCTGTTATTGCTAAAATGTTTTAACCCTAAAAATCGCTGCATTTCCTGCAAATCTAATCTATTACATATGTATAACATTGTAAGCGAATGATACTGGGGACGTAAAGATATTTAAAAATTCAACTGCCAAAAAAAAAAACAAGTTGACAAGGTTCACCATTTCATCCAGTCCGTTAGGTATAACAAGACATGCTTGATCCAGCAACCTGGATGAAAACCAACAGTTAACCCGGGTTGCCGAAGTTACCAGACTCGATCAGTCTTCTTAGTGATGGTGAGGACTGTCTACTCAATGTGAAAGTGGGAGTTGAGTCTTCTGTAAATCCTAATAAAAGACAATGAGATTTCATTATTCACTCTCTGGGATATGATGAAAAAAGCGCTTGTGTAAACAGAGAACAAAGAATGGGTCAAAGGTACAGGAAGAGTTGGTTCCTACTTGTATGAGGATACACATTGTGACTGTAATTTCTTTTTTTTCTGACTCCCACCGCCGCTAAAACTTGCTGGAGGGAGTAATACAAAAGGTGTTCCAACACGAGATACAAGATGTGTTTTTATGTTTCTCTTACTCTTGAGACAAGAGGCCATCTACTACAAAGCAGTCCTCAGTGACTATTTTACATATGTTTGTTTGTATTTTTCTTCACGTTATGAACGCAACGAAGGACAATTATTCCTTGCTCCTTTTCTCAGGTAAGCGAGAACTCCAATGCCGAGAGAACGGGAGAACTGTTTGAGCAACACAGGTTTTCTAAATAAAAGTGGGCAGTTCAGCGGGAAAAGAGCGCGTTTTTGGTTCAGTACGAAAGAGAGGGAACATTGAAGAGATAAATATAAAAAATGAGAAAGTTTAAGACCCGAGTAACTGTCCCTGATTTTGTTGTGTATTATTAAACTTTATTTGGATTTTTTTAAAAATCTTTTTTGTTTCTTGTATCACATTTGGACATTTTACACGTGTGCGTAGTTCCTGTGTTTGCAAAATTTTCGCATTTCTGCTGCTAGCAATCTATTGTACTGTCGGACAACTTTCGTATACGTTTTGAATGAATACAAATATTTTTAGCTGATATCCGTGTTATTATTATTACTCATTGTTTCCTTTGATTTTGCCAGCCAGTTTTTTTAATGAAGTCAGCGTCTGGATTTGAAAGATAATAAGTAGTTTTGCTTTGACAAGTGTCAACTGTAAGCAATTTTTAACAAGGTTATCTGGAGACAATAAACAGAGACAACAAAGTAGACATTTACATTTAGGAAGGTAAAAACATGTCTGAATTCGGGAATCAAAAATCCCAATGTTGTAGCTAGGAGGAAAACATCCGTGGGTATTTTGATTTCTGTGCTAGAAAAGCTGTTGGAATGGAACAAGTGTACGGGATAAGGAAGACAGATTTATGTTCAAAACTTCAATTCCCATCAGATTCATGTATATTGTTTACACACGTAATTACAGACTAAAATATGATTGTATGGAAAAGGGTGTTAGTGAGAGAATAGATAGGGAGCCAATATGCCTTCATATACAAAGGTCTGCATAATTGTCAGTTTACCTCTGTTAAGGAAGCCTGCGTTTAGCGGCGACTTTAATGTTAACAGCTTTCATTCATGATTTCATTGATACTTCACTTTAGAAGCGATTTCAGGTTTGTTTTTGGTTTGCTTTCTTTATTTCTTTGTTGCACACCCATCTTCGTGGGACATCTAATGCCAAAGCAATCCTTGTGTAAGAACTGTAGTTTAACTAGTTAACTAATCAGCGTTTTAGTATACAGTGTATAATAAAAATGATGAACAATTTTGTGTTAAGAATGACCACTAAATTTTTATCATATATTATCTCTAATGAACGACCTCTCACTTTTAGATATTCTAACCAACAGAAATAATTTTTCAACATCCAATAAAGTAAAGAGAAATATTCAAACACTTATCTAAACTTTCAAAACTACTGTAATAGAGTCAAAAGCAATGCAATACCGTAAATAAACTATTCTATACCAAGCTATTGCCTAAACAAAGGGTTTTAGTTAAAGTAATAGAAACTGAAGAGCATTTAATTCTTTTAAGTTAGATTACTTCAGTGTATGTATTTATTCAACATATCCATCTCGCACATGAGGAAACACAACGTCAATTTATTTTTAAGTGGTGTAAAGCTGGTTTGGTGTCAAGTCATTTTTTGTCCTAGACTGGCTGCTGAACGAAAGCTAAAGATTCCGACTGACTTACTATTTACACATAGCGGGGAATTATTTGTTTATTTCTCTATTAAGAATCTTGCTAATACTTTTGTTGTGTTAGAATTACATATGTACAAATATAATGAGATGTGTTTTTAGTATACAAAACAAGAGGCGAACTTGTTTGGTTTCCCTTGTAACAGAAATGTATGGGTTTATCGCTGCCATTGTTTTGATATAATGAAGTAATCTAATTAGCATTATATAAATACTTAATTCAGCTTTACTTTTGTTATAAATTGACACTATTTCACATCCAGTTCATGGCAAAGGCTTTAAATAAATCCTTACAAATAAAATCCTTTTTTTTCTATTAAAACATTTTATCTTCATATGATATAATGCAACTATACATAATAATAATCGAATTAAGTATTCTATTTTTATTCTAGTTATGTTATACTAGAAATTGTTGCTTTCATACTAAATAATATTTCATGAGGTTGCTTATCTGAAACATCATTGATATACTATTTTAAAAGTTAAGTTTGTTTTTGGACACGCCTTGTATTTTCAGAGTATTTTCAATCATAGAATAATTAAATCATATCTTGTGTTTTTCCCTCAATAACAGGTAACTTCATTTTCCTCACAATCAGAATTAAAAATATTGAATTATGTTATAAAATATTAAGTTTAGTTTTTCTTCCATCAGTAATATCGAAATTTAGATGATTAAAAAATGACGTTCAACTTGAACGAATACCACAAAGTGGACTGAAAATTGTTTTACTATATATGGAACAGGGCGTAGCTGCCTGAGGGTGGGGAGACTTTAGTGGAGTACTCCCATAGTTTCAGTTCTTCTTTGGCATCAGAACTGATAAATAGATAAATTGATAGATAGATGTCTGAACAGATATATATATATATATATATATATATATATATATATATATATATATATATATATATATACTTTTTCGGACAAGGTTTCTTAAATATAATTTGAACGTGTATGAAACTATATCACAAGTAAGAAAAATAGAAAGAAAACAGAAAAGAAGAAATAAATTGTTATTTGAACGAATTACAGGAGCCACACCCTGGATTGTAATGATTAAATTTGTTACAGTCTGATGCACCAATCTTAAATTTCGAAACTATAACATAGACCACCCCACAAATCCCGATTAAGATATAAAAGGAAGGACTTGAACAAAAAATATTATATTTGTTTAAAAGGTGTGGAAATTTGTGTGTGTGTGTGTGTGTGTGTGTGTGTGTGTGTGTGTGTGACTCACTGACGGTATTCTACTTTGAAAGAATACCAGATCAAATCTGTGACAAAGGCACAGATATAATTGAATCTCCGAGTCTGGTAAAGTCACAATATTCTACCAATCATAAAACATGACAAACAAAAATGTACTTAAACGTGAAACGCAAATAAGAGATACGAATGTCATGATCGTTAGGTGCCCTCTGCATAGCCGACATGGGAGTCCTGTTCAGCTTCTTGAGAATGTTAAGTGTCCTAATTTCAGGTGCACAAACAATATCCGAAACAGCAATACCCCAACGAGATTCAAGGAAAAGGGAGAAGTGAAGACAACAAAGAAACCCGCTGCTATTTTAAATGTAACCAAGCTTTAATATGGCTATAGAAAAATGATCATAGAATTTTGAGAAGATTCGTCTAATTTCAGTACAACAGGCCATAGATTCGCAGGTAAAGCAAGGATGATTTTAAAGAGAAGCTGCTTTTCTGACCTTGTGATAATGGAAATATATGGACAAGTAAGCCATGACCAACAAGAGATATTCAAAAGAGATGACATGCAAGATACGGAAAGTCGAAACCTTAAGATAATCCAGCACCACAACACCAATGTTGACACCAAATGAAAGAGACAATGAAGAATTAATTTTTAAAAATTTAGAAAATGGGAAATTATCATTTCTAAAGAATCACGAGTGGCAAAATTCAAGGGAAAAACGGAAAACATAAATAAAGTATTGAAAAATATACCAACCAACAACATCAGAGAAATAAACGATAAAATCCATACAAGAGTGAAAAACAAAATGTTTATCTTCTAAATTAACCCCAAAAGATTTACAAAAGTTGGATGGTAAATGAAGCTAAAAGAACAAATATAGAGACTTTGAGATTAACAGAATTAACTTAGAATGGAAAAGACAATCACATAAAAATATAGTAAAAAGACAACAGCAGAAAATATTGACAACTAAAAGAAATAAATCAAAACATTTTGGTGAAAGAGGACACGAAAGATAGCAGGGAAAAATTAAGCAGTAAAAATAAAATAAATTATTCCAAAATGGTGAAAGAAAATTTTGCCGAAACGTCTGTAGAGAAAGCCAAAGTCAAATAAAGACCAGGATATAAAGGAAACAAAACTGTTTTGGAGCAAGATATGGGAGCGAAAAGAACATATCAGAAATGCGAAATGGTAAACAGCATAGAAAAAATAGCAGGACTTGAAGGCCCAGAGGCGACCATACACGTGGGCTCATTAAGAACAACACTCAAAGAGAACTAAATTGGAGAACACCCGCCTAGAGTGGCAAACAAGGATTTTGGTTGACGAAATTATTATCTATCTTTGACAGATTGGATCAGCAGCTTAGAAAAATGCATTGAAGCCAGTTTACCTGAATGGATGAACAATGAGAAAGCAACCATGATTCAGAAAGACCATCAAAAAGGAACTAATCCTAGCAACTAGTGACCGAGAACGGTTTACTTATAATGTGGATAAACTGACCAAACAGAGAGGAGAATAAATCTATTTCTCGCTCGTATGGCAAGGACTACTTACGGAAGAATCGAACAGATGCCGTTTGAGAGACAGATGACCTATTATATATAGATTAGCTCATAAGCAAGGAAGCTCTAATAAGGCGGGAAAATGTAGCCATGGCATGGATTGTCAACAGAAAGACCGATGATAAGGTCTCATGAATCTGGATAATAAAATATCTACAAAAGTATCAAATATCTTACTTAGTCTTAAACTTCATCACGAAAGCAATGAAAAATTAGGAAGTGGAATAAAATGCAGGAGGGAAACTAGCAGAAGTGAAAATCAAAAGAGGTACACGCAAGGAGGTTCACTCTCACTATGGCTATTTGTTGTAGCAATGATGCCACTTACTTATATACTAAGGAAATTCTCAGGAGTTACAAATTTACAAATTCACAGGACAAGATAAACCACCTTATATAAATGGATGATATCAAAATATTTACAAAAATTTACAAGGAATTAGAAAGCATGACGAAAATTAGAAGAATAAACACCCATTATATACGAAAGGAATTTGGCACTGAAGAAAATGCCATGCCCATAACGAAAAGTGGAAAAGAGAATCAACGGAGGGGATTGAACTACCAAGTCAAGAAAAGTATCTGGGCGCCTAAAGAAATAGAAAATGTAAAGTATTTGAGAATATATGAAGTGGGTATTATTAAACAGAGATGAAAGAAACATTTAGAAAAAAAATACCACAAAAGTCCAATAAAACTTCTGGAACCAAATCTCTGCAGCGGAAATCACATCAAAAGAATAAACACAGAGGCAGACCAGAATATCTTACTTGTCTGCCTCTGTGTTTATTCTTTTGTAAGATATTCTGGATCATTCTTAAAATGGATAAGGGAGGAACTCAGACAAATGGATCAAAAGACATAGAAATTAACGACAATGCAAAAAGCCTTTCACGCGAGAGTTGATGTAGACAGACTATATATGTCAAAAAAGAGGTCTCGCTAGGATTGAGAACTGCGTTGATGTAGTTTCAAGGATTCAGTGAATACACAAAAAAGAGAAAAGAAAAATTAATTACAGTAGCCAGTTACAGTAAAAAAATATATCTACAAAACAAAAATGGAAATAATAACTGCATGGATACATCATGCAACAATTCTGAGGGATTGCACACGAGAAAACCAGGACATCTTTAAAAAAGGTAAACATCAGGAGAGTAACTCAATTTATTAGCACCGAATAATTCAAAAAGTAACACATAACTATTGAAAATTAATTATGCGAAAAAGAATAACAAGTGTAGATTATCCGGAGATAGGAATGCAGCAAAGTATTACCAAGGAAACCAGACGAGATATAACCGAGCAGGAAAGGTGATCCATTAAGAATTGTGCAAGTGATTAAAATTGAACCATTCAACCAAATGGTATATGTACTAGTAAGTACAAGAAAAGGAAATGCACAAAATTCTCTGGGGTTTTGATATAAGAATAGATCATGCAATACCTGCCAGAAGAACTTAGCATCTGGAAGATTTTGCTGTTCCAGTGGACCACAGGGAAAATGGAAAGAAAACCCGAAGAGATCAACAAATAGTTGGATCTCATCAGAGACATGAAAAACTGTGGAACATGACGATGACTGTAATGCAAATAATAGTTGATGCACTTGGGTTTGGAAAAGAAACTGACGGAATTGGAAATCAGAGGAGGAATCAAGACAATAGCATTGATGAGATCGGCACGAATGCTTAGAAAAATCCTGAAGACTTGAGGAGACTTGCGGTCACTCAGACTCAAGAGTAAGAACACGAACAAACGTTGTAGAGAAAAACTCGCCCGGATTGAAATAATTATGATAATAATGATAATAATAATTGTAAACAACAAAAAACCTAAGACTTGTACAATGGTAAAAATGGTAGAACTGTTTAAAAACGACATATACTTAGCTTTCTATAAATACATATTGGAGGAAAAAAATAAAGATTTGAGTGGGGTTTGTATTTATAGAAAAGAGAGGCAAAAATTCACTTGGTTCGTTGTAAGTGACACAGAGAAAGACAGAGAGAGAGAGAGAGAGAGAGAGAGAGAGAGAGAGAGAGAGAGAAATTGTGTACAGTTGAGTATAGAGAATGTGTATGTGTGTGAGATAGAGAAAGCGAGAAAACGAGTGTATGTATGTACGTGTGTTTCCTTCTGATAGAGAGAATGTGCGTGTAATTTTGAGAGAGACAGCGAGTGAGAAAGTGAGTTATTTTTTATCATTCAAAAATGTGCTCTGTCATTTTGGGCATATACAAGTTTTTTCTAAACAGGTTGTTCCTATCAAGTTATTGCTAGGTGGATTTGCTTGTTTACAATTATTTTAAAATTATATACATATATATTGAGAGAGAGAGGGGGAGAGAGAGAGAGCCCGATGTGATGTACGTGACCTCAATTGGACAGACCGATAGAGAGATCGGTAGATAGACCGATAGATGCAAGCAAGCATTTGCATAAAATACGAACACTCGTGAATATTTACGAGGAAAATGTACTAGGAAAAATGTATCACTTGCTTTCGATGGATATATAGAGAAAAAATAAAGATTTGACTGTGATTGTGAGTTATATAGAGACAAAGATTCACTTGGTTGATTGAATGAGAGAGAGAGAGAGAGAGAGAGAGAGAGAGAGAGAGAGAGATTGGGTGTGTGTTTAAAAGAGAGAATGTGTATATGTGAGAAAGTGAGAGAGAGAGAGAGGGAAGAACACGCATTCATGTGTTCATGTGTTTGTGAATTATTTCGATAGAGAGAATTTGCGTATAATTTCGAGAGAGAAGGTGAGTGGGAGAAGGAAATGGTGGGAAGAGAGAGAATGAGAGAGAGTGCGTATGTGTTTGCGCAGATAATAAAAGAGAGAGAATAGTGTGTGTACGAGAGTGAGAGAGAGAAACAACAGAGAGAATGTATGCGTTTGTTTATCTGATAGATAGAGACTGTGTGTATTTGAGAGAGAAAGTAAGAGAGAGAGAGAAAGAGAGAAAGAAAGAAATAAAGAAAGAAAAAAGAAAGAAAGTTCGTGTGGTTTAAAGAGAGCGGGAGGACTATGTGTGTAGGTGATTTATTGAGAGAGAGGGTGTGTGTGTGAGAGAGTATATGATAGATAAAAAGTGAGTAAATGATAGATAAAAAGAATGAGTGAGAGAGAGAGAGAAAAGAGAGAGAGAGAGAGAGAGAGAGAATGTGTGCGTGCGTAGATAATAAAGAGAGAGAGAATAGTGGCAGTCGGAGAGAAAAAAGAGAAAGATTGTGTGTGTGTGTGTGTGTGTGTGTGTGTGTGTGTGTGTGTGTGTGTGTGTGTGTGTGTGTGTGTGAAAGGGGCCGGGTGACAGATAAAAATTGTCGGAAAGTTATAGAGAGAGAAATAAGTGGGGAGAGAGAGAGTGTCTGTGTTACTAAAAGAGCAAACGAGAGAGACTAAAATGAAATAGGGGTAAATAAGGGGAGATAAAATGTATGGAGCCTGATGCATTAGACACTTTTGATTTAGACAACTGAATGAAGACGTTTGCCAAGCTGAGCAACTTATATAAGAATGTGATGCTGTCTACATAGCCATATAAACATCTTGACCAAGTCAAGACAAATCACTTCACATTTTTCATAATTTTTCATCAGCCATATTGATAATATTTGACCAGTGATTTGCAAGAAAACACTAGATTTGCCAGTGCAGAATCTTCCATTTTCAGCTGGAAGTGGCACTCTGCAACTTTTTTTTTTAATTTCTAAACAGAGACTGCAATATCAGTGTTAAGGTATAATGGCGATTTTAAAGAAACACAAAAAAAGCTGTTTCACACAATATCAAAGACGAATTCCAGTTGTTTGACCAATGGAAAGCAAAATGTAATAACTTTATTGAATAGCAATCAGACTGTTTTTAGAATTTATTTCTGTCTAAAAATTTTTGAACAGAACTCATAAGAACTGAGATTGGCTGCCACCTATTTATAAGAACATCATAGCTATTTTTCAAAATTTACTTAAAAATCAAGATGAGGGTGATTTTATTACACATACCGAGACATTATATAATCAAAAAAATTATTAGGTATAATTCATTACCAGACTCTAGAGGATTCAAATTATGTTATAAAACAATAAGTTGTAGACCCCGCCACCCCCCAAAAACGCTCATGTTTAAGAAATTATTTCATTTTAATTTTTGGTGTGTCCATGGTTTTTATAAGTTCTTGCTGACATTGCCTTCACTAGATTTTTAAAAAGATTGTTTAGTTTATTTTCTCACAACAAATCAACTCCTCATGAGTTATTTAATACCGAATCTAATTATTTTGTAAATGTTTTATTGTAAACCTAATTATATTTTCAATGTTCCTTTGCATTTTTTAAAATTGCACTTTTTATTTCTCTACAATTGTCCATTTGTAGACAGTTATACATAAAATATTATTATCATAGAAAATGATTTGCACACAGTTATTTTCTGCATCAATCGGCTGAAGAATTCTCCGAATGCATCCCTGCAGAGATGTTAAACTCCCTCCAACGAGTGTCCTAGATATGACATTTAACGATCTGATAATGAGGCTCCAGTAATGCAAGAGCTTTGGGAATGTGGAGTATTCCCTTCGTTCCCATCACTTTGATCCAGAGTGACAGCACCTGAGAAGGTCATATCTATGAGTCAAATAGGACTATTTGATATTTAAACTGAGAGCAAACAAATGATTTATGCTAAATTGAATTGCTTTCAGTCTCAACAAAATGTATTTACAAATTATGTAATTGGCATTAAATAACAAACAATGGTTGATATGCCAAAACAAAACAAACTGTTGTATTTTTTCAAGAATTCCTAATATCATTAGTAAAGTTGGTGTCCGTAGTCAAGGGCGATCAGAAAGCTCCCTTTTCAATAGCTACTTCATCAAGGTGTTGGGGGCGCAACTCCTTTCCCTGGATTGCTCCACTGTACCTTATATTGTTGAGTGTAATGCAAAGAGGTATCAATTACCATTTTTAAAGTCTTTCGTATGACGCGACCCGGGATTGAACCTAGGTCTACCGGACCACCTGCGAACGTTCTATCTACTAGGCCAATGAGCCGGACCTAATATTATATTTTATTCACAATTATATTCTTTTAAGTAATTATTCATATTCTATAATAAATATTTGTTTGCACATTGCCGTGAATATTTCTATTAAACATAAAATATGCAAGCAATTATATGGTTTTAAGTAACACATCATAATAGTCATTAATAAAATTATAGCTACACCAACAAGACGATTAAAAGCAACATATCCTAGTGAGAAAAAGTTAAGCAGACAGAGACCTTGATTTTTTCCTGGATTTAACATGCTCATCCACTGTGTCGAGCGCAGCCTAACACCCACTTTGGAACTTTATTCTATTTACATCTTCGTGACTTGTGTTCTACTGACGTCTTCACCTTCTCACTTCTCACCGTCGATCCCCAAAAAATCATTCCCTCACTTCAGCCTGTCATGTCGGGAGCAGAAACGTATCCGTTTCCGCTTGTACATATGCACATGATCCTCGGACCTCTAGTCCTCCCTAGTCATTTTTAATCACCCCGAGTACCTCAGCCTTGTTATTCGGCAGCTTCTGCCAGTTTTATTTATATATTCATTCATTTATTCAATCAATTTCTTTGGAGCCGTTCATTTATTTTACATTAAGTTTGCTTTAAAAATGTATACCGAGTGAAATAATTCTTTGTTTGGATTAGTTTATGTTTCTATTTTTGTGTGTTGGATTGTACATAATTTTGGATGAGTAATTTTCCTTTTGGGTAGATTGTTCACCTGAGGCCTAGGACACCAGGGTTCAGTCAATCCCAGGTTGAGTCATGTGAAAGACTTTAAAATGGTACTTGATACCGTCTTGCTTAACAATCCGCATTTTATGGTATGGATCAAGGTTAAAGGGGAACAATCAAGGGAAAAGAGTAGCACCCTCCCTTACACCTTGGTATAGTAGCTAATGAAAAGAGAGCCTTCAGGTCTCTCTCAACTACGCTCGCCAACTTTACTTACCTACATATGCATATTTCTAGATTATTCATGATATATATACACGTATAGTATATAATGCATATTATGTATTTAACCGGCATATTTTTGGTTCAGAAGTAGTAGAGGTTGCTAATGCATAAAATTGAATAGTCACAACAAAAATGTTCAGTTATCGTTTTTATTCTGGGTTACACTGAGAAATTTTTAAACGATCCTCGATTACATATATATATATATATATATATATATAAGTAAAATTAAAGTTGGCGACCGTAGTCAAGGGCGACCAGAAGGCTCTCTTTTCAATAGCTACTACACCGAGGTGTAGGGGAAGGCGCTACTCCTTTCCCTTGATTGCTCCACCTTAACCTTAATACGTACCTTATATTGCTGAGTGTTAAATAAGAAACTATCAAGTACAATTTTTTAAGTCTTTGGTATGGCTCGACCCGATATTGAACCCTGGTTTTCAGGACCATTGGCGAACACTCTAACCATCAGCCAAATATATATATATATATATATATATATATTTGGCCGATGGTTATATATATATATATATATATAGTGTTCATTTGTTCGTGATTGGCAAACTTTCAGTTATTAATATACTTGCAATACCAGTTGTTTTGTTTTTGTTGTTTTTAATGGCATATCAAACATAATGGGTAATTTAATGCACAAGTCATCCTTTCAGAAGGACAGTAGTGGTACTATTTAACCAAAAGCTGGGAGGATAAGGAGATTTATACTTTTCTCAAGAACTCGCTGACGACGATGTTACAGTCCAGTGCATCTGTCATTACACAATGAGGATTCTTTTTTCTGTAAAACTAAAGAAAGCGCTCATGCGCCCGTGCGCGCGCGCTAGAGAGAGAGAGAGAGAGAGAGAGAAATGAAGCGAGAGAGAGAGAGAGGGAGCGAGAGATGAAGCGAGAGAGAGAGAGAGAGATAGAGTGAAAGAGAGTTTTAGAGAGAGAGAGAAATATCCTAAATATTCCTTGATATAGAAAAAGAAATTAAGTTAGGAGGTATGAGAAAAATCTGAGTGAATGAAAACGTTTGGGAAATGGAAGAGGGAAAGAGTGACTGTAAAAAAGCTGATTTGTCCTTCGCTAATATGATTGAAAATACAAGGACTGAATCATTGCTTTTCGAATTTTATTTTCTGCTGATATACGCACAAGACTAAAAAACATTTCCGTTATCATATATTTCATTATATTTCACCATTTTTCTGATTGTGCAGCTATATTTCTTAAACATTAGATATTAAAAAACTTTTTAGATAAACGTAGCATTCGACGTCGAGATATTTCAAAACGTTATTTACAACCACCTTCTAATGTAGAATAATTGGTAATTTGTATGCTTGTTTTCCATGAAATTTCAACCGTCAGTGCTTCTTCTTCTTCTTCTTCTTCTTCTTCTTCTTATTATTATTATTATTATTATTATTATTATTATTATTATTATTATATGCGTGTTTTTCACGCCTGCGTTAATTGATGGTATTACACTGTAATCTCAGTGACAGCATGTTTTCTCAAGTCTTCTGATCTCTTACCAATATTCTAGCTGATCTTAGGAATACTGTAGTTTGGATGGTCTCGGCTCTTAGCCGGATTTCTAAGTCTTTCAGTCCCCTTGCCAAGCATTTGGGGACCGTTCCAAGCGCGTCAAGTATAATTGGCTTCATCGACGTCTTTATGTTTAATCAGTTTTTCTGTTTTCTGGCACGGTGCACGTACTTTTTTCTTTTTTCTTTTTCTTTGATTTTCCCTCTGTGGCCTACCGTCACGGCAAAGTTCACTATTTGGAAGGCTCTTTTTTATTTTTTGTTAATTAACACAAGGTTTGATCTACTGGACGGAATCTGGCGATCTGTTTGTATCTCAAAATTCATTCCTTCTTTTTTTTCTGGACACATACATTCTGTCTAAGTCATTTCTGGCATGTAAGGCTTTCTGCATCGTCATGAATTTTCTTGTTCTTTGGTACTTTTGTTGAAGTTCTACACTGTTCAACAATAAGAATGGTCCCGAGTATATTACGAAGAGAACAGCCCAGATTTCTACCCCTTTGATTAGATTCCTGCTATATAGCTTGGTTTCGAGTAGTTTTCTAATTCTCCAGCGGTATTCTTTTTAAAATTTTTCTTTCATCACCATTTGTTTAATTATGCCCGCTTCTAATATTTCCTAGTATGTGCGAGTTTTCTTTTCTGTAAGCGTTCTGATTTTTTTCTTTGTTAGTTCTATTCCTTCCGTCAATCGTCATTTTTCGCTTTTCATTATTAGCATGGCACGTTTTTCTATGGCAAATTCAATTCCTTTTTCTTGACTGTATATTTGCACTGCCTATAATAGGGTTTCCATTTCTTTTTGGTTTTCGGTAAACAGTTTGATATCGTCCACGTACATGAGGTACTTGACTTTTTTCCCTGCAATTTATGAAGCTTGTATCCGACTGTGCATTTCCTAAGCTTTGTGATTTAGTGGCATAATCACTATTACAAATAGAGGATCCATCTCTGGATTTTTACCTCTGTTAAGCCCTTTCCCGCAGCTGTCAGTTCCACTCCAGTTTTCCATTGTATTCTAGATAAACTTAATCCCTTTGCCGGATATCGTTTATGTTTATAGACATGTGGGACCATATCATATGCCTTTTTGTATACAATCTACGCCATAGCTACATTTGTTTCGTCTCGTTTTGTTGTCGTTGAGAATGTGTTGATCAAAATATACTATATCTCTTGTTCCCTTGAGGTATCCTTCCGTTTCTTTGAGGAACAGTCCACGACTTATTAACGAATAGTAAATCTCCTCCCTAATTTGTACCGTTAGTACTGTTCGTATCATCGTTATTGTTCGGTAGTTGTTCGGGCGGTTTCCTTTTGGGGGATATTTTTGGATCAGGGTGGTGTTTTGTTTTGGTCATCAATTTCGGTATGTATGTTTCTTCTAAGCATCTGTTCATTTCGATAGCCAATCTGTTGTGGCTGGAAGTACATTTTTAAACCAGTATCCATGTATGCCATCAAGCCCTGGGGTTTTCTTGTTTGATAAGTTTTTGAGTGTTGTTCTGAGTGAATTGATGTGTTATTCCGCCTAATAACCTTCTTCGAATCCATGTTGCCTTTTCTCTTAAGTTCTCTTCGTTTCCATATTATCATTATTTTTATCATTATTCAGTTCGAGTTTTTAACACTTGTGTTCGCTAATGGTCTTCTACCGAGGTCTGAATGATAGCAAATATCGGGTCTGTAAGTATTCAAGCCGATCTTAACTATGCAGTGGTCTCTACAACCTCAATTATCCCTTTTATTTCCGATTACTCCAGAAATTTTCCCAAACATTTTAAAACCGTTTCATTCGAACCAACTACATTTCGTATCACCGTCTCTCTCATGTTCCACAGTTTTTTTAGATGTTTTTTGTAGTTGTTGTTCTCTGGCAAGAGCCAAATATTTTTTTTCGCTTTCTTTATTCTCCGGAACGGTACAACCCACTCGGTGGCATGTTTTGATTTATTTTGATTTATTTATTTAATTTTTGGCTTATTAACACTAAATATGGTCATCTGGTCGGAATTCAGGTATCAATCTGTATTTCGAAATCCCAGAGAATTTGATGCACCTTATTACCTCGGACGGATTCGGTTTGTGTATACTCCATTTGCTAAAATGATCAAATTCTAATCTCTTGCACAATTTACTGTGGTTCACATTCCCACCCATTCTTGTTTAGTCTTGTACTTTATTTTCATCAGTTTGCTGTATTGACTTATAATGTCATTTACAGTTTCAGTTCTATCTCCACATAACATAAACTTGCTATTCGGTTGTGTATTATCAATTTCTGCTTTGATATATTGGTTCTTACGGATTTGTTTTGTGCCGTTATTAAAAGAGATTCACTTTTTCACTATAGTTCTTTTATTCTTTGCTATGTTGATGTCTTTTCGCTTGCAAACCTGCCCGTTTTTTTCTTGAAATATCTATATAGTTGTTTTTCTTCCCATTTCTGTTTGACTATGTGTAGTCAGTCCTTTTACTGATTCTCGCAATTAGTCTTGCTTTGCTATTTTTAGTATATTTCTTGAGTTCTTTTATCGATATATCTACACAATCCTTAATGCTGATGAGACCTTTTCTTGACTTTTTTGAAAAATGCAGAATGTCTATATCATTTTTCGTCTGTAACGTCTCGTGCATAGTCATCAATTTCCTTGCCCTTTGAGCTATTTATCAATGTTTTTTCCATGGCGATTTCAAGAATGGTCCTGAACATCTTACAAGAGAATGTAATCACGTATTTATTCCTTTATTGAGATCTCTACAGCAGAGCTTCGGTTCAAAAAGGTTTCTTGTTCTTCTGAAGTACTCAATTCTTATTTTTTTCATCTCTCTTTAATATCCCTAGAACTTGTAATTTTCCTTCTCACTAAGCATTCTGATTCTTTCCTAATTTTGGCAGTTCTATTCCTTCCGTTGTTTCTCTTTTTCCACTTTTCATTATCAGCATGAAATGCCAAATCCCTTTTCTCTATGCTGCCTGTATATTATTTTAGTTTGAATCAAGGTTTCCAGTCCTTTACATTTATTATTATTATTATTATTATTATTATTATTATTATTATTATTATTATTATTCATAAAATATTAATGAATGATGATTTAATCTATTTTGTTATGCAACTTTGGATGTTCTTGATTATATTTCTTTTACCATAAAGGCTCCCTTGTGGCTCCAAATTTACGAACTGAACGACATTGCGCAGTACGTCAAAATATTTCTGTCATAATTGATGAAGTTTTATTGCAAATATATAACCTGAATCCGGTAAGAAATGTTTATTTAATAGCTTCATGTTATTTGTATTTGAAGGAAAATATAGCTCAGAACATAAATAATTGCGTTCTTAACGTTCAACCATCAATTCAGATTTAAACTGAAGACTTCAGCAAATCTATTGAATATTTGCGATTGGGCAAGATCTATATGCATTATCTTTATAAGCAGTTACTAAATTTTTACATAGCTACACGTCTAGGTAACTGATTTAGTTTGTATTCCCTGTCCAGGTGTCATGATTTCGTCTAATCGCCTAACAATCACTGCACATCGAGACGTCCTATTATTGTTTCTTAAACCAAGGGTTCCAAAACCAAGGGTTCCAAAACCAAGGGTTACGATCCACGTATGTTTCTGAAAGTAGAGAGAATGTTTAGAAAATCTACCAAAAATAGTTAAATTAAAAATATTTTTGAAAATTTCTTCAAATGTATTTTTCTAAAAATTGTTGAAAGATAATCATCGTCATGTCGCGCCATCAGCACGGATTTCCCTAACCGTTTCTCGCCACCCTTCTCTATCATCCATTGCTTCTAGCAAGTCTTTAGGTCTACATCTCGTACCGGCACACAGCTACTGTATATAGGTTCTAGCAGGTCATCGCGCCTTTGCTCGTCTATGTGAAGGGGCCCACATGAGTACGTCACTTATGAGTTCGTTCTTACTTCTCCAACAGTGTCCCGAATTTCTAGTTCGCCTAACTTTGATAGTTTTCGTGATGGGTTGTAAGTAGCTGTACAGCTACTGCTTTATGAGATGCTGCCTTCAGGATTCGTTCAATATTGCTCGCAGCATTCTTGTGTTGTTGTCAATCTTTTTCTCCATACGTTTAGTAGGTGTCCATATAGTGCACTCTTACAGCAGTATCGACACGACCGTTACTTGGAAGAAGGTAGGCGAACTTGTCTACTAGTTTCAGTGAGCTACCGTTTAGCGTAGAGATGTCACCTACCAAAATTTTGAAAATGTTGGAAAAATTCTGTATCCTCCAGACTTTTTATTCATTTGAATTTTATGTTTTTCATAGAGATCAATTCTGCCACGAGCAGGATGAGACACAGGCTAAAATTGTAAACAGAGCAAAGCTGGTCTAAATTCTCCTTCTCTTAGAGTGATGACCTTACTATGGCTAAATAACTCAGTCTGTCAAACTATTTACCCAAATCTGAGGGTGGCGTTACGAACACTAGTGGAGAATCATCAATTTCCAAAAGTTTCGCAGTAAAATAAAACACTAAATGGATTCCACAACATTTATCACTCTAGTTGTTTGGAATCATTGTGTGATTGGTTTATTTCTTTAATTTTGTACAATTTAGATTTTAGTAATTTTATAAAAAATATTCCTATTGTTTTTTTGTCCGAATAAGGTCTTCCTTATTTAGTTTGTTGCAAAATGCCCCGAAAATGGTGTATCCGATCATTTGTTTGATATTTGTTTGAAAGTAGATTTTTTTTTAGATTTTTTCAAATTTTTTGACAAGAGATCTCCTTCATTTACGAGTTCACAGGTTCTACATCTCCAGTACATTTTATTGCAAACGTTTTTTTTTTTTTTTTTTTTTTTTTTACTTCAGACGTATATAGAACTTTGGTAAGTAGCATTTTAAAATTTGGAGCTTAACTTCTATTTTTTCCTTAAGTCTAGCTCAGTTATCAATTCTTTTGATTCTTCCAAAATTGGAAAGAACCTTTTCGCAGTGTGTGTGTGTGTGTGTTTTATTGTATGCAATTTCGAACGGATATTGGTATTTTCATTCTTGGTTTGAGAGTTAATATTTTTGCATTTTCAATAGTGGATTCGATGAGCTTTTCTGGATATTTCTGTTTCTTCAGGCAGATCATAAGTTCCTGGAGTCTTTTTTTATAAACTCTTCATATCTTTTACAGCCATAAAAATACATCTTATCATATTAAATGGGATGTTAGGTTCTGTATGAGAGGGATGATGCTCTTCGTTTGATTTGTAGGTAATATTCATTATGAAAAACTATTGCTTCCAAGGTTTATTCGTGGAGTATGAACATTTATTTCTTTCTGGAAGCTAATAGGTATTTCATCTGGGAATTTCTAAGCCAGAAATTGCCTTAATTTCTTAATCATGCGGGATCTTATCCGGCAAGATGCGTCAAAATTGATTCATTAACGTTACGGATTGAAGGTTTACTTTTTTTGTTGTTTGTTTGTTTGCTTTGTGGGTTAAAACTCGATTGATTGATTGGTTTTAATGACATGTCATCCGTTTAGTGTTATTTTATGCCAAGAGGTTAGGGAATCATGTACATTGTGCATTCATATTTCCAATTTTTGAGCACAATGATATATCAAGTATTCCTATTCAATACAAACAATTTTCTCACTGTTGTATAGTTTAAAATAACCTATCAAATACTAATAATTTGTACTCAAATGGCTTCAAGTTGTCGTCTCAATAAAAATAATAATAATAATAACAGTATCAAAGTGAGAATAGAAAAGACTCAACAAAATAGCGAATGCAGGCTATGTGGTGACAGAGATGAAACCGTCAATCATATAATAAGCGAATGCAGCAAATTAGCATAGAGGGAGTATAAGGCGAGACACGACAGGGTTGGCAAGGTGATTCACTGGGAAATGTGTAAGAAATTTAAATTCGACCATACTAACAAATGGTATATGCACAACCCAGCACGTGTCCTTAAAAAATGCCACGCATAAACTCCTATGGGACTTTAACATACAAACGGATCACCTAATCCCGGCCAGAAGACCAGACTGAATAATAATCAACAAAAAAAGAGAACTTGCGAAATAGTCGACTTTGCTGTCCCGGCTGACCACAGAATAAAACTGAGAGAATGTGAAAAGAAGAATAAGTACCTCGACCTTGCTAGGGAATTGTAAAAGCTGCAGGTGACAATTATACCAATTGTAATTGGTGCGTTTAGAACAGTAACTAAAGGATTACTAAAGGGACTGGAGGACTTGGAGGTTGGCGGACGAGTGGAGACGATCCAAACGATAGCATTATTGAGAACGGCCAGAATACTAAGAAGAGTCCTGGAGACTTGAGGAGACTTGCTGTCACTCAGACTCTTGTGAAAAACCATCGGCTAACGCTGATGTGAAAAGCTCTTATGAGTGAATAATAACAGTATAACCATTTGTTTGCATACACTTATGTAGCTTCAATTGCATGGCTTCATGTAAGGACCTCAATTTAATAATATTAATTTTTTGTAGAGTTTCAACTAATTAATAATCATAATCTTTAGTAAACAATTATAACGTGAAATAACTGTTCTTAATACAAAAATTCAGTTTTATGACATCAAGTATTCCTATGTGAAATTAATGATTTTCAAACAGATTTAATTGACCTAAAGATGCTCCCCTATTAGCTTCTACGACTCCTGGGCAGTGTTGACCTGCGAATAATGGTAATGAAGGGACACTCACTCTCCTCTAGAACACGTGCTTTACCACCAGATACAGACTACTGTGAAACCCAGGTCACCAGTTTGGTATATGTGCGAGGGAGAGTTTTATTTTTATGCACATTATGTTGTGTATTCTCAGCCCCACTGATAGGGATATTTATTTATATTGTAATTGGTTAGATTTCTATCGATTTTCTTATGATGTTTGTTGGTAATCTGATGTTGCTAATGTTTGTTGTGTTCTTAATCCTAATTTAAAATTGCAATTCACCGTGAGATGAAGTTTAATATAACACTAAGGACCGCCCTTTCAAAGAGTCTTAACTCTCAGCAGGAAATTCAATTAGTGTATTCTAAACCAAGCCAACGGGACTTTATCTTTCTCTGCCCCAACCAGACAGGACTTGACACAAGGTCAATGACCCGAAGGTCAATTATAGTGGGGATTAGGGGAAGGGAAGATCGGGCATGACTATGCTCGTCATCCGCTCACTTGGTGCAATGTGGGCCTGATTAGCCTGGCTGGACATGGACCCAAACATGGGTCTAGGCACGGATGTCTGATTAGAGCTTAAACTGGACCGCAATGTCAAATGCTAACAAGGGTGACAAAGCCAACAGAGCGGCCAAAAACTCGGTCACAATGAGATTAAGTCAAGAAAGTAAATAGTATATTTCATGCCTAAAAATGAATAAGATTTTTTTCAGTATGGAAACCCTGATCATTATGCCTCACGGATAATTTTCCTACCGTTAAATATCTGATTTGCTGTGAGTCGTCTGTTTTGCATGCTTTTCAACTTGCATTGTGACCTATTGATCAAAAAAGGATCAAACTTCTACCTTTTTAAGGCATATATAGCTGTTAAAACCTGTTTCCTATCGGAAAGTATTCAATATTTCTGTTGCCATAGAGTTAGGTGTAACATAACTTGATTGGTTGTTTGGTCAGTTAGTTTTACGGCATGATAATATTTTTTCATGATTTTATGCCGAAATCAGGGCAACGACGATGGTCTCGAATAATATGGGTACAAAAATTTCAATATCATTTCAAACGGTTAAACAGTTCATTACCTCAAAAAGATCTCTCTGGCCTATGGATTGGACACTAAATGATATCATATATTGAAAAGAAAGTGGAAGGCAAAGAAAGCTTGATTCCACACTCCCCAAAGCTTCAGAACTGGAGCATCACCACCGGATACATTTATGCCATATCCATATTTACCCAACCCCTCCGCTCGGGTAGGATATGACACAAGGTCAATTTCTAAGCGGAGTTTAACACGTTTGATTTCAGAGTTTTCCTTCTCCTAAACTAGTCGCCTCACCAATGCTGAAGAACCCAGTCTGCCCAACTATTTACCCATAGCTGGACGGAGAATAATTGGATTCATACCTTTCCCAAGGTATTAGTGCTATATGAAATGCTATCAGTCTCGTCCAGGATTTGAGCTCATGTCGCCCTGTCCATTTCCTACGACGATAACCATTACACCACAGGGCACCATTTTATGCCATATCCAAGACACAGAATTTTACTATTAGTTTCATTTTCATGACTTACTCAAGCAGGCACACTAAGAATAATCCAACATTACTAAGCTGACTATAAATTCTGAGAGACAATCATGAATTGAATGTTATTAGATTTGTTCAACGTTAACGTTAATCAGTTGATTTTTCGATGAAATTTACCAACCTAAAAAACTTTCATAACACGCTTATTACTTTTTTGACCAACTTTATGTTACTCAGTATTCTATGAATGTTTTACTTTTTATAGGTGGGTGCGTGTTTTCTATTAGTGATTTTTTTAATATCTGTACTTTCGTTCACAATAAAATTACTCTTAAAAAGTAATATGAATTCCTAAACAGCAACATTATTATTATGAATAAACTACTCGCTTTTTCATAACTACTACAAATAGAATTCTCTTCTGAGAGCCAGTCAAGCAGTTATATTATCAAATATATTTATAAGACATAAATATAACGGCATTTATTCTTATGCTTTTCTTACTATCTTTTTGTCTAGCTATTTATTTTGGAATTTTCTGTTTTCTTAATTTTTCATTTGTTTTGTTTTTTACTGAATCTTCTTCTTCTTCTTCTTCTTCTTCTTCTTCTTCTTCTTCTTCTTCTTCTTCTTCTTCTTCTCTAACTTATTTCTACATGAAAGTCTCTTTTTGTCAACTCTTGAGTTATAAAAAAAAGTTCTTCGGTGATTTTTTGAAATGTTGCCACAACTCTGCTAGATACTGCTTGACAAAGTACTTGAGCAATTGAATAAAACACGGATTGTTTTTGTTTATTTGCTGGTGTGTTTATAAAATCTTTCTTCGATTTAGCCAATACAGAGGTTTCTTTTTTATTTTTAATTTGATAGAACATGCTTTTTAATATCATTTATTTATGTTTTGCTTTGTTATCTTTTGTTTTTCTTTTTGTTTTAGTTATTACTTTATTTTATTTCCCCACTCATTTAACCACATTTTTTCATAAAAGACAAAATAATGCCGATGTCTTCTCGGAGATTCTATTCGTAAAACCAAATTTCTTCATCTTTTATGTTAACTCTTATATTTGCAAGAACATTCAAGAGATAAAAAGTGATGCCAAAGAAAAAAAAAAGACAACATATTTCCTCTGCGTTCAATAACTTATTCACTGCTGACATTGCATTGAAAAATATTAGTGCATCTTCTACTCAGAATTTCTCCTTAAAAGGTTTCTGAGGGGAAACAAAATGATTACAACTCAGCTTGGCTTGCAAACAGTATTCTAGAATATCACTGATCAACAATAGAGTGACTTACACATTAAGAAGTGTCTGGTTTCTTGGTACAAATATTTTAACTTCATTGATAAATTTATATACAAGGTTTTCCATAAGAATGACCAACCCTAAGGACAAGCAAATAAAATATACGCCTAGTTAAAATTGACACTGATATGATTTACATGGCAATACTATTAAGGCGTTCCCACCGACTACTACATTGTCAATGATGATGTACTCATTGTTAAGAGGGTTGGGGGAAACAAAAAGATAACTCACTTCAAATATAGGCGCTTCCGTTGTTTATTCGCTTTACTTCGTTCAGTTATCGAGGCCGCATGAAAAAAAAAAAATTAAAATCAGGTTTAAGTCACTGGTTCTTAAGGATGAGATTTGCCTGCACGAACCAACAATTATCTGATCTTTGAGGATCTTTCCGTCTCAGCCACAAAGTCGCTGACTTGAATAGAAAAATGAATTTTTTTACATAGGTTTTGAGTACAACGAACCCCAACTTCCATCTACGTAGTTGGTGCGCTTGACCCACTCTCGTAACCACCTGATTGGGTTTTGATGATTTGGGCAACCCTATGTTCATTGCTGTATTCATGCAAGAGTGTCAGACATAGCGTAGAGATTGTTATCGCAATTTTTATTGCATTTAGCCCACCACTCAGACTCTTTATGTTATTACCTCGTCCCTCTTCTGGCTGCTGGTGTTTTTATCACTTAGATATTTGCATCATGAGACAACTTCATTTTTGCACATTTTCAATATTTCCCTGGGCAACAAAACTATTGTATTTAGCTGATGAAAGGATTGCATCATACATTTCCAATTCAAACATCCATGCTTTATATCTACTCACTAAAGCCATTTTTCAAAGATTTATAGAATTTCGTTTATAAAACTTACAAACGTTTGAGTGATAAATTTTATTTGAAAAATATCCATAAATCAAGAATCAAGGCTGTCATAAAATAACAAGGAGGAGTAACTACGTATTATTAGTATAGTTTATTTATTTATTTATTTTTGTCAATGAATTTCGTAATTTCTTCTAAAATATTGAGTCATTCCTTAATGTTTTCGTCTACATAAAGAAGTTGAAATATCCCAAACAGAATTTTTTTAAATCGGTGTGGCATCCTTTTTATACACAGTATTGCTTAATTTACATCGGTTCTTGTTCTTGGTATGCTAGGAAGAGGAAGCCCATCTACAAAATCCGTACCGATTTACTTATTTATTTGGTTAGTTGCTTAATAGCTTGGTTTTAGGGCATGGCAACAATTTCTGGGTTATTTCATACTAAATTCAGTTTACATTTTAGTCTTCAATTATATACGGTATAAAAATTATCTTTACAAACATTGTAAATTAGTAAGTACTGCATTGAACTCTATGATTGCTTAGATTTGATACTAACAAGTACTATCACATTAGATCAAAGTTGACCTGAGAGTAATTTCAACAAAAAAGTGATTAGACACTCCTCAGAATTCCAGGACTTCTGAGTTGGAACGTCACAATCAGATGCTGCTTAGTGTCATAGACAAGAAGGAGATAGATAGATAGATAGATTACTTTAATAGTTTTGTAATACTTTCAGAACTGATTACATGCACTTTTACAGAGAAGGAAAACTGAACACACAATTTAACTTAACTTTTTCCCTGATTCGGATTTAGTTTTGATAGACGGAAAAATAACAATTAAATCGATAAATAAATCGAATGTACCAATGGAGAAGTGGTTATTGTTTAATGAAATATACTTGACGATCCGTGTTCAAATCCAGGCTGATATTTGGAAAGGAGTTCATCAAACACTTAAGAAATTAGCTACATTTACGAAATTTTACATAGGAATGTAAAAATATTTTGTTTTTTAGGGAGTGCTTTTATTTGAAAACTGGGTCTCTTTATTTTGATAATTGACATTCTTTTTTAAATAAATACCTCGTTTTGATTGTACCCTTACAACAAAATTATAATTAGGTGTCATCTGATGATTACTTCATCAAATGTAATTATCAAATCATACTTATGATAAACTTAGTCCTACATTACAGCAAAGAGACAGAAAGCAGAAGTTTAGTTGCTGATTAGTAGAGTGGTTGCAGTCCTTATAGACGAACGGTTAGAATGTATATGTATCATCCGTAACATGTTCAGTTTCCTTTGCTAAGCGACTTTAATATCATGTGTTTGTTGTTAACAAAAAAATTATTAGCCGCAGGTTTTAACCGAAACTACCAAAGTTACGGGTCAGATTCACTAACAAAAAGAAGCAAATGGGTCCGAGAATATTTTCGTCCTTTCTTTTTCACTCTTTTGCTTTATCTTGGGTTGGGTTGTTGACACTTTATTGTTTGAGATGGTTTTGACCTTGACTCTCACACTATGGACAGATGACAAAGACTTCATCAATTCCCAGTCCCATTCTGTCAAACAGCCAACCTCATACTCTGCTGTTTACATTCAGCCCTTGACCAACTAAACGTAACTGCCAGTGAAGAGGGGTCCCAAAGCAGCCAAGCAGCCAACCACCACAGCTTTAGGTTGCTACTCTCTGTTCACTTCCAACCAACTCCCTAAAATATATGGACTCCAACGTCTGGAAGAGAGAACCGCCCCTACCGTGTAGACCACCCTACCTCGGAACTAAAGTACATTCAAAATGAAATCTCTCCACTGGCTTCTAATCGTACTTGCGTCGAATATTCGAGTTTATTTGGGCATTAAAAAACTAAAGCTTTCATTGCCAAAGGAAAAGCAAGAACCCATCTGTTCTTCTCCATTTACGGCTAAATAGTAGATCAAACTAATTGCTTTAACCTTGACTAATCAATCAATCTCGAAGAAAGAAAACTTTGAATTCAAACCAGGTTTACTCAGATTAAATATTGATACTTGGTCACATCCTGACCGTGGTGGAGGGGTTGGGTAAATATGTACTTTTGTGCCACTATGAAGGGGGTGCGCCAAGCAGACTATCTTTTTGTTTGTTTTGGCGCGAAACCAAACAAAGGCCTGAGCTGGAGATCTTCGACACGACCAGAAGTGGGCAAGGGAACGCCAGTCAGAGGAGTGGAAAAAGGAACCATGAGAAGGAGTCGGCGAAGGGTGACGCAGAAGGGCAGTCCGGGGTCGATAACGGACAGCAGAAGAGACCAGTTGGCATGAGATAGGGTCCAGGAGTTGTGAGGGAAGACCAGTCAAGATGAGTCAGCATTCCTCGTGGCTTTGTGGAAATTTCGCGAAGGATGTATGTCAGCGTTAGTCTCCAGATGCACAGGGAATGCAATATCACGGAACCACCCTTCTTGCACTTTGAGTTGACCCAAGCTAACATTGTTTGTTCTTTGTTCTTTTTCTCCCACTCCCTCGGTTGTATTTCTTGTGGCCATAAAGAAATGTGTGATACCCACGATGGAGACCACTAGATGATTTACCGACCAAGACAGAATTGTTTAAAGAAGTTGATGTATCGGGGAGGGCGAGTGGGTATTGTCACACTTTTCACTCCATAGCTTTTGGAAAAGAAGGGTTCATGAACTTTTGGAGTCATTGGCGAGAAAGCGAAAAGCAAAGAACCTCGTTCAAGATTTTAACATTCATCGATGAGTTCATTTCTTAAGACGATAACAGGTAGACAATTCGTCACCAGCAAAAAGGAGAAAGAAATATCCTGTAAAAAATTATAAAACAAAAAATTAATATAGAAGCTGATAGATATAATCACTCATCGATAATAGAATTGTAGATGCAATAGATATAAAGGTCACATAGAGTACAACCTGAAAAAGCTATTGGAATTGAAATTATTATTGATAAATTACTCTGCATGAGTTTAGGATCAGAGAAATACGAGATCCATATTCCTAAGAGGAAGAAATTGACACTGATTGCTGGCAGGAAATCGGAACGAAAATGAATAATAATCACAAATATCATTCAACATCAATCTTAATGACTTGTAAGTCCTATTTACCAACCCCTCCGCTCGGGTAGGATATGACACAAGGTCAATTTTTAAGCAGAGTTTAACAGGTTTGAATTTAGAGTTTTCCTTCTCCTAGACTAGTTGCCTCACCAAGGCTGAAGAACCTAGTCTGCCCTACTATTTACCCATAGCTGGAGGGAGAATAATTGGATTCATACCTTTCCCAAGGGTATTAGTGCTATGTGAAATGCAATGAGTTTCGTCCAGGATTTGAACTCGTGTCGCCGTGTTCGTTTCCTACGACGATAACAATTACACCACGTGCACCTCCTTCCTTAATGACTTGTAAATAATGAAATTCTAGTGGTGCATTGAAATTTACATGGGTCTCTACAAATGTAAAGCTGAAAAGTCACCAAGAAATTTTGTTTATCAGTACAACAAATATCATTTTTCGCTGGATATTTAGCTACTAGTTGAAATACGCATTACAACCGGATAAGAGTATTAAGATATTTATAGCTGCAAATTGTAAAGTGAAACCCTAATAATAAGGATTAAACATGATTATGGAAAAAAAGGTAAATGTAAAACAATTGTACTTCCAAACACACACACACACACACACACACATATATATGTGTGTGTGTGTGTGTGTGAAGGAAATTGGGAAAATTCGGTAAGAAAAAGGCTTGACGCTAAACAAGCAAAAAGTATCAAATCATGAACACCAGAATCTTTCACTCTTTCATATAATGTGCACAATCATCAGACAGAAAGTCTCTCTCTCTCTCTTTCTCTCTCTCTCTCTCTATATATATATATATATATATGTATATATAATGTTGGGATAGTAATTATATTTACCTTAGAGGATGTAAAAACAAACGTAAGTTACATTTGCTTACACATTATCCACAAAAATGTAATCAACTTCAATTTCGATGACTCAACCAAGGCAAATTTTCCATCGGAAGTTTAAATAAATGTAAGGGTGTCCACGAAAAAAAATTAACACAGGATTTTAAACTTCCTTGTTTTTTTTAATGTTCTTATTGGTATAAACGCTCTCGTGATCGAAACTAATGAAAATCTGTACGAGCTAAATTTGGGGAATATGGAGGATTTGGAAAAACCTTCTATCCTTATAATCTTTACTCTTCTTGGGTTTATTGAGCTGCTGACATTGTAAATGAATGTGACTACATTTTTGATGCCGATATTGAAATAAATGAAACATTTGTTTTCATATCCTCTATGGGAAAACTATGAACATCCAATATAAACAGAAACGGAAACATATTGATTCATTTGAAACCCACAAAGCGTTTTCTGAGAACACCCAATAGAAGAATAATGTTTGCATTAAAAGATGTTATGAGATTAAATATCCTTCAAAGGGAGGATTAGAGACATAGGAAATACAAACCGGAACGGGATGAAGGAAAACATGAGTAAACCCCATTAAAACACCATACGTTTAAAACGCAATCAGTACAATTGGTTTATATATACATATATATATATATATATATATATATATATATATAGACCAATTGTGTTTGAATGATCCTCGCACACACACACACACACACACACACACATATATATATATATATATATATATCTGTGTGTGTGGGTGTGGGTGTGTGTGTGAGGATCATTCAAAAAGTTTGGTGAATTTTACCAAAATATTTGAATATAGGAAGCACTGTTTACTGCAGGATCTATTTCAAGGAAATCAATAGTGATGAGTCCTTTCCTGTCCCGATTTTCTTTACATAACAGTCAGTGTTTCCACTCCATAGACTGTGTTTAAAACTTAGACTCGTGGTGGCAAACCCATTTTCAGCTCACTTGTGAAAACATTTTGACTAAACCATGTTTGTCCGTGCATATCATACATTCTTCGGTAAATGTCACATGGTTTGCACGCCAGCCTCCAAAACTTTGAGGAACACTTTATTTGATTAGCTGCTGTTTTTAATAACCTTAAAATAAATAATTTTGCAATAATAAAATATTTATTACTATAAACTAATTTTAAACAATGAAGAGTAAACATTTATGAAAAAGTTCCTGAAAAAATCTATTTTCTTTTTTTCACATACCAGCTCATTTCCCCGTGGGTAGAGTGTTCGCCATTGGTCAGGGAGACTTGAGTTCAAAAAATGGTACTAGATACCTCCTTGCTAAACACCCAGCAATATAAGCTACGTATCAAGGGTAAAGTTGAGCAATCCAGGGAAAAGAGTAGCGCCCCCTACACATCGGTGTAGTAGCTATTGAAAAGGGACCCTTTTTGGTCACTCTCGACTACGGTCAACAGCTTTACTTTTATACACGCACACACACACACACACACACACATATATATATAAATAGTTTTAACAATAATTAAGTGCATACAAATGAAACTTTTATAAAATGATAATTTTCTTCTAAAACAAAGATATCCGATTTTTTAGTTTTCTCTGTTAAAAATTAGAAAAAAACGGATATAATTCAGTATTATGAATTACAGCAATAAAATGAATTACAGTAATAAAATGAGGGGTTCCAGCAGACTTGTGGCTAACGTGCCAGACGGCAACATCTTTAAAATTCTGTAAAACAACATGAATATATAACAGTCCAAGAATTTACTAGGGCGATCCAAATGTTTTGCAATATTTTGTTAATGTCAGGTATAATTGTCTGGTTTGGAGCATGTTTTCGGTATTTATGGTTTTAGGCTTTCTTGATCTTGTCTAATTGTCGAGGTTCTTGCAATCAGAAATGTTTTTTCAACTATCTAGTTTCCGCTCTATGGTAAACTATATTCTCACCTTTTACAGAAATGTCTTTAAATTCTTCCGCAATATAATGGCCAACTTTGAATGCAGAAAGCATTGATTCTCTTGGTTTCTTTGTTTAATGGCATATCAACCTTCGTGGGTTATTTAATGCCAAAGTTATTGTTCCAGAAGAACAGGAGTGACGCTATTTCACCCATAGCTGGGAGGATGAGGGGGTTCATACCTTTCCCAAGGGTATTTATCCGAAAGTGAACCTAATACTGCGACTTGAGTTCGAACTCGCGTACTACGATCCTGCAGACCATCGCTTTAACCATTTCACCACGAGAACACCCCCTCCATGGATTCTCTAATAAGACTAAGCTGCTCATTCATTCGAACTGCTTTAAAATCAAATACAGAGTGAATTTAAGCTAAGCGTTTCAGAGCAACAACCATCATGAAAACTACCAAACACAGTGGGTAACTTGAAGAGTTTAGGTCACGTGATATACTCGTCGCAAACAAGCAGGAAGCAATATATTGCTAAGTGTTTCACTAACACAAGTAAATACACAACTAACACCTAAGTTTACATAGTTTTAATGCTGGAGAGTTTGTTGATATGTTACAATCATCATCATCATCATCATGTCATGCTGCTAGCACGGATATCCCTGACCCGCTCTCGCCACTTCTCCCTATCGTTCATTGCCTCTGGTAGGTCTTCAGGGCCTCATCCCGTATCCTCACATAGCTGCTGTATGTATGTTCGAGCTGGTCATACTGCTTTTGCTCGGCCATATGTGGGGGTCCATAGGAGCACATCACTTATGAGCTCGTCCCTGCTTCTCCAGCAGTGTCCTGCATGTCTGGTTCGTCTAACTTGGATAGTTTTCGTGATGGGAGACAGGTGGCCGTATAGTTGGTGCTTTGTTGGGTGTTGCTGCCAGCACTTGTTCAATATTGCTCGCAACATTTTTGTATAATTGCCGTTTAGCTTCTTCTCCAGCCGTTCAGTTAGCGTCCAAGTAGTGCATCCATACAGCAGTATCGATACGACCGTGGCCTGGAAGAAACTGCGTTTCATTTTATCGGCCAGGTCTGATTTCCATATGATCGAGAGCCTATCGATAGCTGTCCATGCCTTCGTTAGTCGTGTGTCGATATCTTTTTCGGTTGATTGAAAAAAAAACTTTCAAGAGTATATTTATATACATGTAATACTATATATATCATGATTATCATCATTTCTTGACTCTCTCTCTCCCTCCATCCGTTGCTATAGTTCATCTCATCTTGCAAATCCTCGAGATTAAATCTGGTATCCACACAGAACTGAAGTATGTAAGTTTCTCTTGATCATCCAGCTCTACTGTGTTTATGTGTTTGCTTTTGTTTTTGTTGTCGTTTGTTTATTGAAATTCTCGTCTCTGTGGCGCAGTCGGTTAGCACGTACGGCTGTTAACCGATTGTATAGTGGTTCAATACCGCTAAGGGGCGTTGGATGTTTTTGACCGGGACATTGGCCCAGCGGTTAGAGTGTTCGCCAATGGCCCGGGAGACCTGGGTTCAATCCCAGGTCGAGTCATACCAAAGACTTTAAAAATGGTACTTGATACCACCTTGCTTAACACTCAGCATTATAAGGTACGGTTCAAGGGTAAAGTGGAGCAATCCTGGGAATGGAGTAGCGCCCTCCCCTACACCTTGGTGTAGTAGCTATCGAAAAGGGAGCCTTCGGGTCACCCTCGACTATGGTCGCTAACTTTACTTATATCAATATTTGTAGTCTACTTATTACCAAATCTATCCTCGTAGTAGAACAGTTGTGGAAGTATTTATTCCATAGCTGGTGGGGGTTCATATTTTCTCTATAGTATCAGCATGAAAAGTGGGCGGAATAGCGTAACTAGAATTCCAACTCGCTTTCTACCAAGTCGCTAACCAGCATGTTGGCCACTGCATCACGAGTACTTCCCTGAGTCCATCGGAGAAGGTCGTTTATGAGTTTTTCCCTATTTCTTCCACAATACCCGGCATGTCTTGTTCTTCCTTTTCGGATAGTTTGTAAGATGACTTGTAGGTGGCCGTACTACCGATATTTTATTCGGTAGAGCACACAGTTCATAGATTGATACACCGACTAATATAGATAAATCTAGTCGTATTTGTTTTCAAGAGTGAGCATCGCTCTACATAGCCCTCAGACCAGTTTTTTGTGTTCGGGGTTCCACCCACTCCACAATATCCCCCTTTTTTGAAACTGACTACTTTCTCTGGATGCTATATTCTTTCTGTTCGGGTTTACAGCTACAGTCATTGAGAATTACCAATTCTCCTCATGAGCTTCTAAAAACATCGGTGCATCGAAAAAGTCACAATGAACCATCATTGGTTCTTCCTTCCGGTTATTTATAACCTCCGAGTACCGTTTTCTTATCTGGTTATGATGTCTCTTAATAGTCTTTTTCGGGTCTTTGATTATATACATTACTCTCCCAATACGTTTATCAATGATACCTGCCTTCCAGGCTTCTTTCCTGTTTCTGTACTCTTCCAAAAAATTCTCCTGGTATATAGTATTTTGCATCATTTTTTCATTTACTTTATTGTTTTTTTTCCTTTGGCAACAGTCTATCGAACACGGATATTATTTTTCTCACGAACATTAACCCCGCTGGTGGCAAATCTGAATTCGCGCTTGAGATCGGTGACGGTATAACTTTTCAAATTGTAGGATATCGTCAACGGGTTCATTTCCATCCGACTTTTTTGATGCTCACCTGAAAGTGTCAACAAATACTTCTGCCTGTCCATTAGTTCACGGATGATATGGTGCGGTAAATAGGTGTACAATCGAAAAGGATTTCCAAAAATCTTTGAACTCTTGCAGAGAACTGTGTCCCATTATCAGACAGAATTGTATCAGAAATAACAAATCAAGCGTAGAGTTCATGCAATAATCTAATTGTACCACTGCACGTAGAGGTTTTACATTTCATTGCCTCTGGCCATTTCGAGAAAATGTCAACCACAATTAAATAATATTCCCCATTCATTGAACCTGCAAAATCTATAATGAGCGTTGACCAAGGTCTGTCCATCTTTAATCATGGTGTGAATCTCACTAGGGGCGCCTTTGCTGCCATCGCAAACCTCTGCTGGATTTTATATTTTCTTCTATTTCTTTGTCCGTATTGGGCCAAGAAACATAGCTTCACATTATCGCTTTTATCCTCACATTACCGGAATACCCGGTGTGGATGTCTTTTAATATTCTTTTTTCAGTGCTGCTGGTATCACCACCCGTTCGCCGTACATCAAAGTTCCATCAAAGATGGAAAAAAATCTTTTCACCATCAATCTCTCTACTGTTGGTCGATAATTCTTTTCTTTTTCTCTGTGATATTTGTCTATTTTTGCTTTGTTTCTAATCTCGATTGGCTCAGGTAATTACCGTATGGCGGTGCAAAGCGCGCTTTTTATTTCTATTTCAAATCTTACAGTTGTTATCACGGTATCCTCTAATGGTTCACATGGCTTGGGGATTAACCTGGATAAGCCATCTGCATGCCCTACTATCTTTGACGGTAGGATGTCCATCTTAAAATTATAATTGAACAATACTGTTGCCCATGTCGATTTGGAGTATGTATGGTAATCCTTTTTTTTAACCATAAAAATAGACAGTAACGGTCGCCGATCCCTTTGGAGCATAATGCTTCTTCCATGATTAAATCTCTGGAATTTTGTACTCAAAAAATTATCCCTAAAACATCTTTTATGATTTCGCTGTACCCTTTTTCAGGCGGTAATAAGGTTCTCGATGTATGAACAATCGTTTTTACTTGGCCCTGGCTTTTTTGTGCAATATTATAGCTCTCAAACCCAAATTGGTGGCGTCACTTGCAACAATATTACCTTTCTTTGGATTGTAATGCGTCTGACTCAAGTCTGACGTTAATATATTTTCATTTCCTTAAAAGCACTCTGACATTCGGTACTCCAGTTCCATTTCGAACCTTTTTTTTTCAATAATCTGTTTAGAGGAGCTCTTAATACGTTTAAGTTTGCTATAAAATTATCTTAGTAGTTTGCTAGTCCAAGGAATGTTTGTAGAGTTGGCACATTTGTTGGGGTACACATGTTATTTATAGCACTTGACCTCGATGTGTCTGACTTTCGGCCATTTGCATCTATAATCTGTCCCAAATACTTAATTTCAGATTTTTTTAAAATTGTATTTATCCAAAAGGCGTTTCAAGTCATATTGCTTTATTTTTTTAAAAACTTATTTTACATGTTCGGCATGCTTTTCTCAGGTTTCACTCTTAATTAAAATGTCGTCAAAGTAGACGATTTCGAAATCAATGTCATTCAATAACGTATCCATGATTTGGTGAAAAATGGCTCGTGTGATCTTTATTTCAAATAATGATCTGTTGAATCTCTGTAGACATTTATTGCTTATTATTGTTTATTTATAATTTAACACTTGACACATTCTTCTCTAATTGGAATATGGAAATATGCTTTAAAACAAATCTTGTTTTGAAAATACCTTGCCTCCACTTAATTTCAGTAATATTTCTTCCAGACCTGGACGAGGGTATTTGCTTGTTTCTAAATAATCTTTCAATTACATTGAAATATTTTCGCAGACCCTAATTTTTTTTCTTTTTCTTCTTTCCCCGTAAACGGCAGGACTTGCCCACTCACTCTAGACTGTTTTGGTCCAGACTCTAATTCTTTGCTTATGAATGCTTCGGTTGCAAAAAGCACTTTTCTTTTCAGCCTAAAAATCGGCGTTACATTCTCTTTAATTTTGAATGTCACTTTAGTTTTTGTTCACATCCCAAGACCCTCAGAAAAAAATTTCAGGAAATTTTATCATTAATTCCCTTTTTTATTCTTTCACACTGTAAGAATTAATGCTATCACTATAGCAGAACGAATTGATTAGTTGGATGAAAAGGTCAAATGACTCAATTCAATCCATACCGAACAGGTTAGTTTCATATCGAATCCTTTTAAGTTATTTTCCATGAATGTTACATTTGTATAGCGTTCACCTACGATTTTATGTTTATTCCCTGTAATGCTATGCGCAATTTTTCCGTCTTTAACAGAGTTGGTTTGTCAATTTTTTTCCAAGTTTGTTCATTTATCAATGTCTTATCTGAACCGGTATCCAATTGGAACGGTACCTCTTTATTGTTTCATCTGTACTTTTACAAACTTTCTTTTCTTTTTTATTTCTGTATTTTCCGTTTTAGTTAACATTTTTGACCCCTTATTTATTTTTAGCTTTCTGCAATGCTTTTACTTGTGACCTGATTTTTTGGATTTTTTTCTACTCTAGAAAAAAATTCAGGTTCTAATTTTGCCATCTTCAGGCACGGTCAGTCAAGCATCTAAACATTGGGGGTAAGTTATTTTAATTTGAATCTTTCACATTCTATTTATAATCCCAACTAAAGTAGAATAATCCTTCCCACTTTTTTGGTTTATATGGTTGTTTGAGTTTTATGGCATGTCAACCTTTGTAGGTTATTTAATCCCAAATCCATTTTATACAAATAAACTGTTCTATTACAAACAATTCAGTTTAGCTTAAATATACAGTTTGTCAAAAACATTTCTATTCCAAGCCGTTCACTTCAGTCAGACAATTTAGTTTAGAATAAGTATAATTTTTCTTTACACATATAGCGATACTGGCAAATACACTCAACCAAGCCGAAACACTACTGTATAGTTTGGAACGAGCAGCCGCATGCATAGGCCTCTATGTCAATGCACACAAAACGGAATATATGTGCTATAATCAAACGGGTGACATCTCCACTCTAGACGGAACCCCTCTTAAACTAGTAGACAAATTCACTTACCTAGGAAGCAGCGTCGAATCAACCGAAAAGGAAATCGACACGAGGTTAACGAAAGCATGGACAGCTATCAATAGGCTATCGATTATATGGAAATCAGACCTAACCGATAAAATGAAACGCAGTTTCTTCCAGGCAGCAGTCACATCGATACTGCTATATGGCTGCACTACATGGACGCTAACAAAACGGCTGGAGAAGAAGCTAGACGGCAATTACACAAGAATACTGCGAGTAATCTTGAAGAAGTCCTGGCGGCAACACCCCACAAGACACCAACTGAACGGCCACCTGCCTCCTATCTCATAAAATATTCAAATTAGACGAATCAGACATGTAGGACACTGCTGGAGAAGCAGGGACGAACTAATAAGTGATGTACTCTTTTGGACCCCCACACATGGCCGTGCAAAAGCAGGCCGACCAGCACGAACATACATTCAGCAACTATGTGAAGATACGGGGTGTTGTCCAGAAGACCTACCTGAGGTGATGAATAATAGGAAAAAGTGGCGAGAGAGGGTCAGGGATATCCGTGCTACCAGCACGACATGATGATGATGAAATGTTAAAACAATTCTATTTCGAATAATTTAGTTTAGCGTAGTACAGTTTAATTGTCAAAAGCAGTTCAATTTCAAGCTACTCAGTTTAGCATGCGTACATAGTTTACATATCAAAACAGTTTTATTTCATGCAATTTTCACGTATAGATAGGGCTCTATCAAGTGCTACCACTCCTGGTCAGAATGGACTTGTGAGCGATATCAATGAAGGGGTGCTCCGCATTCCCCAAAGCTGCTGCATAATTGGAACCTCACCATCAGATGGTTTAGTGTTATATTAGGATGCTTGTTGCGGTGGAGTGGGGGTGTTCGTACCCCTCAGCAGAGGTGTAGTCGGTGAATTCTACAACCCCAGCCAAATGGGCAAACACTTTTTTGTCATGCTTAAGAACTGGTATTTTTTGTTGAATAGAGGACTTTTCTCCTCAAATGTTTTTTTTTTTTTTTGTAAATTAAGACTGTCTCCTCAAACGAGATATCTCCAGAATATCTCGGAAGTAAGTAGTTAGCAAACATTTCGTGTTCTCTTTGATGGAATTTCCTGAGCAAGAGATATATTTTCTATTCGTCCGGCCCCATGTAGTGCAATCTTTTGGAAGAAAAAAACTCTTCCTAATGGGAAAAATACGCCGCAAAATTTACATCCTTCTCAAGACTGTACTTAAATTCGACGATTGAATTTATTACCGAATCCAACGAAAATGAATTTGCATTGCCTTGCTTTTTTCGACACCAATACTTCGAACACTTTTCCAACCGTTCGTTTTGTTTTTCATAGAGTTATTGTTCCAATCGTCACTACCCTTCTAAATAATCGTTCTGGATTTTCTTCAATTCCATCATTGCTTCTTTAAAATCCTCAATGTTTCTCTATAGAGTCGAAACTAAAGTAATCCAATAATTTCCAATTGTTATATATTTATTTTTTTCTTTTGCAAACAAGAATTACTGAATTTTTTTTTAATAAGGTCAATTTGTTTTGCAGATTTGGAATTATTGCGTGTTTGAGTTGTCCCAAATGTTGGAATGTCATTAAAATTTTTCTAACATTCGAGTCTATTGTGGCCAAATGTTGATCGCCCTTAACATTCAAATCTTCGTTTCCGGATGTTGTATCGTGGAATAAGTGAGGTCAATGCACATGTAAAACAAGATATATTTTTTATAGCGGAGGTAACAGGGAAGACCGATTGTTCGGCCGTCTAATCTAAATAACCTTAGTCGTATTTGTTTAGGGACACAATCTAAAGCGAGCAACGCTCTAAATAGTACTCTGACCAGTCCATCATGCGGGGGCTATAGCCACTCCCTAACATTTTCTTTATGAGAGAGTTTACTCTATATAAAAACGATAGAAAAATAATAACAAAACAGACATCATTAACATTTTTTCATAATCACTTACAGTTTAGCTTTCTTTACTATTATCCCCTGTATAATTTATATCTATGTGAGCGTGTATGTATGCATTTATGTTTATAGCTATGTATGTAGTCATTCTAATCAGTTCTAGAATTTTACATCATGATCCTTGTTCTTTTGTTAATTCTTTGTTACATCCCACAAATCTTCATTGCCGTATGATATATATCTAGGCAGTATTATAGAGGTGCCCGTGGTGTGTAATGGTTATCGTCGCAGGAAATGAATACGGCGACACGAGTTCAAATTCTAGACGTGACTGATTGCATTTCACATAGCACTAATACCCTTGGGAAAGGTATGAATCCAATTATTCTCCCTCCAGCTATGGGTAAATAGGAGGGCAGACTAGGTTCTTCAGCCTTGGTGAGCCAACTAGTCTAGGAGAAGGAAAACTCTGAATTCAAACCTGTTAAACTCCACTTAAAAAAATTGAGCTTGTGTCATATCCTGCCCGATCGGAGGGGTTGGGTAAACATAAAATATATCTAGGCAGTATTCAGATTCTTGACATGCATTAATATAGTAAGCAACAGTCAGGATTTCCTAAAATCCTCCAAATTTATAGAACGCAGGACAAGCACATTGGCCTAGTGGGTAGAGTATTCTCAATCCCAGGTCGTGTCATACCAAAGACTTTAAAAATAGTACTTGATACCTTCTTGCTTAACACTCAGCTTTCTAAGGTACGTATCAAGGGTAAAGTAGAGCAATCCAGGGAAAGGAGTAGCGCCCTCCCCTACACTTCAGTGTAGTAGCTATTGAAAAGGGAGCCTTCTGGTCGCCCTCGACTACGGGCGCCAACTTTACTTTTACTTTACTCTTGGCATTCTTTTAAAAATAGACTTCGTGGTGGCCGATTCATAAACGATATTCCTGAAGCTTATTTGCTTTTACATATCACTCATATCACTAGAAATTTTCCATCGAACAGTCCATATCTATTTTTGTGCTGAAGTCTAGACACATATAGCATCTGTCAGATTATGTCATAAACTTTAAGAGTTTCTCTTCAAGACTGAGAGACATCATGGCAAATAATATTTAGTCTATTAGGTTTTAAATAATTTCTTTTGTAATCGCATAATTTACCGAATTAGACAATATCACACACACACACACACACACACACACACATATATATATATATATATATATATATATATATATATATATATATATATATATATATGTATATTTGGTTTAGTGAATGAATAAGGCAGAGTAGCTTATGGACTTGGCAATAGGAAGAACCGTTTAGAGTTGCACGTTTTCCAAGAAAATCAAAAGTGACGGGTCTTTTTCTGCCCGAGAAGACTGTCAGCATTACTTTATTTAGTGACCGCTACTCGAGGAACATTTACTTTACCAAAAAACCACAGAGTTTCTGCCCTAGCGAGTATGTTTTAAACACTGGTTTCTAGTAGCAAGCTCATGTTTAACCCATTTGTAAACATCTTTTATTATTATCATTATTTGTAAATTTCATATGCTTTGCTCCTCTTTGCCACCAAAAATTTGACAACGGACATATTTTCTAGCCTCAAGCACTTTGTTTGGTTTAACACAATTTTGAATCGCCAGAAAACAAATATTTTTGCGAGATTAACATAGTTTTTGCTATAAACCAATTCCAAACAATACTGAGTTTACATTGAGGGAAAAAAATTCAGAAAAAATTGTTTTTTTCAAGCAAACATTTCCCTTATTCATTTAATGACGCTTGTATATAAGTATAAATACATATACATATATATGTATGTATGTGTTTGTATGTCTCAGACGTACGTAAAATAAGATATTTAGATGATGTATTTTTATATATGATAAAGTGCCAAAGGAAATGTTCTTCTTTTCATTTTTTGTTTTTAGCTTTTATGGTTTAAACCATTTTCAGAGTACGTAAGACAATTGTAAAATGCTTCATCCGAAAATATTTTCAAAATATTATATATGCCTTTAATATTGTTTATCATAAACAATGGAAAAGAAACAATACGTTGTGGTAATGTCATGAATAAAAAATACATCCACTGAATTTTTTTTCATTTTAAATACTCCCACCTCAACCTACACACACACATACACACACACATATATATATACATATATATATATATATATATATATATATATATATATATATATATATATAATATTTAAAGTATTTCGAATTCCAAATGTAAATACAACTTATATATAGTTCAATATCAATAATAGAGCTATATATTCATTTATATACATTCCGAGATTTGTTTTTTTTAGAAAGTGTACTTGGCAGAGGATATAGTCAATGCTATTATTTATCCACGTGTGAAGTGGTGCGAAGGGAGATAGGAGGTTGTTTTAAAGAAATTGAGATTAAGGTTATCATCCAGTTAAAAAGATATTGTAATCTGATTTAAAATTGTGAACAAGACTGTTTGGGTTTCACTTCATGCTAATTCCCATGGGAAATGCAGATAGAAAATAAATATTTAATGAGGTAAATTGGTACTCAATGATAGAGATATATATTGAATGAAACAGATTAATAGTTAGACATTATCACTGTATGTTTTATCAATATGATCAATATTCACTACATTATTAGATGCATCTGTTAGCAATGGGATTATGTTCCAAATAAATATATATTCGTTAAAATGTTTTTAAGGACTTATTTATGAAACTTTATATATATTCGAACCAGCATATGGTAGGGTTGTTGGTTTTATGAAATTACAACTATTTGATGATTTAATATCGATATATCAGTTTTAGTAAGCAATTAAATACATTCACGTAATTGTTATTATTATTCACTCATTAGAGCTTTTCACATCAGCGAAAGCCGATGGTTTTTCACTGAAGTCTGAGTGACAGCAAGTCTCCTCAAGTCTCCAGGATTCTTCTTAGTATTCTGGCAGTTCTCAACAATGCTGTCGTTTGGATGGTCTCCACTCGTCCGCCAACCTACAAGTCCTCTAGTCCCTTTAGTAATCCCTTAGTTGCTGTTCCAAACGCACCTATTACAATTGGTATAATTGTCACCTGCATGTTCCACAGTTTTTTCAGTTCCCTAGCAAGGTCGAGGTATTTATCCTTCTTTTCACTTTCTTTCTGTTTTATCCTGTGGTCTGCCAGGACAGCAAAGTCGACTATTTTGCAAGTTCTCTTTTTTTTGTTTATTATTATTAAGTCTTGTCTTCTGGCCGGGATTAGGTGATCCGTTTGTATATTAAAGTTCCATAGGAGTTTATGCGAGTCATTTTCTAGGACAGGTGCTGGGTTGTGCATATACCATTTGTTAGTATGGTGGAATTGAAATTTCTTACAAATTTCCCAGTGAATCACCTTACCGACCCAGACGTGTCTCGCCTTATATTCCCGCTGTGCTAATTTGCTGCATTCGCTTATTATATGATTGATGGTTTCATCTCTGTCGCCACATAACATGCATTTGCTATTTTGTTGCGTCTTATCTATTCTCGTTTTGATATGATTCGTTCTTATGGCGTTGTCCTGTACTGCTATTAGGAGAGATTCTGTTTCTCTCTTAAAGTTTCCTTTTCTCAGCCATGTCCAAGTTTTGTCGTTTGAGATATTGTTTATTAGTCGTTTAAAGCGCCCATAAAATTGTTTTCCTTCCCATTTTTGTTTCCTAGTTACTGTCATTCATCGTGTTGTTCATCGTGTTCTCAGTTTCATGTCTGGTGGCTGTAATGAGTCCTCCTTCGTGTTTTTGTATATAGTTTTCGAGTCGATGTATGGATGTGTCAACGCTGTCTTCCGTGCTGGCAAGTCCTCTTACTCCCTCTTTTCTAGATACATATAGCCTGTCAACGTCGTCTCTGGGATGCAATGCCTTATGCATTGTCCTCAGTTTTCTTGTCCTTTGGTCCATTTGTTTAAGTTCCTCTCGGGTCCACTTGAGAAAGGGTCCGGAATATCTAACGAGAGGTACAGCCCAAGTATTTATTCCTTTGATGTGGTTTCTGCTATTGAGTTTTGTCTCGAGTAGTTTGCTGGTTCTCCTGAGGTATTCTTTCTGGATTTTTTCTTTCATTTCAGCTTGTTTGATGGTGTCAGCCTCCAAGATGTCCAAGTATTTGTAGGTTTCGTTTTCTGCGAGTGATTTTATCTTATCCTTGTTTGGTAGTTCTATTCCGTCAGTTAGATGTCGTTTGCCACTTTTCATTACAAGCATTGCACATTTTTCTATACCAAATTCCATTCCTATTATTATTATTATTTACTCCTAAGAACTTTTCCTATCAGCGTTAACTGACGGTCTTTCACTGGAATGTGAGTGACAACAAGTCTCCTCAAGTCTTCAAGACTCTTCTCAGTATTCTGGCTGTTCTAAATAATGCAATAGTTTGGGTGGTCTCCACTCGTCAGCCAACTTCCAAGTCCTCCAGTCCCTGTAGTAAACCTTTAGTTAATGTTCCAAACTCACCAATTACAATTGGTATAATTGTCACCTGCATGTTCCATAGTTTTTCAATTCCCTAGCAGGGTCGAGGTACTTATCCTTCTTTTCACATTCTTTCAGTTTTATTCTGTGGTCAGCCGGGGCAGCACAGTTGACAATTTTGCAAGTTCTCTTCTTCTTCTTCTTCTTCTTCTTCTTCTTCTTCTTATTATTATTATTATTATTATTATTATTATTATTATTTTCATCATCATCATTTCTTGCAAGTTTTTTTGCACCAGCGTTAGCTGATGGTCTTTTACTGATGTCTAGGTAGCAGGAAGATTCCTCAAGTCTCTAGGATTATTCTCAATATTCTGGTCGCTCTTAGTAATGCATTTTTTGGGGGGATGGTTTCGGCTTTGTGGATTGTTCCGAGCACACCAGTTACAATTGGTATCGTCGTCTCTTTCCTTTTCCATCATTCCTTTAGTTCTCTGGCATGGTTTAAGTACTTTACGTTTTCTTTGAATCTAATCTGTTGTTCGCTGGAACGTCGCAGTCTACTATTCAGTGGGTTTTTTTTTTTGTTAATTATTATGATTTGTGGCCTTCTGGCCAAGATTAGGGTGTCTGTTTGTATTCTTAAATCCCAGAGAATTTTATGTCTCGTTATTATTATTATTATTAGTAGTAGTAGTAGTAGTAGTATTTCACTCGCAGCAAGTTTTTCCCACTGGCATCAGCTGGGTGTATTGACAGGATTCTGAGTGACTGCAGATTTGCCCAGGTCCCTAGAACTCATCTAGTTGATCTAAAAATGTTTGAATAGTCTTCATTCTTACTTTGATTTCCAATTACTCCAGAATTTTCCCAAGCTTTTGGAGACCTTTCCAAGTGCACCAACTACAACTAATTTAACCGTCACCCTCATGTTCCACAGTTTGTTTCCCCCCACTTTTTTTTAACAAAGTCCAAATATTTGTATTACTTTTGTTTTTGTTTTTCACTTTTACCACTGTGATTTACCGGAACGGCAAAAACCACCCGGTGACAAGTTACATGTGTTCTTATGGCTGGAACTGTGTGATCCGTTTGTATCTCCAAATCACAGGAGATCTTAGCAATGCTGTCTTTCGAATGGTCTCGATTCATCTATCGATTTTCAACTCTTCCATTCCACTTTCCAAGCCATCATAGACCTTTCCAATCGCACCAATTACAATTAGTATCGCCGTCATCCTCAAGTTGGACAGCTTTTTTAGTTCTTTGGTGATGTCCAAGTACATGTCTGTCTTTTCGTTTCCTTTGATTTATACTCTGTTGTTTGCTGGGACAGCATAGTCCACTATTCTTCAACTTCTATTGTTACTATTATTATTTACTAATTAGAGTTTTTTTTTTAATTCAGCTAACGTTGATGATCTGTCGTTGGAATTTGAGTGACAGCAAGTCTTCTTAAGTCTTCAGGACTCTTCTCAGTATTCTGGCCGTCCTCAATAACGTAGTAGTTTGTATGGTCTCCACTCGTCCACCAATTTCCAAGTCCTCCATTCCCTAAAGTAATCCTTTAGTTACCGTTCCACAAGCACAAATTACAATTGGTATAATTGTCACCTGCATGTTACATAGTTTTTTCAATTCCCTAGAAAGGTTCATGTACTTATACTTCTTTTCACATTCTTTCAGTTTTATTCTGAGGTCAGCCGGGACATTATTATTATTGTTTACTTATTAGAGTTGTTCACATCAGCGTTAGCTGATAGTATTTCACTGGAGATTGAGTGACAACAAGTTTCCTCAAGTCTCCAGGACTCTTCTCAGTATTCTAGCCGTTTTCAATAATGCTGTTGGTTGGATGGTCTCAACTCGGCCGCCAACTTCCAAATCCTCCAGGCCCTTTAATAATCTTTTAGTTACCGTGCCAAAAGCACCAACCACAATTGGTATAATTGTCACCTTCATGTTCCATAGTTTTTTCAATTCTCTAGCAAGGTACTTATCTCTCTTTTTACATTCTTTCAGTTTTATTCTGTGGTCAGCCGGGACAGCAAAGTCGACTATTTTGCAAGTTCTCTTTTTTTTTTGTTGATTATTATTAAATCTGGTCTTCTGGCCGGGATTAGGTGATCCGTTTGTATGTTAAAGTCCCATAGGAGTATATGCGTGGCATTTTCTTGGACAGGTGCTGGGTTGTGCATGGCTTAAGTAGCTATTCTCACAACAAATAATTAGTACAAAATTATGTTTTCACATATTCCTATTTTGAACTAATAATTCATGCCCAATTATATTCTTCCCAGTAGTTGTTCTTATTAATTGATATAAGTTTTCACACAATTTTTTGGTTTAAAGTACTTCTATCTAAAACTAATAATTTTCAAACTGATTTATTTAACTCATAGAAGGGAGCATTAAGGATTCTAACATGCTGTATAATAGTAGACCAAGGAGTAATGACATGAAAATGGTGACTACGCACTTCCCAGGGCTTCAGAACAGTAGTCTCCCCACCAGATGCAGTTTTGTATAATGAACAGGACTCATATTTGTACGTGGCTACGTGTGTGGCAATTGAAATATGAATACATGAAATAGATATATTTTTCATTCTACGCGATGAGTGGATTATAGAAAAAATGGATTTATTATAATATTAATTTAATACGAACAAGTCCCTTAATTTCAACTGCCTTTAAGTCAACGAATAAAATGTAGCAGTTTATTTGGCATGTGTAGAAACTTGAAGAACCTGTAAGATAAAGTAAGCGATAATAACGTACGAGATTTAAAATATATTTTCAGGAAATATTCAATTACATGTCATGTTATTTATTCTTCTTTTTATATACATATTTATTTGTTTACCTGTATCTTGGTTTATTTACTTATTATTGGTGGTGGTAAAAAGAGAAGAGGAAGTTGAATTATTTTTATCGATTCTTTCTTTCCAATGCAGTAGCGAACGCTTAGATATCGGCACAAAAATACATTTTTTGTACAAGGCCAATTATATATAGCTTTTAGGCAAGTATATTGTGACACCCAATTATTACTTGTACATAAGATGATTTTTTCAAGCAAATAGGAGTAAATATATATATGAGATTACTCTGTTTATAGATATACAGAGACACATGAATATAATAACAATGGTAAATATATATATATATATATACTTATGGAATGTGTTTTTTATAAAGTGAAATATATATATTTATCCGAAGAACATTAATTCACACACACACACACACACACACACACACACACACACACACACACACACACACAGATATATAAATATAAATATATATATATATATATATATATATATATATATATATATATATATATATATATATATAATCTTTACTGTAAAGCTGAGAAGCAGAAATGACTCAAGCTATTATTAACCTCCTGAGGAGTATCATGAATTCTGAAACACGTGTAGAGTACAAATAAATGAAATTAGAAGACAAATATATGAAAAAAAAAAACCCTGAAAACTAAAGAAACCAAAATTCAAATTCAATTGCGGACCTATTCGTTTTAAAATATATACTTTTCTCTCGAACCAAAAACAAATTATATGCACACACACACACACACACACACACACACACACACACACACACACACACACACACATATATATAAGATTGTGTGTGTATGTGTACATGTGTGTGTGTGCATGTGTGAGCAATAGACTGGTAGGATGTGACACAGTGACAGTTTCTAAGCACTGAAAAGATACATTTAGTTAAAACTTTTCCTTCTCTAAACCTCGCTGCCTACCCATGCCTTAAACAAATATTTACTTATATATGATGGGAAGAAAATAAAATTGATTCATGCTTTTACCATGGGCATTAAGACGAAATCAAGCACAAACAGCATCGTCAAGAATTTGAATTAGGGTCGCTGAATATATATCTGGGACCATATATATATATATATAATCTTATATTTGCTTGTATTGGAATACTATTTTGGGCTTAAAATTTTCCATTTTGAGCAATTTACTATTATTATTATTATTATTATTATTATTATTATTATCGTTATTATTATTTACTCCTCTAGAGTTTTTCACATCAGTATTAGCTGATGGTCTTTCACTGGAGTTTGAGTGACAGCAAGTCTCCTCAAGTCTTCAGGACTCTTCTCAGTATTCTGGCCGTCCTCAGCAATGCTGTCGTTTGGATAGTCTCTAATCGTCCGCCAACTTCCAAGTCCTCCAGGCCCTTTAATAATCCTTTAGTTATTGTGCTTAACGCACCAATCACTATTGGCACAATCGTTACTTTCATGTTCCACAGTTTTTTCAATTCTCTAGCAAGGTTGTGGTACTTATCCTTCTTTTAACCTTCCTTCAGATTTATTCTGTGGTTCGCCGGGACAGCAAAGTCAACAATTTTGCAGATTCTCTTTCTTCTGTTTATTATTATGAGGTCTGGTCTTCTGGCCGGGATTAGGTGATCAGTTTGTATGTTAAAGTCCCATAGGAGTTTATGCGAATCATTTTCTAGGGCAGGCGCCGGGTTGTGCATATACCATTATTATTATTATTATTATTATTATTATTATTATTATTGCACCCTGTGAATTTTTCACCCCAGTCTCTTCAAATCACCTGAACTCTTCTCAGTATTCTGGCTGATCTAAATAATGTGGTACTCTGAGTGGTCTCATCTTGTCCTTTGATTTCTAAATCTTCCAGTCCCTGTACCAATCATTTGGGGATTGTTCCAAGTGCACTAATTACAATTGGTATCACTGTCACTCTTCTATTTTTCCAGTTCACTGACAACGTCTAAGCAGTCATCTCTCTCTTCGGTTTCTTTGATTTTTACTCAGTGGTCAGCTGGGATGACAAAGTCCACTATTCGGCCGGTTCTATTTTATTCTTTTTTATTGACTGTCCCTAGGTCTTGTCTTCTCGCCGGGATTAGGTCAGATGCTTGTATCTCCAAACCCTAGTAAAGTTGCCCGTCTCATTCTCGAGGTCGGATTCTAGTTTGTTCTTTTGGTCAAATTTCAATTTCTCACACAATGTGCAGTGGATTACCATCCGCCACCTGTCGTGCAAAGTCTATGAATTTTTTTGCGATAATTTGCTACATTGGCTTATAATATAATTAATCGTTTCGTCTCTATCAACAAATAGCCTACATTTGCTATTTTTTGCACCTTATATATATTTTGCTTTAACATAGTTCATACTTATAGTGTTATTTTGTGCAGCTGTTGGAAAAAAAGTCAGTCTCTCTCTTAAGATTTTCCTTTCTTAGACATGGCTAAGTATTTTCCAGTTTGTCGTACGAAATATCCATACAGTTGTTTTTCTTCGATTTATTTTTCCAAGTATTTCTTCAATTGATCTTTGTGTTATTTATGTTATTTCTAGTCGCTGGGATTATTTTGCTCTTTTTTATGTATTCTTCAAGTCCTCGTGTCGAGGTACATACTCTGGCGTCAGTATTAGTGACTCCTCTTCCTCCTTTGTTTCTTGAAACATACATTCTGTAACTAACATCTTTCGAATGTAAGGCATCGTCATTAGTTTTCTTGTTCTTGTGTCCATTTGTTGACGTTCTTTCCTCGTCTACTTTAAGACGGGTCTCGTGTATCTTACAAGGGCGACTGTCCAGGTGTTTATCTTTTTGATGCGATCACTGTTTGGTTTCAGGAACTTTTCTCGTTCATCTGAGGTACTCTTTTTATTTTTTTCTTGTTCGCCCACAGTCCGTGAGACCAGGATTCAATCTTTGGTTGAGTTATACCAGACAAAAAATGGTACATGATGCCGTCTTGCTTACCACTCAACGTTATAAGATAGGGATCAAGGGTAAAGTGGAGTGCCCTCCATTACAACACGGTGTAGTAGATATTTAAAAGAGAGCCTTCGAGTCACCCTTGACTACGGTCGTCACCTTTAGTTAATCGTCACCTTTAGTTAATCGTCACAGAGGGCTTTTCTGATATAAGCAATGATTTTTTTAGGGTTTGTAGGAGACCAATGATTACAAAAAAAATCTCCATTCCAAGCGGGTCTTAGGATATATTCCATGTCGGTAATTCTCATACTTTTTGTTCAGTATTTACAGAAACAACGGGATTATTGTTATTATTATTATTATTATTTCAATCCATTTGAATTTTTCACCATCGTCAGCTGCAGGGTCCAAGAATTTATGTCTTTTTTACTTCGTTTTTTATCTCATGTAGAGAAAAGTTCACTTAATGACTACTTCTTTTTTTATTCTTGTAAATCAACATTGGTTCTGGTCTTCTGGCCGAGATTTAGTGATCTGTTTGTACCTCAAAAACACAGACAATTTTATGCGTCACACTCTCTCGGGGGTAGATTTTGGTTTTTGCAAATACGATTTGGTAAATAAAGTAAAGTGGGCGACCGTAGTCTAGGGTGACCAGAAGGTTCCCTTTTCAATAGCTTCTACACCGAAGTGCAGGAGAGGGCGCTTCTTATTTCCCTGGATTGCTCCACTTTACCCTCGATATATACCTTATATCGCTGGGTGTTAAGCAAGGAGGTATCAAGTAACATTTTTAAAGTCTTTGGTATGACGCGACCTGGGATTGAACTCAGATCTCCCGGACCATTCTTGCACAATTCCCAGTAGATCACTTTCACCACCCATTCGTGCCTGACCTTATATTACTTTTGTGCTTTTTTGCAGATTTCTAGATAAGATTTTTGTAAATACTCACCAAAACCATTTTGCTTTATTTCATTTTGCTCTGTGGTCTACTAGCATGACTAAATCAACTTTTCTTCTTGTTAATTGAAGTTAGGTCTGGTCTTTTGACTAAAAATAAGAACTCCATTTGTATCTAGAACTTCTTCTTCTTCTTCTTCTTCGTATTATTATTATTATTATTATTATTAGTTATTATACTAGTAGTATCATTGTTATTATTTTCATTATTAGTAGTAGTTGTATACATTCTGCTGGCTGCGTTTGGAGTATTGTTACTTGACGTTTCACCTGATTTTCTCCCTTCACAATTTTTCTTTTTACCGTTACTTGTATCATCAAGATCATCTTACTCGTATAAGGACAAAGGATTTAATTGGCTTTGTGTTGCTTTGCTGTTGTTGTTGTTGTTAAGCAGCTGTCTGCCGCAAAGTTGATGGCTGTGTATCCTGTGCGTCAAATACACCGACCCAGACGATGGAACCTCAAAAGACAGACCACTCAACACAAAGTGCATCACATTTGTTACGCATTGTTAGACTTGATTAGTTTTGCTGGGACACAAATCGCCAGATTAATGCTTATCGACTCACAAAAATAAATTTCAGTTGTTCTTAGATTTTCTAAAACTGGATTTATTTGGTCCATCTGCCACCCTTGATAATTTATTCTTCAGAATACTGGAACGAATCTATCTATCTATCTATCTATCTATCTATCTATTTATCTCTGAGTGATGATATCATATATCACAGTTTGCTTATTTATTGTTTTTCATTTATCAATTACCATGTATGGTTTCACACACACACACACACACACACACACACACACACACACACACACACACACACACACACACACACACACACACAGACACACACACACACACACACACCAATATATATATATATATATATATGTGTGTGTGTGTATGTGTGTGTGTGTGTGTGTTAGCACGCATGTGTGTCTGTCTGTGTTTACCAGCAAATGAGTGGTACTTGTTTTACGAGACTTATTTTTACTTTTTTGTAAGGTTATATTTATAATAGTAGTTGGCGACCATAGTCGAGGGCGACGAGAAGGCTCCCTTTTCAATAGCTACTACACCAAGGTGTAGAGGAGTGCGCTACCTCTTTCCCTGAATTGTTCCACTTTACCCTAGATACATATCTTATATTGCTGAGTGTTAAGCAAGGAGGTATCAAGTACCTGGGATTGTACCTTAAATTTTAAAAAAAAAACAAAAGAAATTGACAACGATTTATCTCAGTATACGATTTACATAGTTCGAATCCAAGTAATTATTATCATGTATGTTTACCGTGGAATTTCCTCTTGTACAGCTTGTATAATAATCCTAATGAAGAGTATGTTTACTTCCCTTCTTTATACCTCTAAAACTATTGATGTGGAGCCAAAAACACTGATATACGTTCGTTCTGACAGCCATTGTCTCCTTTATAGGAAAAGAGGATGTAGCATGATGAATAATCTGTTACAAATCATAATATACTACGATGTGACCGATGACAGAAAATTTAAATTTCAAGACATTAATAACGAAGTCTTAATCTTATTTGAATAATTGTGTCGGATAATTGTTTTTATGATTTAGGTTGATTAAGACTTGTTTAAATTGGAGACGGGAAATTGTTACGTGTTATTTTTGTATTGTAAGAACTGAAAAAACTGAATACAAAAGCAATGTTAAATTGATGATGAATGAAATATAAATATTAAATCTCTTTTCAGTTATCTGGCTATGTAATCGTATATTTACCATTTGCTCTGGTCTAAAACAGTTTTCTAATCCAACTTCCCAGCATTTAGTGGAAATCTAATTTTAATAAACGTCTAAATCTAATTTTAATAAACGTCTAATTACTTGACGGAATCTAAAAAGTCTAAATAAAAGAAAAAAAAATTCAAATAAAGGATTAAATCTAAGAGAGATTGCTGAAGATTTATCATCCCAACTGGGAATATATTTTTCTTAATTCTTTGTTACTTTTTCTTTTTTTTTTAAGAAGTAAAAACAGTTCATCTAAACAATGCTTTGAGTGTGTTGAACTACAGTAAGAATATGCGAAATCACTTGTAAATTTTATGGCTCACGGATATTTCCGTTGTGGTTGGGCCCAGCATTTTACAACTATACCACGTAGATGGAAAATTATGAAAGTGTCTTACCTTTACGTTTTCAAACCGACTTACAGATGAGAAAATCGCATTTATATAAAATATTGTTGTATGTGAACTTCGTTTCACTAATGACAAATTAGTATACTTTCTGAAATTATTCTTTTTGGTGTTATCGATACTATTTCTAATAATCATACTGACAATTATATTAACTTTTCAAACTGTTTCTTATGTTCAATAGAATAAAAAATTGGATTAGCCAGGAGTGAGAAAAATGAAATAACAGTTGCTATTTTATTCAGTTCGTGTCGGTGTGCAAACAATCCACGTCAAGACATTTACTCAACATAGACAAAAACGTATATATATATATATATATATATATATATATATATATATATATATATATATATATATTTATACATATATATATATATATTTATATATATATATATATATATATTTATATATATATATATATTTATATATATATACATTTATATATATATATATATATATATATTTATATATAAATATATATATATTTATATATAAATATATATATATATATATATATATATTTATATATAAATATATATATATTTATATATATATATATTTATATATATATATTTATATATATTTATATATATATATATATTTATATATATATATATTTATATATATATATTTATATATATATATGTATAAGTATGTATATATATATATATTTATATATATATAAATATATATATACATATTTATACATATATATATATGAATATATATATACATATTTATACATATATATATATATAATATATATATATATATAATATATATATATATATATATTATAACCGGGACATTGGCCCAGCGGTTAGAGTGTTCGCCAATGGCCCGGGAGACCTGGGTTCAATCCCAGGTCGAGTCATACCAAAGACTTGAAAAATGGTACTTGATACCACCTTGCTTAACACTCAGCATTATAAGGTACGGTTCAAGGGTAAAGTGGAGCAATACTGGGAATGGAGTAGCGCCCTCCCCTACACCTTGGTGTAGTAGCTATCGAAAAGGGAGCCTTCGGGTCACCCTCGACTATGGTCGCTACCTTTACTTATATATATATATATATTTATATATATATACATTTATATATATATATATATATATATATATATATATTTATATATAAATATATATATATTTATATATATATATATTTATATATATATATTTATATATATTTATATATATATATATATATTTATATATATATATATTTATATATATATATTTATATATATATATATGTATAAGTATGTATATATATATATATTTATATATATATAAATATATATATATATACATATTTATACATATATATATATGAATATATATATACATATTTATACATATATATATATACATATTTATGCATATATATATATATATATATATCTATACACACACACACACACATACATACATATATATATATATATATATATATATATATATATATATATATATATATATATATACATACATATACATGAATAACTTTTAAAATTTACTCATATTTTTTTTGTTTTAATATTTATTTCAGCAAACCCTATATTTTTTTAAATGTTAGATCCACATCTTCAGTCAAAGAAATAATCCCCATTCACTTTGTATGATCCATTTTCACTTAAAACGCAATATTATAATATATATATATATTTATATATATATATATATATATATATATATATATATATATATATATATATATATATATATATATATATAAAAGATTACGTTTCAAGTGAAAATTTAAAAATATGCTAAACATATGACTTGCTCACTTTGTAGATTAATGGTAGACAAATGAATGGGTTAGGCGTGAAACCCAGGGTCACAGATACCTTCTAATATATACATACTAATATATATATATATATATATATATATATATATATATAGAGAGAGAGAGAGAGAGAGAGAGATGGAATGTTAAAACTACACAGAATTTCTAACAACATTTTCAAAAATGTTTCCTCACATGAACACAAAATCAGATGGAATTAAATTCTGCTGTCTGTCTGAGTATAAAAATTTGTGAAACTTAATCAGCAGGACATTGTGTTGAATTTTAACTCACCAACGCTCGTTCGCGCGCACGCACACATATATACATTTATATGAATTTTAAAAAACTCTTTAAGAATATTTATATATCGCTGAAATGTCATCTTTGACTCCCAACGTCGTCGTAGCCATTAGTTTCATCTACCCGCCTAAATGTGACAAACTCAAAAGTAAATAGCCACAAGAACGGTTCACTTTAGAACATTTGTTTCTTACCCAGCTTTGCCATTTTTGGTACAGAGCAACCTTTGTTCATACAAGTTCTTCTTCTCAGCTTATATCTGATTGGAGCGGCTTGTTTGTAGTTGTTTCAGTATATATATATATATATATATATATATATAGAGAGAGAGAGAGAGAGAGAGAGAGAGAAAGAGATTCAGAGAGGGATTGATATCCTTTCAAACAAGCAAACGAAAACAAATGCACACATACATACAAGCATATATACATGTGTGTGTCTGTCTGTCTGTCTCTCAACATTTGTGAGTGAGTGCTCAAGAGTTCTGTTAAAGATGGGAACCAGTAGACTGCTTACACAGGTGATTTTGTTCACAGTCATGGAAGCTTGTGTAGCAACAATTTTTTGGTTGTGCTGGTAACTGAAGAAATGTACCATAAATTCACCAACATTTCTTAGCAGTTGAGTAGAGAGATTTTCCTTTTCCTAGACTAGTCCACATCAAGTCTAAAGGGTCCAGCAATTCCTAACATTTTAACCATAGTTGGAGGAAGAAAAGGGTAACATATTTTTCCCAAAGACAATTAATCCAAGTTGACTTCAAACAGCTTAGACAAGGATTTGAATTCGTTGAAGATGATAGATAGATAGATTAATAATTACGTAGATTTTAGATGATTGGTTGGTTGGTTGATTTTACAGAATGTCAATACTTGTAGTGCCATAATTGCTGAAATCAGTCTATGTTTTTTCAGGCAAATATATAGTTTCAAGTGATTATTCCTATTTGATTATAATTATCTTTTGCTTGCACGTAGTTAGGCGAAGTATTCCAATATGATGCTGATGAAAAGAAATAGGCAGCCCAGTCGGCTGGGGCAGTAGAATGCACCGACAGCATCTCTGCATAGGGGTAAGACCCCACCCCGCCCTAATGAATGTCCAGTAGATGAAATTATATAATCTGATGGTGAGACTCCACTAATTCTGAAACTTCGAGGAATGCAGAGCACGTCTTTATTGCTATCGCTCCCAGTCCACTCTGGTCCGGAGTCGTAACACAAGGAAAAGTCTTATCTAAGAGTCAACTAAAATTGTTTGACATTTAAACTGTGAGCAAACAAATGAATTATGCTAAACAGAATTGCTAGAAATAGAACTGTTTGGTTCTTTAACTGTGAACAAAAAATGACTGCTGTTTAATTGAATTGTTAGTGATACATAAAAATTCTTTTAACTATTTAACTTATTAACTATCTAATATGTTTACTTATCATGATATCAAAAATATATATGAAATAGATTTTGCATTAAATAAAATTCAATGGTTGATATGTGATAAAAACCAAATAAAAAAAAGGGGTGGACGCTTCAATAATTCTGGGTCATCCTGTTAATCTAATTTGTATTGTTTTAATTTGACTTTATGTTCTACCCAAGCAAATGCAATCTAGATTGGTTGATTGATTGATTGATTGCAATATATATATATATATATATATATATATATATATATATAAAGATTGATTGTAAATGAATCAAAGTGATCATAAGTGTATTTTAAAAAGAAATATTATACTGACGTCATATTGGAAGCAATACTTTGCAAGCTAGTTGCGCAGTTTATGATCGTGTTAAGATTTTGCTCCTTTTGAATTCTTTTGCGAATAACAGTTGCAATCAAAGGTATTTATTTGAGTTCGTTGCGTAGCAGTTATAGTCGAAGAAAATGGAAGCGGCAAGCTAAGTTCAAATCCAGAACGAGGCTGTTATTCGAATAACATTGAGTTTCCCAAACCCCGAGTCTAAGCCTTTTGTTCTTTTTGAATTCTTAAAAGCAAAGTTTCAGTTCTGATTTTAAACCCGAATAATTTTCCTGCAATCAATTTACAATACAATGAATTTTCTCACGACGAATTTACCTGATATGGATTTGTTTGTGAGAATTGGGTTCAGGGAATTTAGTCAGACCTGTTTCACTTTCCTCTTTCCCACAAAACAAAAGATAAGTACGATTCAGCAAGTACGTGGCACATTGGTGCACCCTTCTTCTGTAATCAGCTCTTCCAAAAAGTATGACAGACCTTTGAAAAGCATTCACAAATATAAACGATTGTGTAGTTCATTCGCTAAGCTTATCATTTACTGGTTGTATAAATACTAATCTTTGTTTCATACTCTTTCGTTCTTGAAGCTAAATATGAAAAATTTTCTCACTATTGACATGTTTTCACAACTCAGAAATGATGACGTCTGTTGTAATTCTATCGCTAATTATACACGTTATGTACTGACGTTTCTTTTACCTTAACAACAGAGAGTGAAATTTCTCGGTCATGAAATCAGGATGCTATGGGTAAATAATAGGATAGGGTGGATCTAGAACTTGGTAAGGCAACCGGTCTGTGAGAAAGAAAGCTGAATTCAAACCTGCTAAACTCCGCTTAGAAATGAGCACGTGTCACCTCCTGCTCGTGCAGTGGGGTTTGGTAATAAGTCCATTGGTATAGTGGGTAGAGAGTTGGCTAATGGCCCGAGAGACCGGGGTTCAATCCCAGGTCGAGTTATACCAAAGACTCAAAAGTGTTACTTGATGCCTCCTTGTTTAACACGCATAATAAGGAAGAGGTTAATGGTAAGTGGTAATGGTAAGGAAGCATTCGAGTTGCCCTCGACTACGGTCAGCCAAATTACTATATGTGTGTGTGGGGTGGGGATTATCATGCAACCTAGTTAATGATCATCATCTATTCAAATAACGAAAAATATTAGCATGAAATATACGTTGGAACTCGTAAATTTAAACTTAAGGTTGGATTTTTTTTAAACACTGTGTCGTCTTTAAACAATAAGATTTATAACCACTGCAGGATTGAGTGCCTTAACAAAGAAAACATCTGCGAAATCTATTATGAATAGAATTCATCTTGGATTCCCTTCGTTTCCATCTGTTGAGAAGAGAATTTTTACTTATCTTCTGATCTCAAGGAATAGCATTTTATACATTTTTCATCATAAAGGATTTTTTCAAAAATCATCTAAGCCTTTCTTTTATTTATATATTTATTTTACTTTTGTCAAAATTCCCTTTTTAGTCTTCCTTTTACTCTCTTCACATTTGCCCCTTTAACCTCTTATCGTCTTCTATCTACATAAATTATTCCTTTTCTTCTCCTCCTATCACAAATGTTTTGTTGCACTTTGGTTATGATTCGTCCTCTCTTCATCTCCCCAACACGCACACACTCATGCATATGGCCTTTGTAGTTTGAATCATTTTTAGCTTTTAGTTAAAGTGGTTCGTATTGTTTTGGTCTGGGCTACTATGAACAGATAATTGGTTTCTTTCCTTAGGTTGCCTCTGCATTGCAATCTAAACTTCATGTCACGTGCAATTTCGCAACTTTGTCTTCGGAAATACACTTGTTCCTATTTTAATTCAGTTTGTTTTGTTTTGTTTTTTCTTTTACATTTTTTAAATTTATATTACACATAAATAAACTCTCACGCACACACACACACACACACACACACACACACACACACACATACATATTTATGTGTATTTGGAGAGACAGAAAGAGACAGAGAGTGTATATATATATATATATATATATATATATATATATGTGTGTGTGTGTGTGTGTGTGTGCGCGTGTGTGTGTGATGAAACTCAGGCTTGTGAGTAATTTTTTTTCTATATTTAGGAGGCGCTCGTGGTGTAATGGTAATCGTCCTCGGAAGTGGAAATGCTAACTCGAGTTCGAACTTCAAACGGGGCTGTTAACATTTCTCATAGCGGTAATAAGCTTGGGAACTGAACGCATCCAACTATTATTACTCTAGCTGTTGGTAAATAGTTGGATAGACTGTACTCTTCAACCTTTGTGTGTTAATCAGTAAAAGAAAAGAAAAACACTGAATTCAGACTTGCTTAATCCGCTTAAAATTTTAACCAACTGTCATGTTTTGCTTGTACAGAGGGATTAGTAAATAACCATATAATTATATTTTGTCTACATTTTTCATTGAGTGAACACTTTTGTATACACTGTACGTTTAGTTGTATTTGAATTTAGGTGATATTTTAAAGAATAGTTGGTGATCAGATTATATATATATATATACAAATACAACTTTACTTTTATATATTTAGAGTTTTTTTTCTTTTTTTGTTGAATACTTTAGAATAAGTCCACAAAGAGATTAATATTTTTGAATTATTTATTTTACTGTACTCTAACGTGTTTCTAAAGTCTTGTGGTCTTCAGTGTTTTGTGTGTTTTGCTCTCTCTCTCTCTCTCTCTGTGTGTGTGTGTGTGTGAGTGAGAGAGACAGAGACAGATAGCGAAAGAGAATAGTAGTCATCATCATCATTTCACGCAGCCAGCACGGATTTCCCTGAGCCTCTCTCGCCAAACCTCTCTATCGTCTATTACTCCCGGGAGGTCTTCTAAGCTACATCATGTATCGGGACAGAGCTATAGTATATAGGCTCAAGCTGTTCGTCCAGCCTTTGCTTGTCCATGTGATGGGGTCCACGGAAGGATGTCGCTAACGAGTTCGTCCTTACTTCTCCAGCAGTGTTCCGCCTGTCTTGTTCGTCTAACTTGAATAGCTTTCGTGAAGGGTGATAGCTGGCCGTACAGCTACTGTTTTGTGGCGTGTTGCCTCCAGTACCTGTTCAATACTGCTCGCCGCGTTCTTGTGTAATTGCCGTCAACCTTTTCCTCCATACGTTTAGTTAGCGTCTATGTAGTTTATCCATATAGCAGTATCGACACGACCGCCACTTGGAAAAACTGCGTTTTATTTTATCGGTCAGGTCTGACTTCCATATGACCGATAACCTATCAATAGTCGTCCATGACTTTGCGAGTATCCTGTGGACGTCTTTCTCGATTAATAAGACACTGCTTCCTAGGTAGGTGAATTTTTCCACTAGTTTCAGAGAACTAAAATTTTGTGTGGAGATATCGCCTTTTTGATTAAAACGCATGTATTCCGTCTTGTCTGTGTTGACTTGCCTGCAGCTGCTAGTTCTAGACAATGCAGCAGGGTTTCGACTTGGGCGGGTGTATTTGCCAGAAGCGTTATGTCATCGGCGTATTCCACGTCCGTAATTGTTTTTGCGGGGTATCTTCTGCTTCTTTCCTTTGTCAGCTTGAAACCGTTATCTTTCATTATATCTATAGACTTTCTAATTACGGAGTCTAGACAGATGATAAACAGGTATCTGGGCTAATGTTTCTTCTTTTAGCACACCTGCTACAATGTCGAAGTAGTCTGTGTCTGCATCCGGTGAGTGGACTTTTACTTAAGCGTTTTTATATAGCATCATTATGGCTGCGACGGTTTCTGTAGGTTGGCCACAGGCGAATAGAATTTGCTCCATCATCCCACTGTGTATGGAGTCAAAGACCTTGGAGAAGTCGACAAATAATATTGTTGCGTCTAGTTTTTTGCACGTACACCTTCTAGAATTCGACGGATAGTCAAAATTTGTCATGTCGTAGATCGATTTTTCCCAAAGCCATTTTGGTTCTTCCCAAGTATCTTCTCAATTTTATGTTCTATGTTGTAGTATTGACAATAAATGATACAATTTGAGCAAATATTATTTTACAAAATATTTATTTTCTTCTTCAACAAAAACACCGGATTTTAAGATTACTATTGGACTGGTTGTTTAATTGAATTTTATGATATAACAAACTTTGTGGATTATTTGATGCAAAATTATGTCTGTCTCTGTATCTGTTTGTCTGTCTCGATCTCTCTCTCTCTCTCTCTATATATATATATATATATATATATATATATATATATATATATACGATTTGAAAGCCATTATTTTGTTGGTAACATGATTTTTAAATATCCCAGAGCTTACTTGCTTGCACACAGTTAAATGATTTCAGTTATAGTAATCCAACACTAATATTTTTCATATAAATCATGTTTTTCACACTATAAATTGGCTTCAAGTAAAGTAAGCGATTAAATAGTTCTATTTGACCCATAGATGGGACTCCAAAAGGTATTGCCATTCTGGTTAAGAGTGGATCTTGGAGTAATGGTAGTGAAGGTGTAGTCCATATAAGGTGAACTTATATTTTGCTTGAAAAATATTTCGTGGTTTCTTTGTTACTCATTTTCAGTGGTGTAAATTTTGCTAATAATTTTGTTTATTTAATTTTCCAATAAAAATAGTGAAACCCTAGGTATTGAATCTAAAAGAAAATTAACTTTTCAAAAAATAGTATGTTTGGGATCTACTTATTTATGGGTATTAGATAGAAAGATAGATATATTGATCTACATATATTGGGTAAGGGATCAATTATTTATATTCTAACCGTTGATTTTATACTCTTTGTTATCAAATAAAACAAAGATAATAACATCATATAACATTATATTTTTTAATATCATTTGATGAAATTATCATTGCTCTTTATTACTAGGGTAAAACAAAACTTTTGCAGTATTTTCTTAATCTGAGGCAAAAGTTCTGAATCATTTTGTCAAGGTAGTGAATGTGCCGGAACGCAATGAACTGAGAGATACCAAGTTCGCCTGATATTCTCCGAGAGCTACTCGTCAGATTTGCCTCAATGGATAAAAGCACAACATTGGAATCCATGATTTTAGACCTACCTGACCTTATGTTATCGTTGAGGTCCTTGCAACCCGATAAAAATATCTATAATCTTTTACTGTACTACGATGAAGTGCGTCTTCACATTTCGCTCAACGAATGTTTTTGATTACTTGAACGGCATTATGACACACTTCCTACTCGTAAAGCAGAAGTTCCTGAATCAGACTATATTGCTTGTTCATCTGTGCCACTTTCAAATAGCACACAGAGGAAAGTCATATTCAAAATTCACCAACTACCATGATACAACCAACAACAGCGAGTACCTACCACGGCTTGAACTCCTTCGGTCAAGTGATATACACATCACAAACTAACAACCCGTTAACAAAATATTAAAGAAAGATTTTGACTCTACCATGCAATTTTATCGTTTTTTTTGTTTTTTTTTTTTGCTTTCTATTTCATTTTAGTTGAGGAGACATGAAGGTATTTATCGATTTAAATAATTTTGGTTTTGTCCGGATTATTTGTCCTTTATAAGCAAAAATGTGATCAAATTATTTCCCTGATAGAAAATTGATTTGATTTGAAAAATCGTTTTTGTTTGAGAATTATTGTACTCCCTGCGAATTGCTTTTTTTTTTCAACCAGCGTCAGCTAATGGTATTTTACAGGAATTTGAGTGACAGCAAGTTCTTGCAAATAACCAATACTCTTTTCTTTATTTTGGCCGTTCTTAACAATGCTTTTCTTCTAACTTTTACTCTCTTTTCTTCCTTAGAAATTAGCCTTTTGTTTTTTTATAACTTACCATATCACATTATATAACTCCATTACGACAATTCAAAGATGTTTCGCCGTAAAAATTTTCAAAACTACATTCCAAGCATTGTTGGCTAACTGATATACCAAATTATTTAACAATTTATACTTTGTTGTTGATTTGGGTTTGTCTCAGCAATTCTACCAAACTGATACTTCTGTCATTTCTCCGCGACGACCACAAGAATACGTTGAAAATTATACAACAAAAAATAATTGAAAAAATACAATATTATTCAAGAGTAAAACGAACAGAGGTACGTGCAACACGTTAAAAAGTTTACAGTTTATTAATGTTTTTTTCATTCTCCTTTTCTTTATTTTTTGTTCTGTAGCAAAAGTCAATACAGTTTTCCTTTTCTTTTCCTAAACCATTTTTTTTTGTTTTGCTTTTTTTCTAATCAGTATTTTTCTTATTTCGCTAAATATCATTATTTTTTCTTTATTTTATTCTTTTTTTATTTTGTGCTCGTAAATTACTTCCTCTCACTTTTCTATTTTACCCGATCTTTTTTTTGTCTCCTCTTTCCTCCTCCGTTCCTTCGGGCTCGCATATTTGTGTTGGAAGTTTATAATAGATTCTAACAGTTATCTGTAAAAACACAAACCCGGGACCATCAGTAGAACTTTTTTTCTTTCTAAAACGTTTTTTTTTCTTATTTTTATTCGTCATTCAAGAACCTATCTTCTAACCAATCAGAGATATTTTAGGGGACCTTTGCTTGTTGGTACTGATGCCTCGTCTTTCTTAAATCCATTTGTTCACCTCATTGCCAACGCACAATTCCAAAACATTACTCGAGACCAAAAAACCCGGAGAAATCCCCCCACCTGAAAATATTACAACCTACAAAAAAGCGGAATAGCCTTCGTTGTCTTCAAACAAACGCACCAGGTGCCAGTTATCTTTTTACTATGTCAGAACTTAGAAAATGTAGACTCCAAAAAAGAAAACTACCTTCTTGCCCAATTTCTATGAGACACTTCGGAAATCGGGGATTTAACTTATGAAACGATGGGCTTCTCTACAAAACATTTCATTACCGTATGTGTAAAACAATCCCCAAAACGACATGGATGGAATCTTGGATAATCAGGCTCGAAATCAGACTGAACTGAACGAAAAAGCTGCAAGGTAACCCACACATAGAAAAAGATATTACATTTCCTACTCTTTATATGCCGTCTATAATTTTTCCTTTTCTTTCTTCCTTCGTTTAGCTTTTCTTTTGTCTTCTTTTCTTGTCTTAAATCACAAGCACGGACAACTGAACTTGAAATAACCAAGGAAAAAAAGAAATGTAGAGGAACACTTGCCTAATTCTAATTGGTGGTGTAGTTGCTTTTCCCTTCTTTTTTACTTTTTTCTTTTTTGACTAGCTTTTTGCAACAGGTGGTCTGGTATTTCTTTTTTATCTTTCGGTTCCCCTGTTTGTTTTCTTCAACACATGGTCATGTATTTCTTTCTTTTCTGCCGTCTTTTGTTTTCGCCTTTGAAATTGCTTCATAGTGTTTTTCTTTCTGCTCTTCTCTTATTGGTTCTATCTCGGTCTTCCTCTTATTTGATGCTATCACCTCTTCTTTCCTCCTGCCTTTATCTCCTCAACGAACCAACTAGTTATTTGTATTATATTTCTTAGCCATCTGACGGTCTATTTCTCATTTTTCTTATTAGGCGGTCTTTTGTCTCCTTTTTTTGTCTTGTATTTTTCTCTTCGACCTTATACTCTCTTGTCTTTTTTTTTCCCGTTCTTCTCCTGTGTTTTCTTATAGCTTACTTTTTCCTGTATCTTTTTATTTCTTCTTTTTTCTGATTTTTTTCTTTGTTTTCTGTTTGGTTTTTCCTCCATTTTTCTTTCTTTTTTTTCTTCTTCATATGTGTTTTTTTTCCTGTTACTTTTTCTTCTATCTTTTTACTACGTCTTTCTTTTCCCGTTTTTTTAAAACTCTTTTCTGTCGGTTTTCCACTTTATATTTATATGGCCCAAAGTTCGAACTAATCACACTATGTGAGGCCTGGACTATATACTGCACCAAGAAACTGTCGCGAGGAGGAAGAAAGTATGAAAGTTGAGTTGACCGTCGACTGAATAAAGGAGAAACAACATGACACGAGGAGAAAGAGAAAGCAGACACAGACTTTGAATTTTTTTCAGTCTTTTTTCACTGGTTCTTGTCTAGTGAAAGGCCCATTTCCAGAGCCCACCCCCATAATAGGGCTCATAAATTTTTGTCTCCTTTCATCTTCGTGGCTAATGTTCTACTCACTGTCTTTTCCTCATCATGTCTCGCTGTCAAATCCCTCAAAAAGAGTCACTCCCTCCCTTTTGTCAAGTGACGGCGGGAGAAACATCCGTTTCTGCTGGTTCCAAATCTGCGTAGAAGATTTTGGGACCTCCATTTTTTTCTAGCCATCCTCAAGTAACACCTGTGACTGGCTGACTCACAATTGCTTTAGCCTGAGTCAATCAGAGGTCAACTACACGCCCCCATAGACACTATGTTTGCCTTTTTTCTTCTCTCAATCCTGCTTTAGAAATTAGCCTTTCGTTTTCTTTATAACTAGTACATCACGTTACATATATCAATTGCTTGTATGGTTAAAAATTTAAACTTCTTGCACAATTCCCTGTGGATTACTTTCTCCAACCAGTGGTGTCTAGTCTTATACTCTTTTTGCGCTAATTTGTTGCATTCGCTTTTTATGATTAATCTTTTCGTCTCTATTAGCACATTATCTAGATCTACTATTTTTGTTGTGTTATGTTTACTTTTGATTTAACATAGTTGGTCTTCATGGTGTTGTTTTGTGCTGCTATTTGAAGGGATTCAGTTTCTCTCTTCAGGTTTTATTTTCTTAGCCATGTCCAAGACTTCTTGTGTTATATTTTGCTAGTTTGTCGCTTTAAATATCCATACATTTGTTTTTCTTCCCATTTTTGTTTTCCAGTTATTGCTGCTCCATTGATTCTTTATTATTATTATTATTATTTGCATCACTAAATAATAGTCGTTCAATGAAGCCTGAGTGTCAGCAAGTATCATCGGGATTCCAGTACTCTTCTGTGTATTCTCACCGATCTTAGCCATGCTGCAGTCTAAATGGTCTTGATTCTTAATATGATGTCCAATTCCTTCAGTCTCTTTTTACGCTTTTGAAGAATCAACAAAAATTAGAATGACCATCATCTTCATGTTCAACAGCTTTTTGGGTCTCTGGTAAAATCCAAATATTTTTGCTTGGGTCTCTGGTAAAATCCAAATATTTTTGCTTGGGTCTCTGGTAAAATCCAAATATTTTTGCTTGGGTCTCTGGCAAAGTCCAAATATTTTTGTTAGGGTCTCTGGCAAAATCCAAATATTTTTACTTGGGTCTCTGGCAGAGTCCAAATATTTTTGCTTTATTTGTGGTCCACAGGAACAACAAAATCCACTTAATGAAAAGTTCTTTATTCTTGTTAATTAACGCCAAGTCTAGACTTCTGTCCGGTATAAGGTGTGTCTAAAAATGTATGCGTCTTATTTTTGAGAATGGATTCTGGTTTGTGCATATACCATTTGGTAGGATTGACAAATGTTAATCTCTAATAGAAATCCTACCTACTCGTACCTAGTTTTGTACTCTTTAACTAGTTTGCTGAATTCGCTTATTATGAATTCGCTTTCTCCTTTATCTCTACATAGTCTTTATTTAATCATGACGCTCAGCCGAACAACGGATGGAGGATATTAAAAAAAAAGATTTCTGTAACTTTTAAGGTTACTAAAATCTGATGAATTTTTTTTCCCTTTTTTTTGTTATCCTTGATAACAAAAAAATACCAGAAACATGTTTTGAAGCAAACTCATTAAAGACAATCAACATCATCATCATCATGTCACGCCGCCAGCACAGATCTCCCTGACCCTCTCTCACCGCCCGTCTCTTTCGTTCATCACTTCCGGTAGGTCTTCAAGGCTACATCCTGTATCGGTACAGAGCAGTTGTATGTAGGATCGAGCTGGTCGTCCTACCTTTGTCCTTTGTAGATTATTTATTTCTCAATATTCTAGTGCTAAATAAGTTTTTAAAATAAACGTAATTCTTCTTTCCTTTTACTCATTTCTCTCTCTTTCTTTCTTTCTTTCTCTCTCTCCCTCCTCTCTCTCTCTCTCTCTCTCTCTCTCTATATATATATATATATATATATATATATATATATATATATATATAGATGTTGCATTTCTTTCTTTCTAACTTCTCTTTTATTTTCATTCCTTTCTTCTTTACTTTCTTTCATTCCATTGAACGGGGTAGTAATAAGGTTGTTGTTATAGGAGAAATGGGGCAAAATATATTTTTGTACGATCTCTAGAGAGAAAGGCATAGCAAACAGAACTCCATCGCCCCTTTAAACTTAAGCAAAAAACATACTTTATTATTAAATCGCAAAATTATTGTCTATTCATCAGTAATTTGAAGAAAATGAAAAAAAAAAAAAACGAAATAAATAACATGTTAAGAACATATTTGTTAACGGGAAATAATAATAATAATAATAATAATAATAATAATAATAATAATAATAATAACTTTATAATGTAAATTCAAACAAAAGCAATAAGCGGCCTACGGTTGTATTCACTCACCACTAGAAAAACAAAAAAATGCTTTTCGTGATTTTTAAAGAAATGTTCTTTGTAGTCCTATCGATTAGATAACAAATACAACAATTATTTGAAAATAGAAGAAAAAAAATTAATTACTCTCTATTTAGATTTACGATGAAGGATCAGTTTCTTATTTTAGGTCATTAAACAGACCCTTATTTCATTAACACACGTTTTCAAAGGCAATTGTTTTCAGTTTCTTTTTTCGGAAAAGGTTGAGACCGACTTTCGCTTTTGAAGAAAAACGGTATTTGTTTATTAAAACAAATGGTTTTTGATTATATTAGGCAAAAACATAAAATTCAAAAATTAATTACTTTCCGAGCAAGAAAAAATAATTTGCGAGCGAGAAGTTATGATGTTCCTGTGGAAGCGAAATTGTCTTTTGAAGGACATTCTGAAATGACAAGTTTATTCAGTCCTTAGAGCAAAGTCATTTTCTATTGTTTTATTGGTCTCTTTAACGGCTCTTGAAGGATTTTATGACTTCAAATTCAGCGACAGAAGTGACTGGCCTCACATTAGTCAAACGTTCATGGGTTTAAGATTATTTCGTTTATTATCGACTAAAAATTTTCAATTTTTATCCGTTGCGTTAAAGTCCGGCATTGATTTTGATTTTTAACATATGTCTTGGTTAGGAATAATTCTTCATCTACTCATCCCCCTAGTGTCAGTTGTCTAGCATGTTCTTTTCCTTTTTCACTCCTCAAAATCAAAACGGAAAGAACAAGTGGAACATTTATCGAAGGTAATGGAGGTGTATCATTTGAACACATTCTTATATGTTTTTTTTTCTTTTACGAGGATCATTAAATAAGTTTCCAGACTTTTCTCGTATGGGCACTTTTATTGATAGTACACACATGAAACTCTAGTCCCCATCGAACTAATCTCCTGCGGCTGCAATGCACTTTTTGTACCGTTCCAACAACTTCGGGAAGGTCCCATGGAAGTCCTCTTGTGTGAGCGTGTCAATGACCTTCGTCGCAGCTTTCTTCATCGCCTCAATTGTCTCATAACGACAGCCTCTGAGCTTAGGGAATAACCAAAAGTCACATGGAGCAAGGTCTCGACTATAGGGAGGGTGACGAACTTTCTTGATGCCCATCTTGGTCAAATAGTCTGTGACAAGGATGGAGTTGTCGACTGGTGCATTGTTCTAGAGGAAATGCCACTGACCCGATTTGAAGAGTGTTGACCTCTTCCGACGGAATGTCTTCCTGAACTCCCTTAAAACCTCAATATGGTAACCCTGACCCAAACCCTTTGGCCAATCAACTCTAGTGTATTGACTTCCTTACTCCTCCCACACTTTTCATCATCCCTCACAGATTCCCTGCCTTCCCTGAATCTCTTATGCCACTCAAAAACTCATGCTCGATTCACACAAGAAAGCAGTCTGAAGTATTCCATGTGTTTCTGTGGAATTTTTTCCAAGTTTAAAACAGAATTTTATTACATATCGTTCTTCTAAAGTGTCCTCACATCCAGATTGCATTTTTGAAATTCACCAGCTGTGACAATCAGGCTTTAGTAGGGTGTATTCCAATTGCTGCTGTAACTGTTCATTTGAAACTGAAATCATAAAAATTGGCCACTCATCTCATAAGATGTATAGCAATAACATTGTGACTTTTCAAGAGACTACGACAATTTTAAATGCCAATACAAAAAAGTCTGGAAACTTATTGAATGCACCACGTAATATGAAATATTTTTATTTAGGTGGCTAGATGTTGAAATTCTGTACGTTTATTTAGTTACGGGTTGCAGTAACATGTCTTTCGATCGATTAATGCTTATTTTTAGAGATTTAACCTCCTCATTGGCCTAGTGGGTAGAGTGTTCGCCATGGGTCCGGGAGACCTGGTTTCAATCCCGGGTCACGTCATACCAATGACTTTAAAAATGGTACTTGACACCTCCTTGCTTAACACTCGGCAATATAAAGTACGTATCGAGGGTAAAGTAGAGCAATTCAGGGAAAGAAGTAGCGCCCTCCCCTACACCTTGGCATAGTAGCTATTAAAAAGGCAGCCTTCTGGTCACCCTCGACTATGGTTGCCCTCGACTACGGTCGCCAACAACTTTATTAGAAACTTTTTTTTTTGGATGAGAGAACTTAGATTTTGCGTTGAAAACATCAACTACGCTCGTATCCAATATTTAGTTGAACACAGGATTACATGGATTGAGATATGTCAATATTTCAAGGTGGAGAATACCTGATTTCCTTGTGAAATGTGGGCTTCAACATAAACTCTGCTTCCGATTCGATATATTAAACGATATAAACGCATACATCTAAAAACATTTAAAATGAGAACACAGAAAGATGCACACGTTCACACATAAAAATTCGCAAAATTTTTGAAGCACGCTTAACGTAATGCTTATCATCTTTAGAAAGGGAATTGGTGATCCAAGATCAAATCATCGATAAGGATGTTTGCGTTTCATTTCGAGCTAATACTCTTAGGAAAGGCATGAATCCTTCTCTTCTTCATTAAGCTAAGAGTAAATAGTAAAGCCGTCTGGGTTTTTCAGCCTTGTTTAATGAACCGATCTAGGAAAAGGAAAAACTGAATGAAAACCAACTGCTGAAGAAATAAAATTTTATCACATCATTTACATGGTGGAGTGGTTGAGAAGGAGAGTAAGTGTTCAGTGGTTTCTTCTTAATTAAATTAGATTATAAATAGTCTGTACAACATCACCCATAAATATGCACTCACCTTAAAGAATACAAATAAAAATTTAACACTGATGATAATAGAATTTTTTTAACTTCTAATCGAGCTATGTACTATCGAAGCTGATATTATTAGGTATTATTAGTTACCCAACTCTAAAGAATTTAAACTCTCAAACCAAATATGAAAACGAAGGCGGGCTAAATAGTTTATAGTGTAAAAAGTTCATATGATAACGTCATATTTGCTTTTGACGACTATTTTTACGAATGGGATCCAAGCAGTGCAACACCGATACAATAAACTTCATTTTATCACATTCAAATACAGAATCTTGGTCAGTTAATGAACTTTTCTGCAAAACCTCGTATGTTGCTGTTCAAAAATAGTTATCTGCCTTATATCATTTTTTTCCACTTGATATCTATTTCTCCTTTTCTCTTCTTGCATCTATTCATTTTCTTTTTTCCCTTTTTTTCTACTAACAAAAATATATCTTCTATATCTTAATTCATATTCCCTGCATTACGGTTTTTCTGTTTTTTTCCCCTTCCTCAACTCTTTGCTTATATTTCATAAATCAATTTACTTTTCATTTTTCTAGACTTTACCCAATTTTTAAAACATTTCTCAATACATTCTCCCTCATTTCTCTCTCTCTTCCCCCTCTCTCTCTCTCTCTCTCTCTCTGTCACTATCTATCTATCTATCTATCTATCTTCTTGCATACCCTTCTTTTCCTTGTTCATTTTCTCGACGTTACTATTTCCTTATTCCTTAATTTTGTTTTATAAAGAAAATCCATGCAACTATAGTAATTTACGAAGGTCTTTACTTCGATTTAGCACAAGGCCAAATGAATGGAGCACCCAATGAGACTCGAACTCACTCGTGTAGGTTTGCTAGTCTAACTGTAGGTTTGCTAGTCTAACAAATCCATGCAACTATACTTACTTAAAGAAGATAGATAGATAGATAGATAGATAGATAGATAGATAGATAAATAGACAGATAGATAGATCGAACAAATTGTATTTTATATCTAAGTAGATTACATTTTCTTCTTGTTTCTTTAGACTCTTCATCTTTGGAGTGTTTTTCTCACTAATGGATTCTTTTCTTACCCTTTTCATTCTCGAACTTTTTTCTTCTCATTTTTTCTCCCAACAATCAATCAATTCTGTAATGTTAATAGTTGACCGGCTTCTTTCTTAGTTTTTCCTTGTTTCTCTCCCAACAAATCAACTCAAGAGCCAAAAATATTTACCAGATTTTCTTCTCCCAAGATGTTTTTCTAATAAGTTAAAACACTTTAAAAACAAACAGAAAATACACTTCATATCTGAAGAAAACATTTAAAAAAACCTTCAGACTCGACTGAGAGATAAAAATATCATATTTCTGGAAATTGTTTTCTCAAAATGAAGAGTATACCCTCTCGAACAAATCATAAAAATCTTCCTTATTTTAATTTCATTAAGAGGATTAAATCTGTGTGTCGATAAGTGAATTCTGCGATCTTTTGGTCTTTAAATAAGTGTAAGAATACAATAACGTTTGATATATTTATGTCTGCTCATATGTATTTGAACAGAGAAACGAACGGAATAATAAGGGCGAAATCAAATTGTCAAACATACTTATAATTTTGACGCTGCTTGCGTAAAACGCTAATTGACCCCTGCAATCTTTGGCAATAAAAGCAGATACTTGGGACAAATACCTCCTATACGATTATGTTTAGACAGTAAATCAAAAGTACTGCTCATAAGTATATGAGCAAGTATATGAACAAATTCAGTGAGTTTGCCCTCACAGTCTCCTTGTTCGATCTGGAAGATTATAGAAAGATACAAATTTTTTAAAAAAATAAACAAACAACAGCAACCAAAAAAAACAACAACAACAACAAACAAACAAAAAACGATATATATATATATATATATATATATATATATATATATATATATATATATATATATATATATATATAAAGGAAGCATGAGTATGATCTTCCAAATTTCAAACAAAATTTTTAAAAAGCAATTCTTTTATTATTAGTTGGAACGATTTTATCCAATGAAAGAGAAAGCGTTTCAATAAGCATAACGTTTTTCAGTACTTTTTGTCCTCAATTTCTTTATATATATATATATATATATATATATATATAGAGAGAGAGAGAGAGAGAGAGAGAGAAAGAGAGAGAGAACCCTTGCTTCTATATTTATTACTTATTATTAAGATCGATAATTTGATAATTCCCCGAAAAATTATTAAAATTCAAAGGTATAAACTTTTTCGAATTTGTAATTTATTATTGAAGGTGCCCGTGAACATAAACAATTTGTGGCCCAGTCGGCTGGAACAGCAGAATTCGCCGACTGCAACTAATTTCCTGGATATGACACTAAACGGTCAGTTGGTGAAGATCTATTAATGTTGAGCTTTGGGGAATATGGAGTACTCTCTTATTGCCGTCGCTCCATGGTCCACTCTGGCCCGTAGTGGTAGCACCTGAATGGGTCCAATCTATGGGTCAAATAGAACTAAACTGGGTACTTATGTTAAATTGAATTACTTGAAAGAGAACTGGTTTTGACATTTATATTGTGTACTTATGCTAAACTGAATTGTTTGAAATAGAACTGTTTATATGTAAAAAAATGGATTTGACATTAATAAACTACAATGGTTGCTGCGCTATGAAACCAACCAAAGCCAAATTGAACAAACAATCAGATAAATTCATGAGAATTTTTTTTTGTAACCTCAGGGATTTAATCTAGGTGCTGTTAATTATTTTGAATTCCACCTGCAAGATTATTTTTGCGAGATCATATTTGCTTACTCCAGCATATTTTTCAGGACACGCTGCTGATATATCTAAGAGATGGTGTCGGGCATCTGCCGTAAAACACTCCTCAACAGCTTTGTCACATAAACCACTTGTGCATTCACTTCTCTCCTCACCAGGTGTTCCACAGTTTGTCTATTATAAACTTTCTAAGCACAATTTGCAAAATTTCACCATAGAAGATAAACCTGAAGTGAAAATGTATACAGGGATAATTATATATTTTTCAAAACAACACCTACAAATGCATAAAAAATAGCGCATGGTTTTATATTCAGTCTAAAACCATATACTTTTTCATAGATACAGCAGGTGTTATTTATGAAAATATCACACTCTCGTCACGTTTTCCAGATTCAACATAAAATGCCAATAGATGTCTTTTCCCTTTTTAAAGATTTTTTTGGGGAGTGACTTTTAGGTCGACATGACCTAACAATTATTGCTCATTGGAAACAAGATATGTAGATTTTTGTTAAAATTCCATCCTGTGTTAAATAAATAAATAAATTGCAAAGTTATCAGTTTTATAATGAAAACTTTGTGAAGAGCTGCATTGACATCTTATAAGTAACTTATTTACTTTGATTTGTGTCTTTGCCTTGGTTATTAATCCCGTTGGTGGTGTTGGTTGCTCAGAATACCCCGATTGTAACACTTGCATAAAATTAAGACCACCCTCAAAAATGAGTGTCCTGAAAATGACAATAAACTGCGTCCGATGATGAGGCTCAAGTTCTATAGATCTAGGGAGAGTGGAATACCCATTGATTGTCATTACTTCCAAATCCACTTTGACCCCTTATGGTTGTTCCTATTAAAGACCGTGCGCACAGAAATTCTTAACAATTAATAAAAAAATTGTAAATATAAGTGCAAAATGAACGCGAATCCCTAAACTCTTGGTATAAAACAAGCTGAGTCTGGTTAACATGTAGAAAAAAAAAACAATCAATGAATTAATCATCTTGATTATCATTATTAGAATCTCAATCTTTCACTAATTTTAACATCCAACCATGTTTTGGTGTTAGCGCCCTCTCCTACGCCTCCGTGTAGTAGCTACTGAAAAGAGAGCCTTCGGGTCGCCCTTGACTACAGTCGCCAACAACTTTGTAATCAATAAATTTTGGAGAATTTTGAACTGAACACCTTTAATATTGACTCAGTTACTTCTTTCTGGTTACGTCTTCCTTTTTGTTCCAATTGATCATTCCAGGGATCGATCTCATCACTTCCAGATCTCTACATAGTAGTTGCCCCCCCCCGTCTAACATGACGTTCGTGATCCCAAGAGTTCGGATGGGAAGTGCTTGACTGCTAACACAAGCGAAATGTTTATATTGGTGAACGCTTTCTTTAATGACATACCAACCTTCGTGGGGGTGGATACTCAATGCTAGAGCCATCCTTGTAAAATAACAGCAGAGATACTGTTTAACCTATTATTGAGGGAAAAGTGAGTTCATAACTTTCGCAACGGCATTAGTCCAAAAGTGAATGTTCTAAGGCGAAACAAGTGTGAGCTCACTTATTCCAAGACCGCAGAGCAGTATCTTTGCCATTACACGACAAGAACTTCTCTCTGAGCAGGACAAGCAAAATTTTGGGATGAACTGATTATAGTAGAATGGTGCACCAAAGCGAAAAAAATTCTTTTGAACACTACTCAGGATTTAGAATAAAAGCTTTTTCGTGTCCTAGTCCCATCAATCCAACTACTTATCTTATAGGGAGAAGAGATGAAGACGTGCCTATCCAAAAGAGCCTTAGCAATAAGTTAAACTTAAAACTTCGACCAGGATTTGAACTCGAGTAGTGGCAAGCATTGCAACAATGTTAACCACGTGATCTTCCAGATCTCGAGATGTACTTGAACAATTACATTATAGTATTGATCAATTTAGTGGTTGCGATTTGGAACTTAAATCTAATGTCACTATCACTCAGAGGGTATAACGAAGTGAAAATTCCTATTTTCAAATTTAATATCCCTTTTTCTTAATTAGAGTTTCTGATATGATATCATTCCAATGCAAGGTCAGCTAAAGAGGTTATCAGAATCTTATATGCCGATTTTAGCAGCCATATTATTTCCCATGGAAACATGGTCTGCGGAATTAGAACAATCTACTCGTGTAGATCGAATAAGCTGTTCAGTTTGAAATGTCCACTATCTTTTTTTTAAATTTCTCTCTCTTTCTATTCCCGCTTTCTTCCACTTTTCACCTGATCTCTTGCAATTCTCTCTCGCCCCTCTGCCTGTCTCTCTCTCTCTCTTTTTCTATCTTTCTTTCTTTCTTTCTTTTTATATATACATGTCTATATGTTGCCTCTCTCTCTCTCTCTCTCTCTCTCTCTCTCTATCTCTCTCTCTCTCTCTTTAATGGTTATTATTATTTTATGTTAAGAAGAACTCGCATCGGTTCTCAGAAAAATTAAAAATAGGAAAGCTGCAGGACTGGACGAGATTCCCCCAGAAGTATGGAAGACCAGACAATTCGATGACATACTGCTCCGACACTGCAACGCAGTATACAATCAAAATCCGATAGATAGATGGATGAAGGGATGCATACTCCCCTTCCCTAAAAAGGGGGACCTCAGATTAGCCAAAAACTACCGAGGCATAACACTTACATCCATAGCAGCCAAAATCTACAATGCCCTACTACGAAACCGCATAGAACCCAAAATCGACAAAATACTTAGGAAAAACCAAAATGGCTTCCGATCCACGACCTCACAAATATTAACCATCCGTAGAATCCTTGAAGGTGTATGGGCAAAAACCTACAAGCGACATTAATATTTGTCGACTTTACCAAGGACTTCGATTCCATTCACAGAGGAAAGATAGAACAAATCCTACTAGCGTACGGCATACCTAAAGAAACCGTAGCGGCAATAACGATTCTCTATAGAAACACCAAAGTAAAAGTACGATCACCAGATGGAGACACAGAATACTTCGACATTGTAGTAGGAGTACTACAAGGGAATACGCTGGCTCCGTACCTCTTTATCATTTGTCTAGACTACGTACTTAGTACATCGATAGACAAAATCAGAGAGAATGGCTTCGAGCTGACGACGAAAAGAAGCAGAAAGTATCCCCGCCAAAACAATTACCGACGCCGACTACGCCGATGACATAGCGATACTGGCAAATACACCCGACCAAGCCGAAACCCTACTGCATAGTTTGGAACGAGCAGCCGCAGGCATAGGCCTCTATGTTAATGCACAGAAAACGGAATTTATCTGCTATAATCAAACGGGGAACATCTCCACACTAGAAGGAACCCCTCTTAAACTAGTAGACAAATTCACTTAACTAGGAAGCAGCGTCGAATCAACCATAAAGGACATCGAAACGAGGTTAACGAAAGCATGGACAGCTATCAATAGGCTATCGATTATATGGAAATCAGACCTAACCGATAAAATGAAACGCAGTTTCTTCCAGGCAGCAGTCACATCGATACTGCTATATGGCTGCACTACATGGACGCTAACAAAACGGCTGGAGAAGAAACTAGACGGCAATTACACAAGAATGCTACGTGCAATCTTGAATAAGTCCTGGTGGCAACACCCCACAAGACACCAACTGTACGGCTACCTGCCTCCTATCACGAAAACTATTCAAGTTAGACGAACCAGACATGCAGGACACTGCTGGAGAAGTAGGGAAGAACTCATAAGAGATGTACACTTATGGACCCTTACACATGGCCGTGCAAAAGCAGGACGACCAGCATGAACATACATTCAGCAGCTATTTGAGGATACGGGATGTTGTCCTGAAGACCTGCCTAGGGCGATGAACGATAGGAAGGAGTGGCGAGAGAGGGTCAGGGATATCCGTGCAACCAGCGCGACATGATGATGATAATGAATATTTCTGTATATTATGTTTATTTCTAATTTTTTCTTTCTTTCATTCTTTCGGTCTTTGTTTTTTTTTCCCTTCTTTTTCTCTTCAGATCTTCATCTGTTTATCTGTTTGTCTTTATTATTCTCCAAGTATCATTATTTTATTTTAAAATTATCTTATCTTTATTCTGGTCTGGTAACATCATGAACATATATATATATATATATATATATATATAAGGCGGGGATGACATTAGAACGGTTACATAAGATTCATACTACTAATTGGACAAATCTAATTTTAAATGTCGTCGGAGTTTAACTAATTACAGAGTAATTCTCCGTATTTATTTGTAAAGGATTGAGTAATATCTATTAAGTTATCTATGATGAAAAAAATGTTATTAGCTCGGGAAATGTAACGGTTTGGTTTGTTTTTTTAATGGCATATCAACCTTTGTAGATTATTCTAAATTCCAAAGTCATTCTCTTACTAGAACAGTAATGGTACGATTTAACCCATAGCTGGGAGGATAAGGAAGTTCATAACTTTCCCAAGGGTATTCGCCCTAAAAGTGAACGTAATAGCGTGACTGGAGTACCAACTCGCTTACTACGATTCCGCAGTCCATTGCTTTGACCATTACACTACGAAGTGTTGGTGTTAATTGGTTAAATTGTAAGTTGATAGCGAAGTTCCGAGGAAACCTTCCTTCCAGGCAATACCTGTTTAGTAGGGTAAAGTCGCCCCAAAAAGTGCATGATTAAGGGATCAAGCATTTTTTTTTTTTTTGTGATGGCACCGCATGAGTCCTGATTCGTGCCTGACCCTTACATTAAAATGACTTCATAGTAAATTTGAACTGGTGGGAATATGAATAAATCACTTTTATTACATCTGTATTTTGAAGTACCTCAAAGAAAAATTAGGAATAACGGCATTACTTAGTCAGATTACAAATAGCTTGTGAGATTAATGGCTTACAAAATTCGTGGGTTATTCAATGCCAAAATATCCTTGCAGTAGAACAGTAGTGATAGTATTTAACCCATAGTTAGGGGAGATAAATTGGTTCATACCTTTCCCCAAGGGTATTAATCCGAAAGGGAATATGATAGCACAACTGAAGTTCGAACTCGCTTACTTCGATGACACCATCTAGTACGTTAGCCTCTACTCAAAGGGAATCCCTCCCTCCAAAGTCTAGAGAGTTGCTTTCATTAACGTTTATGATAATTATTCATATTTAAGTAATTTTTTAAAAATCGTTTAATCACTGATCGTAGCGTATTCGAGATGGTAACGGATTCGAGATCGTTTAAGCGTCACAGCGACCCCTAAAGATTCATAAATATTTCGAATAAATATCTAATTTTATTTTTTTCAAGGCTTGGAACTCTAGAATTAACCTATTGTTCTGTTCTTTTTATATAGAGGAGTCAAGGCCTTTTTCACCCCACCTATCATTGAGATTAAATGGATTCCCGCTTAGCGCAATACCAGGTCGTGAAAGAGAAGATCTAAGGATATGTTGAAAGGATAATAGTCCTCTGTCTTGCGTAAGTTTCCTAAGTTACTGAGACCGGACGTGGGACGTGGGTCGAACGACTATTTCTAGCAAAGTAGATAAAAAGTCATGAAAGGTAAGAAATAGATCCCACGTAAAAATTAATTTTCGTTGGATCTTTAAATTTACTTTAAAACATTTACACATATAAACTAATAATTCAAAAATGTTTTGCTGGAATTGTCAGAAATCGTGGAACTTCATCGGACGGACAAACTTTTGATCATTCATAAGATTTAATCAAATTTGAATTTATTCTTTTTTCTTTTTTTAGCAAGACTAAAACATCAAATTCGACAAATGAGTGAACTAATTACTAAGTGTAGTAGAATGAATTTATTTCTTATATTTAATCAAGTATGTTTATAAGTAAATATTAAAATATTGTTGCCTAAATACCCCTATTTATTTCAGATTTTCTCTCTGTGTGTCTCTTTGCCTTTCTCTTTATCTCTCTCTCTCTCTCTCTCTCTCTCTCTTTCTATTTGTCTCTGTTTCTGTCTGTTATCTATCTATCTATCTATCTATCATTAGTGTTGAGAAACATTTAGCGTCGAGTAAGAATGAGATAGAATTATATTCCGTTTTTTCTTAAAGTAATTTTTCCTTAAACTTACCGCGTACATCCAAGTTGTTAACAAAAGCAATTTTTATTAAAATTTTACATTATTATAACAAAGAAAGACCTATCTATTTTGCTCCGAAATTAAATCGTGAAATATCAAAACATATATACTTAATTGGATTATATTGACAGCTTTATTTTCTCTGTGTAATGTGCTACTTTGATGCACTTAGGAAACTTTTTAATTGTACTCCGCTATTTCAATTGCTTCAAAATTTAATCTATTTTCAGGATTTTTATTCATGGATACAATTATGAATGAACTGACAGTTGAATAACAATACAGATATCTATCTCGTTTAATGCTGAATATCAAATTAGGAGTTCTGTTACGTCATAGTTATCAGAATGGAGAGGAACTGAGTTCGAAACTCAGCGACAACCACATGAGTTACTTAACAATAAGATACATTGGAAAGATATCAATCTGATGGGGTCAAAGAGAATCGAGTCTGAAGTTGTTAGTTTGTTTTTTATTCTATTTAACAGATTATATAATTATATGGTAGCACTTGTCGTGTAATGGTTATCATCACAGGAAATAAACCGGATGACCTATGTAGATACTCTCTATAAGTGGTAATTCCATTAGTTTTCCAGTCCAGTCGGCTGAGGCTGTACAATATTCCGAGTGCATCTATGCAAAGAACCCCTTACAACGAATGTCCTATATATGAAACTAAACAGCATCTGATGGTGAGGCCCCTGTCCTGGAGTTTTAGAAAATGTGGAATACCCAATGGTCATTACTCCTACGCCCACTCTGACCAGAAATGGTAGCATCTGTTTGGTCCCATCAATGGGTCAAATAGAACTGCTTAATCGTTTATTATACTTGAAACCATTTAATTGTGTGTGAACCAAAGATAAATATTAAATTCACTCAGTACTGGATAGCAGTACTTGAAAATGTTTAACTGTGTGCAAACAATAAATACCTATACTTGAAACCATTTAACAGTGTGCAAACAAATTAACTCTGGCCCGTTTAAAGATATTATCTCTAAACTAATCGCTTACAAGTTTTATATATATATATATATATATATAATGGATTTGACATTCAACAAACTAAAAATGTTGATATAACATTAAACTATAATTTTCACTGAAGTAATATATATAGGTGTGTGTGTGTGTGTGTGTGTGTGTGTGTGTGTGTGTGTGTGTGTGTGTGTGTGTGTGTGCGGTTTATATAATACCACGAACAGTAGAATTGATTTCATTGCTTAATTTCATGTACTCTCTTAGTTCATGCGGCTTGAATTAATTTTTTTATGATTTTAATGTCATAAACTCAAGATTTTGCAAGGCACAAAAAAAAAGAAAGAGAAGAGCAAACAATTGCATAATAGGTGTTTAAAATTCAATTTTATCTTCATGAATGTTTTCTATTCTTAATATAGGTTCATAGAAAACTTTTTATTCATTTATCTCACTTGTATTAAAAGCGAATGACATACTCCTTACAGGAGTATTTAAAAACTTTCTTTTTCTCATTTGCGCATAACGATATCGAAGGGTAAATCTAACCGCAATTAATTTCCGTAACTTACGACTCTGACGGTGTCCTTTGTTTGTCCTAATGTACAATTTCCTTGTGCAAGTGCTTTCATTACAAACGCTCCATTCGCACGCATATACACATATATTTGCATACACAAAATACAGATAGCAAGCAAACCACACTTTTATACTCTTATTGACATTTTCAGGAATATAGACAAGTAGGAGATATTTAACTTATGTAGACACATGAATATACACATATCCTCCGATGTTAAGAGTGATTTTTATACAATGTCTGCAAAAGTAATTGCCACTTTCTCAAATTTACAAAGAAAAAATGTATTTAAGTTATTTACATTGATGATACACAATTTTATAGTGAGATAGATTTCTTTTACCAAAGTTTCATGCAACGTAAGGTGTTTTAAAAAATGTCAGGGTGACACAAACTACAGCTGTTAAGGAGAAATTTTGTTAGAAAAATTGATTCTCTACTATGTATTCGAAACAATTTCTTCATGAAAATATATTAAAAATATTGCATATATATATATTCATATATATATACTTGTGCGCGCGCGCGTGTGTGTGATTTAAAGTAAGAGACAAGGATTTTACGTAAAGTTTTTATTCATCTTTTCTTCTGGGTCAGCAAAATGTCAAAACTGGCTGAAGTCTGTGTTTATGTTGAACGAATACGGTTACTTTCGACCATCTTCGGTCATTATCGAGGACGAGAACACTGCAGTGATGTGGAGTAATGGATTGATTCTGTGCTCAAGGCATTTGTAAATTGTTGTGTTTAATACATGCATGTGACGTTACGCGTGAACGTGTCGACCATTCGTGCTAGAATGTGAGGTTCACATGACTGTGAATCCACCGCAGCAGTAAGACTATTTATCTGAGTCATATGAATTAAAAAAAAAAAAAAAAACTGCTCCAAGCCCATAAACGATTTCGTTTAGTTAGGATGTTTATCGTTTATAAGTATCACTTCTATTTAAATCCTTTTTTGCACTTGATGCAATATAATATTTATGTATTTTCCCCAAGAATTTTTGGAATATTTGTTTAAATGTTATGTTCCTTTGAGATGTGTTTGTTTATGTGTGAACGGATGATGCAAACCCTTTGAAACTGCCTGCAACCACAGTTGCGATATCTCATTCACCAAGAAAAAAAATGATATCTTTGTAATTTTCAATAAAATTTGCACAGAAGAGAATCTGCTAGCTAAATACAATATATATACACACACACACACACACACACATATATATATATATATATATATATATATATATATATATATATATATATATATATATATATAATGTTTTACGTCTTATCTGTAATTGGTTTATTAACTGCTTTATAAAGAATCTAAATGAACATCCTTTAAGTGTGCTAAACATTTTTTCTTTAATAGCCGAATAATATATTCCTTAAACTAGCTAGATTAAATTAGTTAAAATGATGGTGTATTTTTTTTTTAACTATGCAGGAGAAGATATAATATAATAAGCAAATATTGAGGAAAGGATTAAGGAATTACCTTTCTTTTTTAGATTTTTAAATACGTGTAGAGCCCAATGTATACAATTCGGTCGAAAGTTAAAAGACAGTTCTCACATACAAGCGGTTGGGCATATTTAATTAAAAGGAGATCTTGCTTAAACAAAAGAAATGTCAATTCAAACAATGGAAAAAATATTAAAACTCTGTCACAAAGACAATCCACAGTGGATAGTGGCAAATTATGTTGGTTATTACCAATCAACTGTATCAAAAATTTGGTGCAAATATTAATAAAATGGGGTGTTTAAAACAGGAAAATATTCTGTAAAAAAAGAGATTAGAACGGCTATCATTTTCAGCAATTTTTTTATTGAAGAGACTGTTGGGGTGCACAGACATGGAGCATTCGGTGTTCTTATGATAAAAAGCTGTTGAAATACATGCTCAACAGTTAGTAAAAATCTAGCAGTGAAATGTCAGTGAAATATGCTGATTATTTTGGCGAACGTTTTTCTTTTACGTTTTTGCGTGTTAAGACTTTACATAAATCTACAGTAAATTGAGCTATGGGCACCTGCAGTCAAGAGATAGAGTTCTTAGGAGA
>OY757911.1:80250300-80332800 GCA_963585895.1 Sepioteuthis lessoniana
GATTCTATAAACAAACAAGTAGATAGATAGATAGATTGATAGATAGATAGATAGAACTATTTACCGTGAATTTAAACAATGTATGATCCCAGTATAGAAGGAATATTTGAGTTGACCCTCATTTTTGTTCGAAATTGTTTCAAATAGAAAAAAAAAAAATAAAGAAAAGCCAAAAAAAAAAAAAAATGAAATATTTTTTTTAAATTAACATACAGTAGAAAAAGTGTAATGCTAATTCTCTCCTTGATAAAATCCCTGAATTATCTTTTAGAAGCAATCTTACACACACACACACACACACACACACACACACGCATATATATATATATATATATATATATATATATATATATGCGTGTGTGTGTGTGTGTGTGTGTATATATATATATATATATATATATATACTCACATTTGGACTGCATCGTAGTCCAATTTTTGGTTACACAATTACAATGCCATAGCGTTGGTCAATGTATACTACCTTAAAGTATCCAGTTTTATTGTACATTATTCCGCAATAAAAATTCAAATCTTGTTATCTTTAGTTTAGAAAAATAACTTTTTATTTAAGAATATTTGAAGTTAAAATACGAAGATCATTAAATAATTTCCAGACTTTTTTCGTATGGGCACTTTTATTGATAGTACACACATGAAACTCTAGTCCCCTTCGAACTAATCTCCTGCAGCAGCAATGCCCTTGTCTTACCGCTCCAACAACTTCTGGAAGGCCCCGTGGAAGTCCTCTTGTGTGAGCGTATCAATGACCTTCGTCACAGCCTCTTTCATCGCATCAATTGTCTTATAACGACAGCCTCTGAGCTTAGGGAATAACCAAATATCACAGGGAGCAAGGTCTGGACTATAGGGAGGCTGAGGAACTGTCTTGATGCCCATCTTGGTCAAATAGTCTGTGACAAGGATGGAGTTGTGGACTGGTGTATTTTCCTGGTACAAATGCCTCAGACCCGATTTCAAGAGTACTGGCCTATTCCGATGGAATGTCTTCCTGATCTCCCTCAACATAGTAACCCTAACCCTAACCCTTTGGCCAATCAACTCTGGTGTTCTGACTTCCTTACTCCTCCCACACCTCTCATCACCCCTCACAGACAACCTGCCTTCCTTGAATGTCTTATGCCACTCAAAAACTGAAGCTCGCTTCATGCAAGATGGTCAAAAAGCAGTCTGAAGCATTCCATAAGTTACTGTGGCATTTTTTCCAAGTTTAAAGCATAATTTTATTGCATATCGTTGTTCTAAAGTGTCCTCACGTCCAGACTGCATTTTTGAAATTCACCAGCGTTGACAATCACACTTTAGTATGGTGTATTCCAATTGCTGCTGTAGCTGTTCATTTGAACTTGAAATCATAAAAATTTGTCAGTCATCTCATAAGATGTATAACTATAACATACGACGATTTTAAATGCCTGTACAAATCTGGAAAGTTATTGAAGGCACCAAGTATTTATGACCAATATTCACATTAGTTTTCTGTCTCTCATCTTCAGACATGCCCGCACACACACATACACACATGCACATATGTATAAGAGGGAGGGAGAGAAGGAGTTAGTGGGTGGCTTCCTGGTGATATTTGAAGGTTCCTTCTGCTGTTGAAGACACATTAGTAGTTGATTTGGTTTAGTTTTAGTGTTTAATGTCATATTAAACTTCATGGGTTATTTAATGCCCAAGCCTTTATTGTAGAAGGACGTTGACTCATAACAGGATAAATAACGTTGTTTATGTCCTTCCAAATGGTATTTGTCTATAAGTGAATATAATAAAGCGAATGGATTTCGAACTCGCTTACAATAATGTCGCAGTCCTGCACGTTAACCACTACGCCACAGAGACTCCCCTCAGTAGCCAATGAGACCTATGCAGCAGTGGCTGAACTTGTCGTAACAACTGAAGGGAAAGCTCGACCTATTTTCCGACCAGCTAACTCTACGGCTGTTCTTCAAAAGTTATTTGACACAAACGATTCTTTGTTGTCTCTATTGTCACCAAGGACTTTTAAAAATGAGAGATGCAGAGTGACATCTTTTTAAAGTGACATTGTATCGCTTTGGCTAACATTCTTTGAAACAGCGGCCGGTGGACAGTTCTCCAAGACTACCAATCTATGGGAGGTGCTAGTCTTTCATTCTGGCAAAGTGAGCCACCCAGTCCTGATGTATCATTGCATCCTCGATGCGGCATCGCATCAATACGCGTAGCTCCAGGATTTCGTTGTTTGCGCTGAATTTGCTCCAGTTGATGTTGAGGGTGACACGGGGTCAGCATTGATGGGATCGTTTAAGGAGGCAAACGTGACGGCGATAATTCATCCAGAAATTCCGTGCCAAAGAGGAGAATGGTCAGGGCTACTGCTTTGTAGTCTTTCACTTTGTTGTCCTTCCTGGGATTGATGCAATTCCAGACGTGCTTGTAAGTCTGCCAAATGTACTATTTGCCTTCGGTTTTCCATCTCTTTGTCAATCTTAGCGGCAGAGGATAATATGGTGTTAGGTAGTTTTACTTATTTTATCTCGGTCTGTCTGTTCGATATGCGCTTTATAGAAACGATAATAGTTATTATAAATATAAATCTTCATAAAAATAGATTGATTGATTTTAACGGTACATCATCCCGTCTAGCGTTATTTTATGCTTGGAGGTTAAGAGAGTCGTGTTTATGGTTCGTTGTTATTTAGTAGTTTTTTAAAAGTGTTTTTTGTTTGTGCCCGGTCCAATAGAATACGGATTGTTTTAAACAGATCTATTTGATTAGTAGATGTGGCCGAAACAGATACAACAACTGCAGTTTAGATTGCACTCGGGATTAATTGCAATGAAGGGGTAATCCACACAAAAAATAAAGATAACTAATAATAATGAAAGTCAACAATAAAATGACTCTGTAACTGTTTACAAGGGTTTTCAACTAATTTTACGGAACTGATTTCGGAAATGTCGTCGATTTTCATTCATCTCTTAATCTTTTTTAGGGAACATATATACTGTATATCTGGCAAAATAAACACTGTGCTGACATTTTGACCAGGTGAGGCCTATGAAATTCTTCTTTCCGGATTATGTGATAGAATTAAATGGAATGTCATTGTCTGAATTTCAGAATGAAAACAAGAGGAATATTTTTTTAGAATGTTAGATTTTCTGTTTCTGCTTTGATTTGATGATTCATTTTATTTTGTATCCTTGAATATTTTCACGTGGTTTAATGATATTTGTGATGTGACAATGAATTTGAGTATTGCTGTAACTTTTTTTTCCGAGTATGACAAGACCCTTAATTTGAGTTTGTCGATGGGAAAATATACTTGAAATATAGGATGAATTTTATCAACATTCGATGATTTGTTTAAGAGTTTTCTTAAACCTTTGGCAAATTTTTAGCTCTAATTTCTTATTTCAATGTTGCTGTCTTATAATTGAGATATATTTAGATTTTTGATAAAATTTCAAAGACGATGGAAATTTTGCTTACTGAATTGACTTTGTTATATAAATCATATATGGTCATCTCTACCGATGTTTTTGTCGTGTTTGCTTTTTTTTTTTTTTTTGGACAGAAAAGTATTCATCTAATTAAGGTCATTATCAGAAAACTCAGCTTGCTTATATAAATTTGTATTTATGTTTTATTTTCATGATTTTAGAAGAAAAACAAGAAACATCACCAATTTGATGAAAAAATTATATTTTTGGAAGCATAAATAGCATTTAAAAATATTGTGGCTTTCGATAGCAAAACATCCTAACTTGCAAATCGAAAATGAATGTTTTTGTTTCAAATCAGCGCCTTTAAATTATTATAGAAAAGTTAAAATGCCTCGTTTTTAATTTCTTTTTTATTAGGCAAATGTTTTACTTTCGTAATATAATCATATGAAGCCAATATCATTCGGTACAAATTTTTAGTTTTTCTTTTTTAACTATATTCAAAATCTATTCAGAGATATTTATAGATTTTGATATTTTAAATTTTTTGTGTATATTGTTCTTCCGTAATTATTGTGAATCTCTGGACTAAAGAAATTCAACAGTAATGTATGCGACGCCAGTATTCTAGATGGCAAATTTATCAAACTATTCGGGGCCAAAATCTAGAGATGTCAAAGTTCATCACTGCTGTAGTACCCATGAGAAACTCTGTGAAAGATATGGGCGCTCTTTATAAGCACTTATTTGAGGTTTGATGGATTTAGTTTGATGCGGAAAAGTTGGATTTTCTATGAACACACAGACGCCTTTTGAGGCCTTCAACTGATATGAAGATGCCTACAGTTTTCTCCGCCCTATGAATGAAGGTTGGGAAGCCTCTGAAGAGGCCGACCAAATAAATTAAAATATAAGTAATAGAAGTCGGGAACAAACTAGAAATGCCCGTTTGTCAACTTCTTTTCATCACTCGGGCTGGAATTAGGACCAACGGCTTTCGGCCGCTGAGTAAGATAAAAAATCAAGACACTTCAAGTGGTGTTCTATGCTTGATTATAAATGAATTCAGTGCATTTTTTTAAAACAAAATTCTCTAAAATTAGTTATATTTAGAAGCAGAAAATAACAACTGATAATGGTAAAACGTTAGACTTTTATGATGAAGAAAATGTTTTTGTTTACCGGGTCCATAAATTGTGACTGCCTTTGCATGGTATAGTTATCTGTGAGCTAAGTTTGCAGACCATTATCATAGAGTTCGATTCTCATTAAGTGCCCCGTGCCACTGACTTTGTGCCAAATACAATTAAGCTTAGTAATTTACAAAGCTCTTTGCTTCGATGTGGCACAAGGCCGAATGAATGGGGCGCCCAATGAGACTCGAATTCACTCGTATAGGTTTGCTAGTCTGGCTTGCTAACCATAACACCACCAGAGGTGCCCAAATATAATTAAGCTTAGGACATGACAACTCTAAATCAAATTAGCTATCGAGAAAGGATGGACAAACGTACACTCTACTAATTTATATAGATATAAGTTTTGATTAAGTGAAAGAAAGATAGAGATGCAAAAGCAGATAGGTAGATAGATAAAGAGAGAGAAAGAGAGAGAGAGAGAGAGAGAGAGAGAGAGATTTTATCAAATGTAATTAGATATATTCATTGCTAATTGGATTTCGAACGTGAATTATTCTGATTTATTCAAGTAAATGTTTCTCTGGTGATCTCCATAAATCCTACGCGATAGAAAGACAGATAAACGTTTCAAATGCATGGAGGGAGAAAGTCAATTTGTCTCCGAGATCTTGACAACAACATCGCCACAAAAAAGAAAGAAAAAAAAGCATTAATTCACCTTAAATATCTTCAGAAGTAATAGCCAGAATATTTTGTGGGATGCCTAGTGTGGTGGTTAACGTCATAAGAAGTGAACTCTGTAACCTACATTTTTGAAACCTTGATATTACTGTTTCATTTTCGTACTAATTCTGTTGGGGAAAGAATGGATCCATTTCTTCTACCTACACTTCTTTTTATTGATGCAAAACAGTGCAGCAACGGGTCTAGAATGAAGTAAATTCTGAAATCATGCCACCAACATCACACATATAATTTGACCTGGTGTCGCATCATGTACGTGAAAGGTTGAGTGGGTTCCTTACCTGTGCACTACAGTAACTGGTATCAGAGAAGAAAAACTCGAAATTCAAATTAGTGGTGATTGAAAATAGACCCTGTGTTACATATCCAAAGAGGAGAGCAGAGTGAACACTTTAGCTTTGCGCTAATGCAACCACTCAAGAAGGAAATCACTGAATTAGAAATTGACTTTGTATCACATCCTACCTATGCTTAAAGGGTTCGGCTGAATCACATTTAACATTCAAAAATGAATTTTAAAAAAGTTTATGAAATGAATTATATATATATATATATATACACGTGGTGAATTCAATTGGAATCCACCCTACTAAAATCTAATTGTCAATGCTGGTGAATTTCAAAAATGCAATCTGGATGTGAGGACACTTTAGAAGAACAATATGCAATAAAATTATGTTTTAAACTTGGAAAAAATGCCACAGAAACTTATGGAATGCTTCAGACTGTTTTCGACCATCTTGCATGAAGCGAGCTTCAGTTTTTGAGAGGGATAAGAGATTCAAGGAAGGCAGGTAGTCTGTGAGGGATGATGAGAGGTGTGGGAGGAGTAAGGAAGTCAGAACACCAGAGTTGATTGGCCAAAGGGTTAGGGTTAGGGTTACTATGTTGAGGTTTTAAGGGAGTTCAGGAAGAGATTCCGTCGGAAGAGGCCAGCACTCTTGAAATTGGGTCAGGGGCATTTCTACCAGGACAATGCACCAGTCTACCATCCTTGTCACTGACTATTTGACCAAGATGGGCATCAAGACAGTTCCTCGGCCTCCCTATAGTCCAGAGATTGCTCTCTATGACTTTTGGGTATTCCCTAATCTCAGAGGCTGTCGTTATGAGACAATTGAAGCGATGAAAGAGGCTGTGACGAAGGTCATTGATACGCTCACACAAGAGGACTTCCACGGGGCCTTCCAGAAGTTGTTTGAACGGTAAAACATGTGCATTGCATTCGGAGGAGAATAATTCGAAGGAGACTAGAGTTTCATGTGTGTACTATCAATAAAAGTACCCATTCGAGAAAAGTCTGGAAACTTATATAATGATCCTCGTATATATATATATAAACTTTCGTTTTCGGATGACAAAACCAAAACAAAGTCCGTCTAAATGATCTTGGTTTGGAATATTAACAGAGAAGATTTCAATCGATTTTTAATATAAGCAAATTTTCCAATTCGTTTTTTAATCATTTATTTACAAAAATATATATTACAAAGAGTTACCATTAAGAACTATAACTTCTTGAAGTCTCATTCTGAATACCTGTAATTATCACGTAGTTATTGCCTCTGTTTTTGTTTGGACTTTATTATGAATAGAATATTTCGGTTTTTCAGTTGTCTGTAGCCTACATTTAACGATACAGCCTTCAGATATTTCCCCAAAGGAAGTAATCACAAAGGGGGCAAGCCAGCTACGGAATGTCATCAAGTACCGAGATAAGGCATCCTGGAAAATTTTCTCTAAGAACTTCGATTTTACGCCATAATGGGAACTAAAATTTCATGGCTGCTGTTGCTGCTGCTGTTCAGAGATATACCTCCCATCCAATTACCACAACAAGCCCCTGTGAGACATCAATTTTAAATCTGGCAAATCGTTTTACTCATAAATCCCTTTAGGATTTACAACACCTTTTCATTCTTTAAAGATTTAAAGTCACTCAGACTTCAGAGAAAAACAGTCAGTGCGGATTTAATAGACTCATAATAATAACCAAGTTGAATCTTCGGTTGCGCTCACACTGATTGCTGTAATTTTTTGAAAGTAAAGTAAAAACGAATGCTTATTATTGAGTAGTTACTTATCTAAGTGAGATTAATTCGAATATAAATTCTAAAAAGTACATTCTGATTCGGTAGACCTTGTATCTGTTGTTTAAACAAAACAGGATAAACCAACAAGACTTTAGCGGGAAATATGATTATTTGCGGAAGTGCTTAAATATTTCCAGGCTAATTTTTGATTTAGCTGATTTTTATTCAATAATAGATTAAAGAACAAGATAGATAGATAGATAGATGATCGTTTTGCTATGAAGTTCGAAGAAGTAAAAGATCAGTTTGTATGAACAATCTTAATATTTTTTATTCGCCATAGAAGCCGGTATTAGGCCATTAATTTTTTTGTTTTTACGGCTGGTGAATTAAAACTTTTATACGATTGACGGTGAATACAGTTGTTTGGTTTTATGGCATATCAACCTTTGAAGGTTATTTAATACCAAATCCATGTTTATACAAACAGTTAAATGTCAAAACTGTTCTACTTCAAACAATTCAGTTTGGCATGAGTACACATTTTAATTATCAAAAGCATTTCTACTTCAAGCTATTGAGTTTGGTCAAAGAGTTCTTATTCAACCAATTCAGTTTAGTATAAATATTGGTTTTGTTTACACATAGTTAAATGTCAAAGTAGTTATAATATCAAAACAGTTCTATTTCTAGTCAGTCAGTTTCGCACAAATAAGCAGTCTAGTTCTAACCGACCCAAAGACAGGATCCTATCAAGTGCAAACACTCCGGGCTATAGGGGACCAGGGAGCAATGGCAATGAAGGGGTACTTAGCATTCCCCAACGCTCCTGCATTACTGGAATCTTACCATCAGTTTGTTTAGAGTCATATCTAGGATACTCATTGAAGAGGTGCATTTGGTGTATTCTACAGCCACAGTCGACTGGGCAATACACAGATTTAAATGTCAAAACATTTTATTTCAGATGATTCTGTTTATTATAAGTACGCAATTTGAATGTCAGAACAGTTCTATTTCAAGCAATTCAATTTAGCATAAGTTCGCGGTTTAGTTCTGTTTAACCCACAGATAGAAGTCTATCAGGTGCTAACACTCCGAACCAGAGTGAACCTGGGAGCGATGGCAATGAAGGGGTACTCTAAATTCCCCAAAGATCCAGCATTACTGAAACCTCACAATCCGATTGTTGTCATATACAGGACACTCATTGTGGGGTCTTATCCCTCTGCAGAGATTCAGTCGGTGTATTCTACAGCCCCAGCCGACTGGGAAAATAGATAGATAGATAGATAGATAGATAGATATGAATAACCATGGATAGACTGAGAAAGACAATGAGAGATGGAAGGTTATGAAATAGATTGATACAGTGTATTTCCCAAAGTCAAGGAATTCCTGTTTCCTTCGAAGTCACAAAGATATTATTTATAAGGTGCAGAAGCAAATTCTCAAGTTGTTTTCGTTTCATACCTACTATCTAAATTCCCAAAACTTTTCGCGGTAGCTTGTATTTCAAAATTGCTACAAAATTTTATTGAAAAATTGTCGGAGACAGAAGTACGTATGAATGGAAAATTCAATAACATTGCAGGAATTATGAATGCTGACTCACGTTTTTATGTAGCCTAGCCAAGATATTTCTACCCATAATTTCGAATTGTTTTATGAAGCATTTCAGGAATTGACTCAATCCTTACAAATTTTGTAGAATGTCAAGCACTGAATCAAGTCCTACGTCTCAAAAAATCATTTGATAAAATAAAAATGAACAACAAAGAAGAAATGAATTAAAAAAAAGAAACTTTTTATTAAAATGTATTGATTATCAAAAAATATGAGCTCAACATTAAAAAAGCATTTAAAAAAAGGAAGTGATTTTTTCTTAATTGTCTGACTAAGATCTTTTTCATCATGAAGTCTCTCAGATGTTTTTTGGGTCAATCCGCACGTCCCTCTAACACCTGATACACTCATTCTAAGCGACACCAGCTTTGTCATCCATTAGCCCGGATACGACCAGTTCTTACCGGAGATTGCAGACAAAATCGCACCATAGACAGACAACATTAATAATGCTTCCCAGCGATTGGTCCCTGCTGAGTAGAGCTGCACAGTCCTTTATCTAATAGCATTCATATTTCTTTTCCTTGCTTTGTGAGGGTTACACAGAGAAAATGAATGGGACTGAAGGGGTGGGTAGAAAAAAACGTAGAAAGAAAGGGATAATAATGATTATCATTATACAGATGTAACGATGCCTCTAGGTTACTAGGGAAAACAAGGACTTTACTATTGATTTGTCAACTAGATTCCTGGGACGTGGCAATGGGGTTTGACACAGGGAAATGGGGAGGGAAGATAGAAAGGCATTAGGTTACGGTAAAGAATAGTGTGGGTAAATTTATAGAGGGAATAGTGAGTTGAGAAAATTTTTGATTGGGAGAAGAAATATAAATTAAAAGCGCGAGAAACAGATTGAGAGAGTGGACAACAGAGAAGTGATAGATAGATAGATAGATAGATAGATATGAAAAAAAATTAAATATATATACATATATAGACTGAGAGAGAAAGATAGGAACCAACTGAGCTACCTTGATAGCTAGCTAGCTAGCGAGGTACATAAATACAAACATAGATGCCTAAAAAGTGAGACCGTAAGATCACTTGTTAGATAGACAGACGCGGCACCAAACCGAAAGGAAAATTGGAAAAGATTTTGATGGAAGAAAAAAAAACAAAGATTATTGGCTAAACAATGATATTTTATGCTAGGGAGCGTGGAAATAAAGATAGAAGAGTAAATTAATTGATTTTTAAAGATTTGTGAGAAAAAAAAATTGGTTGTTTGTAAATAGAGAGATTTGCACCGAAATTTTTAAGGTGTAAGAGGGAGAGAGGAAAGACTAAGACAAAGGCAAGCAAATTTTAAGCGAGAGAGAGAGAGAGAGAGAGAGAGAGAGAGAAATGAGAAAGGGTTAAGAGAGAGATAAAAGGAATTACAACGTTCCAATGACTTAAAAAAAATGAGTGAAAATAGATTATACGATACGGGAAATAAGGGGAGGCTTAGTTAAAAAAAAACTGAGAGATGGTTAACAAGGGAAAGAGGATGAGGAGTTAAAAAACTGAGAGATGGTTAACAAGGGAAAGAGGATCAGAAGTTGAAAAACTGAGAGATGGTTAACGAGGGATGGAAAGAAGACGAGGCATCAAGTTGAGAGGAAAGGTAACAAAAATTGAAATAAAAAGGTTTAGAACGAAAACTTAAGATATTTCAGAAGAAATAAAAGTTGAAACGTCATTTCTTGAAAGAAAATCAAATAAGAATAAATTAATAAAAAAAAAGATACAAAGAGAATAGAATAATTGATTAACAGTCAATAAAAAGTAGCTAAATAGAGAGATATGAACAGAATTATATATATATATATATATATATATATATATATATATATATATATATATATATATGAATGTGTGTGTGTGTGTGTACTTAGGTACCAGTCGTTCATTTAAGTAGGTTTGATCAAATAATAAAGACACACATTCTTGATATAATATTAATACGATACTTTCAAGTATACACATAAATGCTTTGGTTTCAGCCAGAAGTTGGTAGATGAATTTACCGAAATCGTCCCGAGTGGTTTGGGACACATCATAGGCCATCATTAAGGGGTTTTGCGAATGTAAAGAATTGTATTTTTAAAAGTGTTCTTTAGATAGATAGATAGATAGATAGATAAAGAGAGAGAGTGAGAGAGAGAGAGAAAGGTGAAGATAGATAGATAGATAGAGAGATAGAGAGATAGATAGATAGAGAGAGAGAGAGAGAGAGAGAGAGTGAAGTGGAGAAATAAAGAGAAAACTAAGAGAGCTCGAAAGAACTACACACAGGCAGTAGATGAATTTACCGAAATCGTCCCGAGTGGTTTGGGACACATCATAGGCCATCATTAAGGGGTTTTGCGAATGTAAAGAATTGTATTTTTAAAAGTGTTCTTTAGAGAGATAGATAGATAGATAGATAGATAAAGAGAGAGAGAGAGAGAGAGAGAGAGAGAGTGAAGTGGAGAAATAAAGAGAAAACTAAGAGAGCTCGAAAGAACTACACACAGGCATTGGAAATCGAAGAAGCTAAAAGACTTTCCGACTTTTCGAGCAAGTGACCCCGGAAAAGGCAGGAATTAATACTCTGATCGGTAAATTTGAATTCCGAAGCTTCATTACGCTGAAAATTTGACCTGATGTCACATCCAGTCAGTAGGGGGAGGGTTTAGGTAAATACATACTCCCATGTCCACTCTGATTGGGTGTGTTATTTATTACCAATTAGGTTTCCGTTTATGGATCAAATTGAAACGTTTGAAAAATTTTAGTTTTATATAGCGATACTTGAATCCATATTCAAGTTCATTGTATTAAGAATAATTACTTGACTTTGGAATTGCTGACAAAGTATCATTATTGGTTACTTTAAACCTTAGTCCGCCATGAAACACTTGGAACCATATAATATTGCGGAAATTATTTGTATTAGGTAGGAATACTGAATCCATTTGATTTTGTGTAAATGATTTGCTATAAGAATAGGTTTTGAATCTACGATCAGTTTTTCCCCAAATTAGTCGAAGTATACAAATTTATAAATAATAATTGAAAAGAGATTGGTAAAGAGAAATGCAGGTGAAGTTTAAAAAAATACAAAGAAAAAATAAAAATAGAAATAGAAATATATAGGGAAATGAATATGAGAGTTTATATACATAAGTCCTGGCGACAACACCCCACGAGACTCCAACTATACGGACACTTGCCCCCCATCACAAAAACTATACAAGTTCGACGAACCAGACACGCAGGACACTGCTGGAGAAGCAAGGACGAGCTCATAAGCGATGTACTCCTGTGGACCCCCACACATGGATGTGCAAGAGTGGGACGACCAGCACGAACCTACATACAGCAGCTGTGTGAGGACACGGGATGCAACCCTGAAGACCTGCTGGAGGCGATGAATGATAGGGAGAAATGGCGAGAGACGGTCAGGGATATCCGCGCAGGCGGCGCGACATGATGATGATGATGATGATGATATATATATATTGTAATAGTTTGTGGTTATTGCTAGGTCACTTAGTTAGTTAATGGTGGACCAAAATATGTATTATTATTAAATAGTGCTCGATATCAATGATAGAGCTGTTATACATTTTGGAATATATATATATATATATATATATATATATATATATATATATATATATATATATATATATGAATTATGCAAAATTAAGATAGAGTGATAGAGAGATTGATTGATAGATAGATACAGGCCCAAACTGAAAGGGTAATGGGAGTAGATTTTGATGGAAGTAAAAGCCAGGGAGTGTCATGGATAAACAATGATATCTAATGTTAGGGAGTGAGGAAATAAGGATAGAAATTATGAGGCGTAAAGCGGAAGAAAAAAGTTTTGCCAACATGAAAGCAAAATAAAACGTGCATTAGAAAAAATAATCAAGAAATTTACGTCTTTAGCAACCTGATTTCGAAATGATATGAAAATTTCACTCTTCAATTTCCTTTTTATCTCTTTCATTTTTTAACTTTCTTTTCGTAGCTTTCTCTCGCCTCCACCTCATTACCCTCATCCCTCTCTCTCTCTCTCTCTCTCTCTCTCTCTCTCATTCACTGATCCTCCCTTTTGTATCTCTCAGTGTGATACTTCTCTCTTTCTCTCTCCCTCTCTCAGTCTGTCTCTCTCAACCATTTTCTTTTTTATTTCTTTGTCAATAACCTTTTCTTCTCTCTCTCTCTCTCTCTCTTTTTCTTTCTCTCTCTCTCTCTCTTTCTTTCTCTCTCTCTCTCTCTTTCGCTCGCTCTCGTTTCGATCTTAGCATTTATAACCCCGACTTCCCTTCTCTCTCGTATTTTCCTGTCCATCATTTGATTAACCCACAGACTGTTCGTAAGTAGGGCGTGAGTCATTGAATAGCAACTGAGGAGGTAGTTGCTGCAATCGACAATGATGGGGAAAGGTTAGAAGAAAAGGAATAGTCTATGAGGGTGAGTAGAGTACGGGAGCAGGGACGGTGGAGATGGATGATGATTCGGTAAGGCACGTTCCAAAGATTTGATGATCAGAAGATTTGGTTACGTTCGCCAATGGTAATAGAGTTGCAATAATAATAATAATAATAATAATGATAATAATAATAATAATAATAATAATAATAATGAAGAAGAAGAAGAACTAAAGAAAGAAAAAAATAATAAATGAACTAAGAAAATTAAAAGGTTGTAGGAAAGACAATGATAAAAAAAGACAACCGACTAAAATAAAATGGCGAAAAAAAAAGGAAGTCGAGAAACCTGAAGGATGAAAATGTAAGTGAAATAAAGAAAAAAATGAAAAAGCATGGTTGAAGATAGAGCATAAAAAATAAGACAAAGAAGAAAGAAACGGAGTGGAAAAACCTTAGAAACATTCAAAAAAAAAAAAAAAAAAGAAAAGAAAGAAAAAAGGAAGAAGTCAAAATTAGGAAACTGAAAAAGAAAAATTATCAAAGAATGTAAGAAAAGACGAAAGAACGAAAAATAGAATATAGTGTTGCAGTAAATTTAGTAAAAGAAAGAAAAAATAGAGTGAAAGAAAATGGAGTATGTGGTTTCATGTAAAACTTTCTTTTTTTTTTTTTCTTTTTTGAATGTCAAAGATTACATGTTTTACTTTGTCATGTTTGGCAAATGATTTGCTCGAAGCTTTCGGGGGAAAAAAACGAGATTAGAAGAAAAAGAATGAAAACTGATGATGTTAGGAGAAGGAAGAAAAACCGAATTGCCTCAGGAATAAAAGCAATTGCCTTGAAACTGTTGCCAAATGATAACGAGGAGAAAAGAGACTAACATTACGATAGCAAAGATAATGTCTGTCAGCATTATCAGAATTTTATTTTTCATTTTTTTTTACCCTTCATTTTTATTCTTTTATTTTATTTGTCTTTGTCTTTGTCTTTTTTCTCTTCATTTAATCTCTCTTTCTTTCTAAAGTCTCTTGATTTTCATTCAAAAAAACGTTTCCCACTTTCAATTTTAAATATCTTTTCTTTGAGTATTTATCTCTTTAAATTTTCATTATTCTTTTTCCTTTCTTTTCTTTTACTTTTTAGTTTTTCTTTCTAAAAACCTTATACTTCTTTATTTTCTTTCATCATGCTCTCTCTATCTCCCCACCTCTGTCTCTCTTTGTCTCTTTGTCTTTCTCTCTCTCTCTCTTTCTCTCTCTCTCACTTTCTCGCTGTCTTCTGTATTTTCCATCATTTTTGTCTTCTTTTTTTACGCTTCTTTATTTTCTTTTTTCTTTCTTTTAATTTGGTTTCTTTCTTTTCTTCGTTATTTTTGTTCTTTCACTCCATTTGTTTTCCTTCTCTCTTTTCTTCTTTATTTTCATTCTTTCTTTGTTTCTCCTCTTTTTTCTTTCTTTCTTTTTCTCCTTCTTTCTTTCCTTTCTTTTCTTCAATCTGTTTGATCCTTTATTTCATTTCTTTTTTTTTCCTATTCATTTCTTTTTTAAAATTTATTCTCTTCTTCCGATTTCTTTTCTTTATTCTTTTCTTTCTTATTTTATTTTCTATTTGGTTTCTTTCGTTTCTTTTTTTTAAATTATTTTTTCTTTCAACTTTTAGTTTATTTTTTCTTTCTTCTTTTTACTAGTTCTATTCTTTTTGTTCTTTTTCTTTTTTTCTGTTTTATTCTTTCTCGCCTATGTCTTTTGTTTTTCCTTTCTTTTGTTTCTTCTTTTCTTTTTGTTTCGTTATTATTATTATTATTATTATTATTATTATTATTATTATTATTATTATTATTATGTTTTTTTCTTTCTTTCTCTATTTTTTGTTTTGTTTTGGTTCCTCCATTTTTTCTTTCTTTTTCTTATTTCCAATATCCTGTCTTTCTTTACTTCTTTTTGTTTCATCTCTTCATTTGTATTTCTTTCTAATCTTTTTTCTTTTTGTTTTTTTGTTTTTTTATCATTTTTTCTTTCTTTCTTTACTGTTATATTTTACTATGCTCGGGGTGTTTTCCTATATTCATATACTAAAATAATTTTTTTTCGAAGGTGAACATACAAAAATATGATCAAGAACAAAAAATAATGGAACCCATATCCGAAGTAAGAATTTACGATATACCATGTAAGCGTAAGCAATGCTTGACAAAATAGATCTGTAAAAATTCGATAAACGTTAAGGAAAGTGCAATGAAACATAGCAGGGATTCAAAACTCAAAAAAAAAAAAAAAAAAAAAAAAAAAAAACCTAGCTTAATGTCATAGTACGCAGCAGGTACATCGCTAACTAAAACTTTGATCTCAGTAATGCGTATCTGATGCATTTTTTAAAAATTATTATGGTGAAGATAGCGAGAAAGTGCACTGATTCATGAAACTGTGACCATCAATGTATGGCCAGATTTCTATAATATATACATCATCCTCACTAAATCAAAATTCAAGGAATTTAGGATAATAAATTATATAAATAACACGTAATGAAAGGAAATTAAATAAATAAATGAGATTCGAAATTCAATCGATATCATATTTATTTGAAAAGACGTGGACATTTTTCTTCACCTTTTCTCGTTTAGATTTTGCTTGTACAGAATAAAAATGAATTTGTAGAATTGATGTTGTTTGATCGTGAGAAGTAGTGTCGGGATGCAACTGATGAAGTCAATGAAGACGACGTATAACCGCATGCGATGAGGCTCTGAGCCTTTTCAGTCTCCCGGAAAACATTGAACAAGCAAGTGCGTCCGTTCCCCCAGCTCTAAAATTGGAACCAAGATTACGTTCCAAAACTTCCTATTTAGTTTTGGGTTCTTAAAGAAAGAGCCAAGCAATTATCTGTATTTGGTGATAAACGCCCAGTCAGGGCCATACGTCTCTCCGGTACCACTTAGCAATAAAAGTTTAAGAAGCTTTTAAGAGGGCTTCAGTACCTTCTGTTCTCCAACCCTCCATAAGATGATCCCTACTTTGCTGATGTGGGCAACATGACATGGATATCAATAAAACAACGATTCTCAAACCGCAAGTGTTAACACAATAGCGATCCATAGTTATACTAAAAGTATGCAGCGTAATTTTTAAAATAATATATTAAACCCGACCCCCACTCTATGATTTAATTTGTCACTACATTGGTTTAAAGTGGCTTGCCCCAAAGAAATCATGCTTCTCGAAAGGCTGGTGCACAAATTGCTCCGATCCCATTTCATTCCCTTTTAGGTGAGCCACAGACAATGGGGAGTGAACCCTGCTCCCTCGAACTGAGACATAAGTATAATCAATAGACAATATACGGTACGATTAATTGCGAGCGTTTAAATTGTTCTATTCGGATATTACAACTGATTTCCTTCCACCATTGTTCAAAGCTCATAAAATCACGCTTAGAAACTCTGTTACTGGATATATTCATAAAACAAAGTTATCCAGTCCCAAACTTGCAAACCGTATTTACATCTACATAAACAATATTAAAACTACAGCAGGTCTAAAAAAAAGTACACAATCCTATTATCAATGGTAAAATGTGCTATTTAAAATATTAATAATGTGTTTTATAGAGAAAACCTGGAAGTTTAATACGATCTCTAGCAGAAAACTAATACCTAATAAGTCAATGTTCCATAAACGGATCAAGAGTATACGTTGAAATGTTTATTGGCTGTTCAGGGTAATAAACAACTCGACGTAGAACAAGTTCCATCTTGGGTATAAGTTTGCAGGTGGTACAAAGAATATTTGGACGATTATCAAGTACTTTTGATAATCATTTTAAATTTATGTTGGTCCTTGATCATGTAAAATTATGTCCTGGTTGATTTGAACAGCTTTAATGAAGAGGATACAGTTCTGACTCAAAACTGTAGTACCTGTTCAGGCCTCATCTATTGGCTTGAAAATTATTTGTAATATATAGATTTTGTTTTTCTTTGTATGACAACCTTTATTGGTTATTTAATCCCCAAGCCATCCTTGCAGAAGGACAATCGTGGTACCATTTGACCCACAACTAGAAGGATAATGGGTATTTGTAATGGATTGGAATACTCGAAACCGTATTACTGTGTTCAAACATATGATTACTATTATCATTAAGTAAGTATAGTAAACTGAACTAGGAAATGGAGTAGTACTCTCCCCTACACCTCTGCGTAGTAGCTAATGACAAGAGAGCCTTCGGGTCACCCTCGACTAAGGTCGCCAACTTTACTTATTGAAACCATATAATTGTGTGAAATTTATCAAGAATTGTTACTTGAAGCTGTAACTATTTACAAATAGTCATTAGTTACTCGAAATTATATAATTGCTTGTAAAAAGACTAATTTCGGCATTAGATGAACCTAAAAGATTTGATAAACCCTAAAACCAATAAATCAATAAACGTGTTGTAATAACAAAAGCAACTAAAATGAAGAACAGAAAAACAATCGTAATGAAGTCAACAATAGATTAAACAGAAATCTGTTGTGTACGTAACCGTGGCTTATTCAAGAAGAACGTACCTTCGGTTGTTCCCCGAAGGAGTTACTTCAGAAAGCGTTGCAAAAAGTTTTGAAGTTCATCTTAAGAAGGAAGCTATTCAATAAAACAATGTTCAAAAATATATTATATAAGTTCAGACATATATAAAGTCCCTGCTTACATCCAAATTCTCAAGTAATGTGTACTTAATAACAATTACATGATTTGAGACATCTCTCTTTACTGTTGAGTTTCATTGTGGCAAAAATATCGTACAGCGTGTGAAACTCGAACTTACGAACATTAGTATGACAGTTTAACTCTATACATGCGAATATTCTTTTGAATTTCTAAGCTTCGCCGACTTTAGAACATGAAAATCGAAAAATGTATTTCTTTAAATTGAGTAGTTTTATACTTGTAAAATCTCTAATTATCAATTTACATAATAAAGCCAACTTGCTCTTTCTGCAACCATGTTTGAAGGGATCCGTGTTAAAAGTATTAAAATAAAATGGGGTTTCCATTCCCCAAATAAGACGTGATGTTATGAGTTGTTTGATGTTTGAGTGCTCAGTGAGACCCCTTGCACAAACCCTGTCACTTTTTATTTAATTTTCACTTCGGGTTCGTTGATTGCAACGAAGTGACAAATTAAACAGTTCTTGCTGGGGCTGAAGGTTCAGTCGCGTGTGTCCAACAATAAATTGCCGTAGAGTGACGAAGGAACAATATTAGTGACGCCCAGGAATCAATAAACACGACGGAGGTCGAAATAAACTCATCACAGGATCAGAAGCAGAAGTTGCCAGCTGCCAGAAATGGTTTGGCACCATAAAAGATGTTGATTCCCACCTTTTTACTTTGCCAGGATTGTCATTTACTAAACTAATTTTAATTTGCCTCAGGGCAAGAAGCATCGGATATTCAGTGAGAATCGAACTCACTAACAATATTATGCTACACAGCACAAAGCAAGGTTTTTTTCATTTAATTCATTTGGGCCATTGTCTTTATCTTTATTGATATATTCACAACGTTATTCGACCTTATTCAGGAGTTTCAAGTCGAAATCGGGCGCCTACGCGGAAATTTAAACTGAAACCTTAATTCAATTCATGGGGGTAGATCAAATTCCTTTAACAATAAAATATAATGGATATAGGCGTTTGGTTAAAGAGCTTCTAAGTGAAATCATCTAGAGGTTACAGGTTCAATCCCAACAACCAGTAAATAACAAGGAATGCTTATTTGAGCTTAACACTTTTACCCGCTTATGTTTATTAAGCCTCATCTCAGAAATTTAGTTAGATAATACTAATAGAGGTGCCCTTCTGCTTTGCCAGAATAAGATGTAATGGAGGAGAGTGCGTTGAGGGAGAATTTGGTGACAACCCCCGAAAAAGTATTCAAAAATGTCCATCTTTCCTTTATTCCACCCTGTCAATAAGTTTTAGAAAACGCTACATGTATCATCTGTAGAGGGGCAAAGACCACCCCCAAAAGAGGTATCCTGGCTACGACAGAGAAACTGCAGCAAATGTTGGGGCTCCACTGTCAGGCATCTGGGGAGTATTCACTGCTATTACCCCCAAAGTCTACTTAACTGGAGTGGTAGTACCTGATAGATTCCCATCAATTGGTCAAATAAATTTGTTTAAAATTATTTGTATTCAATACGAATGCTTGATGCAATATGATTATAAAATGATTTGCATTTAGAATCGTTACTTGAAGTTATAACTGTTTACAAATGATTATTATAAATTAATTAAAACGCTATAACTGTGCAAACCATTAAATAGAAATATTTACTTGAAACCTTATAATTATTAATATTTCATAGGAATACTTAAAACCATAAACTGTGTGCAATAATTCTTAAGAATTCAGCTGCACAAAAAATTTAAATAGAAATATAAAATAAAGGCAAAATTTCTTTTTTCATACGTAAATATTTACCGAATTGCTTGTATGTCTGATTATCAGTCTATCTGTGTTTTAACACACACACACACACACACACACACACACACACACACACACACACACACATATATATATATATATATATAAGTAAGTAAAGCTGATGACCATAGTCAAGGGTGACCTGAAGGGTCCCTTTTCAATAGCGACTACACCAAGGTGTAAGAGCGGGTACAACTCCATTCCCTGGATTGCTCCACTTTAGCCTAGATCCTTACCTTATAGTACTGAGTGCTTAGCAAGGCAGCAGTAAGTACTTTTTTGAGTCTTTTGTATGACTCGACCTGGGATTAAACGCTGGTCTACCGGACCATTGGCAAACGCTCTAATCATTAGGCCATATATATAGACTCATAGACACACAGTGAAAAACAAAAGTAATAAGACAAATAGAAATATATTCTTTAATTAATCCTTTTTTCATTATTCTCAACTAATTTTGATCTTGGGCTATTACCAGGAGATTTTTTTTTTGTGAAGAAAATATTTATTTAAAAATTTAAGGAATAGTTTTTAAAAGAGTTGATATGCAATAAGTGAAGAGACAAAAAATAATTAGTCACGTGGCTCATTAAGTCCTTGAATGAAAATATTTTTTCATATCTTAGTGTCTAATTTTTATCTTGTACATATCTATCTATTCATCAGTCAATCATTCTATGAGTTCTATGGATGAGGTTGATTGCGTTCAACTTCGTTCTAAGGCTTTTAGAAAAGATGAGATCTGTACCCTACCACGAATTAATAAGTAAATTGCAGTACAATTTGGTTTCTCTAAACTTAATCATGCAAATGGTCTTGGAAGAAGGAAAATTTTGAACACAAATCAATAATACTCCGCAGAAAAAGTGACCTTTTGTCATACCTCCCAGAAATAAAGGGTTGAATAAATATATGATAATCTAATTTTTGTCTTAGTTTTTTTCTGACCTTACAATACTTGTATTTGTCACATCTGTTTGTATGTATTATTTTTTATTGGATTGAAAATGTTCATTTATAATCAATGTACTGAGTACAGAGTTAGGGTAATTTACTAAGCTTTTTGCTTAGATGCGGCACAAGGCCATATAAATGGGGGACCTATGAGACTTGAACTCACTAGTGTGAGTACAGAGTTAGGCCCAGGTCAGAAAAATGTTATAAAATTAGCAATCAACATGAAATAATTTAAATTGACAAGTCTTGAACGTGGATCTGAGTTAAAAGGTAGAAAAACATGACAGCCAACTATGATTAAAAAGTATCAAAACTGAATTTTTATTTCTTTTAATTATTTTTAATAACAAATTTAAATCAGTATGTTTATGCGAGCAATTTTAAAGAAATGATGATGGCTAAGTGGCTATAGAGCAGTCTAGATATTCAAGCGAAATCTAGATGTCTCCGGACCAAAGAAACATTTCGAAACAATTAAACTGTTCTTGATATTTTTAAATTGAACTTTTTTTTTAAGGAAGGATTTTGTAAATTCAGCATATGCACTCATCCTAATTTAATCCGGTTTAGTCTTTTTCTAAATTGAACACCCCACCTACACACACATAGTATATATATATATATATATATATATATATATATATATATATATATATATACATTAATGAAAAAAGGCATAAATTACAACCATATAAAAAAAGGAGATTTATAAGTGCATCAACTTCTTGACTCCACGTTGGAATGAAACATCTGGATGAAAAAAGAGACTATTTAGCGGAAAAGTAGTTACATTTATCTTTTATTTCTTAAAACACAGAACACACACACACGTATATATATATATATACATATATATATGTGTGTGTGTGTGTGTATGTGGTGGGGTTAAACAGTTTAAAATCTTTTTCTAACTCAAAAAACCGATCAAATACTTGTGTTATCAGATTTTTATTTTTCTCCCTCTTTTTGCATTTGGTACTGATTCATGCGGTCTTCTATTGCATTGTACGAAGTGAATTATTCGATTCTTCGTTCATTTACTCCAAAGTTTCATCTGGGGATTGTATCTTTATTACATGAAAATTTTGTCATGGAACCAAAATAATGAGAGACGAGCCTAAATTCTTATATATATATATATATATATATATATATATATATATATATCACATGTCTGCCACACTGATGAGTTTTAATATAGCGAAACAGTCTGTCTGTGGATGAAAATGAATGTGCTCCCTAGCTGTTGAGCACTCACGCGAAGGAATTAGCCGTTGCCACTCAAGTAATGTAAAGCTCTTCTGATGATTTGAGCACTCCGGTTTCTGTTAGCGTAATTGTAAACAAAAGCAATACATATAAGTAAAATTCTCTCGAGGCTGTGAGGTTATATTATTAGGTTGACGTAATGTTGGCTGAGTTTTGATCCCAGCATGAGGCATGACGCGTGTCTAGCTTCACCGATGAGTTATGAGCTTCACCGATGAGTTATGTGTGATACAACTAAACAGTCTGTCAATGAATGGATAATATATACATGTATTGGATGTTTGGATGATTGAATTAAAGACCAATCTACAAATTAAGCCAATTTTATCCCCCTAAATTGAGTGAAGTGTTTGTGGAAAAACAGAAGTTACAAAGTATTTTATATCAAGGAAAGATGATTTTTATCATTAAGTGTTTTCGAGCTATTGTCTTAATCTTTATTGTTATTTCCACAACGTTTTTACCGATATGTTCTCCTGCGTTCTTCAGGTGTTTGTCAAACTCGGGAACCAACACGGATCTTCGAACTACGTCTTTTATTGAATCCACGGAGGTCGCCTTTTCTGATTACGTTTGCCATAACCGGGTACAAGTGTTAAGTATACCTGAATTATTACTCGCTTGCAGTCAGGATTGAACCAGCAACCTCCCGATGATTATCTCCGTAGAAGCTTATGGAACCAACGCCTATAACCGTTGCGCTATGTGTCCTGCTGGACACTGCGTAACGGTTACAGGAGACTTCCGTAGATTCAATAAAGGACGTAGTTCAAAGTTCCGTGTAGTTTCCTGAGTTCGACAAACACCTGAAGAAGGCCAGAGGACATATCGGCCGAAACGTTGTGGAAATGACAATAAAGACGAAGATAATAGTCCGAAAAATCATAAAGCTTCGTCTCAGAAATTTAGACAAAAGATGATAAGATTTTGAGCGTAAATATTCTCCAATATTCACATTACAAGAAAGAAAAGTTAATGCATTCAATGCAGCAGTTTGCATTGTGTAACTCTAGTAGATATATTGTGTGTGTCGAAATGTTTCTTGTATGAGCATGTCACTTTGTAGGAAAGAAAGTCTATACGCTAGTGTGTAAGCGAATGCAGATAAAAAATCATCAGCAAGGGAAAACTGAAACAGTTACATGTGCAAATGTAGATTAAGTATATTTTAATTCATTATAGAATAATTAAGCGATGTTGGAAAAAGATGAATTCTTGAAGGAACAGAATGTTAAATTTTCTTTCTAAAAGAATAAAGTGGAACGTTTTCAGGGTGTTTTTTTACAGAATGAATCCATAAATCTAGTAAAGATATATCTATTTCATTATTTATTCAGTCAGCTCAAAATCAGATTTTTAAACAGTTGATTGATCTATAATTCTAATTGGTTAAAAATAATCTAGGAGGGAAAACATTTCTTAAATTGTTTAGGGATTTGATCCTTCAAATTTTGCGTGGTAGGTCAAATAATGTCGTCGGCAAAATTTCAAAGAATTGTTTTTTAAAGCGTGTAAGCGCCGATTAGTCAATAAAAGCAAAAATACGGATACAAATTTACAGTTTTTCAAGCTTATTTTTTCACAAAAATTACCTCTTTTTTGAATCGAAATCAGATGGTTATATATATATATATATATATATATATATATATATATATATATATATATATATTTATATATATATATATCAGAAAGACCAGCTTTCCATATCTTTGATATACTGTCAATAGCGTCCACGTCTTCGCTAGGCGTATTGTGATTTAAAGTTCAGTTGATAACATATTGTTTCCTTGGTATGTGAACTGGTCAACTCATTTACTAATTTTTTAGCTACATCTTCATAGTTGTGGCAGTTTCTCAACTACTGTATGGATGCAGCACCTAGATGCTGACGAAACGCATTGAGAAAAAGCTAAATGAGAAATACTCAAAAATGCTACGCTATGTTTAGAACAAATTCCAGAAGCAATACCCAACAAAACAGCAGCTGAAAGGGTCATTTACTTCTCATCTCATAAACTATCCAAGTAAGACCAACAGAACACCCTGATCTCTACACCTGGACGCGCTAGTGTGGGCCTAGCAGAAATTACTTACATACATAAGCTCTATGTGGACATTGGATCCTGACCGGAGGATATGCCAAATGTGATAGACGATAGGGATGGATGACAAGCGAGTTTCATGAAACACAGTGCTCTCATGACAACTTGATGATCATGATATATATATATATATATATATATATATATATATATATATATATATATATATATTCGTCTTTTCATTGATATCAATCCTCTTAGACTTTTGAAATCTATCTTTGTGTGTTTATAGAATATACATGCCAATCCTGCAGATTTTTTGGCACCTTCTTCCAATCGAACAATAGATGTTTTTTTCTTCTTTTAGTGTATGTGAAACCGTAAATATCGTGACCAAACTCTTTCGTCCAGTCCATGTTAATGGAATTCTTTTCTGAAGTAACGAAAACGTCAAGTGAAGGGGAAAATATAAGATGGACAAAAAGGATTAGATAAAGCAAAGAAGTGGGTGAAAAAAGAAATTTGGAATCTATAAAATGTTTACAGGTGAAGCGTATATCGGAGAGGAACTGTTTTTATGATGTGCCTAATGGTGGGTCTTAGCTAAGTCATGTGATTTCTTTTATTACTCTTAATCCCTCGTATCAAAATAATCGGCGTTTGCATTGTGTCAAAGTATATATCGAGTAAAGTTAATCTGGCACAAGGCCAAAATGAGGAAAATGGTAATTTGGTGTTTATGCATCGCATTAATGTAATTGTTTTTTTTCTTTCATTTTGTGTTCCCACAAAGCGTTTTCTTTTTTGTTTTTACACGCATACAAAGATTATACTTAGACGAACACACACACACACACACACACACTCACACACACACACATATGCGTATTATTGAAATGTTATATTCATTAAAAATAGTCGTCTTTGCATTTTTATTGCAACCAGTTCCTATTAATATAAGCAACTCCGAAACTTCTCTTTTTATGAGTCTACGTGGTCGTAATCTATTTCATATCCTTAACTATACATATATACATGAAAATGTACTGAGACAAAAAATTAAACGGTATTCAGAGAATTATGTTATTTATAAACTATTCTCCGGCATCAATTTTCTTGGGGGGGTGTCCTCGTGGTGTAATGGTTAAAGCGATAGACTGCGAAGTCGTAGTAAGCGAGTTCGTACTCCAGTCGCGCTATTACGTTCACTTTCGGGCAAATACCCTTGGAAAAGGTATGAACCCAGCTATGGGTTAAATAGTATCACCACTGTTCTAGGAGAATAGATTTGGCATTAAATAACCTACAAAGATTGATATGCCATTAAATATAGAAACCTAACCTAACTAACATCAAATATTTCGCTTTATAAACACTATTTTTAAAGTAATTTACATGCCCTGAAAAGGCTTAAAAACCGAAAAGCTTGACACAGAGAAATGTTTCCACAAATAAAAATTATTGATTTTTCATCTGAATACATTTTCATAAAAAAGATTTATCTCCAGTTCATACACGCACACACACAGACACACATATATGTATATACATATATATATATATATTTCAATATGAATTGGTCCAGGGAGAGATTTGCATTTTTTAGAATTATCTACTTTGTTCGAATCTAGGTGTATGTTTCCAGCTTGTTGTTTCGTCGGAGAACTTTCATTGCCTTGTGGAAACATACATGAATGCAAGAAGAAAATAAATGATTCTAAAAAATACAAATCTTTTAGTGGGCCTATTTATTTTGAAATATATACTAATTCTCTCTTTGGACCAACAACAAAAAAGAATATATATATATATATATATATATATATATATATATATATATATATATATGCGTGTGTATGTGTGTATTTATGATCTGAGGAAAATAATTTAGGGTTTAGACTGTTAAGTGGTAATCCTAAGTAAACTGGAATCTCCACTTGAGGGCTCACTGTCAATGGCTATCGAATATATAATTAATATCAGATTAAAAATATATCGAAACTCACATGCAGAGCAAAAACATGTTTTAAATATATTTAACAGAAAAAATTAAATTCTGTGGTTCCATTACAGATTTATTTCGAGTAAGATGACAATCGTCAGATGGAGATAATACATTTGAGTATGGAATATAATGTACACTTCACTACATTGTTTCTGGCTAGATGCGAAAAGAAAGGCTTTCTAATAAATTGAGCACTCTCGTATCCAGTAAGACAAAATGTGAACAAACGGAAGCTAGTGCTTTATAATCGCCGAGCTGACGTAGTTGATATGCAATGAAATAGTATGTCTGTCGATGACAATATATATATATATATATATGTGTGTGTGTGTGTGTGTGTGTGTGTGTGTGTGTGTGTGAGAGAAGACAATACGAGCAAATAAATTGACATGTTTACTATTGACAATTTTTTACCATGAATGAACATCACAATTTCCGTTGTCGCACGTGTGTGTGTGCGCGCGAATCCGAGTAGAAATAGTTTATCAGAGGAATAAACTTAAGATGTTATGACATTTTCCATTCATATCGACAAGGGAATCATATTTTTAGATCTATAACTCGAATTTTTAGATCTATAAATTCGAATTATTAACAGATTCAGTATCTGTTAATAATTCGAATTTTGTTAGAATTGAGATATCAGTAAGTTTTCCTTTTTTATATAAACGTATGCTGTTTTACATTTGATAATAGTATTTCAATGCTAAGGAGATCATAATTGAGTTAATCCTAACAGTATCCGTTTTAATTATATAATTTTCCACATGTGATATAAAAATCCTAGTATTTTTGTCTAAGAAAAAAAGCATTAGAAAACTCATTATGTTAGCAGACTGAACTGAAACCACTCAGGATTTCCGAAGTTTTGTAGAAATTAATATTCTTTTTGATTGGGTCAAGTTAGTATCAGCAGTAGTTTGAAAATAGCATTAATTTCCAAAATAGGAGTTCACCCGTTATTAGTTTCTTTTTCCCACGGAAAATACTTACATCCAATAGATTTACGGTCATGATAAGACTAATTTGAAATAAAGAAAATCTTATGAATATATGATATCATAACAAAAGCATATTTGCAGAATTCTGAGTAAAATATAGTGCTTAACTTCACAATCCAAACAGCGATAAGATATCATATTAGAAGTAAACTGTGGCCCATAACTTAGTAAACTAACCCATTTTTTAAAGCTAAGTTTCTTCTCAACTAGTGGATTCTTTGTTTGGGAGTTCTTTTGTAATTTTTACTCATTCATTTTCTTGCCTTACAAGAAGAAAAAAGATTAATTCTCAAGAATAATTACTCCTGATGAAGAATTGCTCCTTATGGAGTTAGGTATTTGAAAGATTCCGTTAGCTCACAGACGCATCTCAAATCGAAGGGTAAATTGAACCAAGCTTAATTTCCGCTTCTTACATCTATGACAGGCTCCTTTGTTTGTCTTAATGTGCAATTTCCTTGCGCAGCGCTTTCTTTACACACGCACCACACACACGCAAAATGAGGCATACACTTTCATAAACGTGTACCCATTATCAGGAAGATCGGGATGCACAAGAATCTACACACCTTTCTGCAATCTTTAACTAATTTACACACTTCTATAAAAAATCCTAGCCACTGTATTATTACACACACACACACACACACACACACACACACACACACACACACACACACACACACACATACACACACACACAGTTCAAACACATATGCACCCAGTACACACACACACACACACACACACACACACACACACACACACATATATATATATACATGTACGCAATGAATATATATATGTGTGTCACGAGCATGATACGTCGCAAGGACATTTTTAAGCGGATTAAAGCTGATTTGTATCCAGAATTTTCCTTCTAGACTAGTTGCCTTAAAAAATCTATGATACCCAGTCAGGCCTTCTATTTGCCCAGAACTAGTTTGAGAGATGAAGGGAAGCATTCATGCCCTTTTAAATGGGTATTAGCATGGAGTGAAATGCAAACAAACTCATCTAGGTCTTGATTCCATTTCTTATGACGATAACTCTTATATATATATATATATATATATATATATATATATATATATATATATATATATATATATATACGTGTGTGTGCGTGTGCATGTGTGTGTGCGTGTGTGTGTGTGTCTTAATTCGATATACATGCATCTATACAATAGTTATTTAGAAGAAAAAACTTATGAAAATTCATAGTGGCATATCGATTCAATACATTTCTATAAGTCTTTCCAAGATCAGCAACGTATTCCCCCATTTAATCACTAAGTGAACCTTTCTGCTAACAGTAACTATATAATGATCTCCCGGCCCCGAGTGTATTTACTCAATGATCATCGCACTTATTTCATTGCTTATTATATGCAAGGATGATTTATTTTCTTCTATTCCAGGTTGAGTTGACCTAACAACGGTTAGATTGAAACACACGTAGAAATCTAACAAATACATGCAAACACCAGCGTACAGACACCAACGATCGAATTTACCCGAATTTAAGCATTTACTGTGTACAGCAAAATGTTTACTTTCTCAAGTAATACACTCTTGAAGCCTCTCCATAAAGTTAATAGAGGATCCAGTAGAATGGTCTCTCGTCCTTAGAAAGGGAATAAAAAAGAACGAGAGAGATCCTATTCAAAACTAAATCTTACAGTAAAAAATATAAGAAATAGGCAAACAATATTTGCCACTTTTTTGTTATTTTTGTAACTTTGTTTTGAAGATTCTATCGACTTAGACTTTGACCTCTCGAGCTTTCCAAATAATGAAGCCTCATCCTGAAGTTAATACAGGGTCAGGCTAAATGAGCTTTAAGGTTTGGAAAATAAATTTGAAAAAGACAAATTAGATCCCATTCAAATAATGTTCTTTATTAGAAGAACACTTGTTACCATGTCTTCCTTTTTTGGCATTGTATTCTCTTTGTTTTAAATGTTACATCATCTACATGCTTCACGAACGATATACCCATGAAGCCACAACTTGATTTTCTTCAGTGCTCGTCGTGTCATAGCTCCTGCTATTTCTGCGATTTTATCACGAATAAAATATTTTCTTCAGTTTAAAATTTCAGACTTCCAGTGTCCCAAATGGGAGTAATCACGAGAAGATAACGCAAGCAAACAAAATAACTGATACGTTGCCTTTTTACAGTGGCCATTTTTGTAATTAAGCTTTAATTACAAACGCATGATATTCCCCATTCCACTCCATATTGGTTTGATTACTGCAGCTCAAAGACATAGCTACTCATAGCTTTTTAGAAAAGTCAACTACAAATATATTCAACTACTAGCACTTGACTATTGCACCAGCTCAAGAGAAAATTCGGCCTGATGCTGTATTAAAAGGTAAACGTTTTAGTTTACATACACGTACCAGGCTATAAAGGCGTCTGGAACAACACGAAAACTGGTATTCAGTTTATCAATACATGAGCACAGTGTTTGTTATACGCAGAACTATTCTCAGTATTTGCAAATGCAGTTCTACGTTAATGCTCCTATGCACAAAACAGACCCTAATCTATGTTTTCTAAAAAGACAAAAACGACAAATAACAAATTTGTCTGCTGGATCCCTTAATGCAAGAAGATGTAAGTGCATTATCTATGCATATTTGAGAAGGGGAGAGCATTGGTGACTCTCTTCTCTCTTGATGTATAATTCAGACTTGGGTGTCGCTTTTCCTGAGTGTGCGTGCTTAAGTGTGTGGAGTGGGGTACAGCGCTCGTCAGACTGTGTCACAGCAGAAAAGGGCAGGGGAAACAAGGCGCAGGGGACTTGAAGAGATTGGGAGGGTTCACTGGGGTGGAGGTATAAGAAGTCATGGAGGGAGGCAGCGTAGTTTATTAACATTCGTAAGAGAATAACTAAAATAACTAACATTTGTAGCGTGCCAAAATCCCGGCAAGCAACGAAAACACAAAATATATGTAAAACTATATTATTCACCGAAAAAAAAAAGAAGAGACGATTCTTCATCAAATGTTTATGATTATTATATAAATGTAGATTGCGTTTGATATTCAAATGTATCCTTAAATTTGGAAATACATAAAATCATAAGGTATATATATATATATATATATATATATATATATATATATATATATATATATATATATAAATATACATTTGTGTGTGTGTGTGTGTGTGTGTGTGTTTGAGAGAGAGAGAGAGAAAGAGAGAGTGTGTGTGTGTGTGTGTGTGTATGTGTGAGAGAGAGAGTGTGTGTGTGTGTGAGTGCATGTGTGCGGGTGTGTTTGTGCGTGTGTATGTGTGTGTATGTGTGTAAGTTGAACCAAAGTGAAAAGACGAATCAGTATATTTCTTTTATGCTTTTTTTTTATTGTCCTCAACTATTTTTGATGACCATTGTTCATCGACATGAGAGGTTTTCATTTTGAAGAAAAATTTTTTTTTAGAAAAATTTTGAATAGATGTTCAAAGAGTTGATATGCTATAAAAGAAGTGATGAAGAAATGAACTAATGGCGTGCCATATTCATTTATTGAATAAAAATGACGTAACTTTGTGTATTCATGTAAAGGAGATGCAATGACATTTGTATCTAATTTTCCCATGAAAATATTTTATTGTATGGCATGTGCTTTATGTGCTTGCATTATTGTTTTTTTTTAATTCGGTTTAACTTCTTTTATATTTTATTTTTAATTTAAATATATTATATTTATTTCAGATATATATTACTTTTTTCACGCCTTTTTATTTTGATATAGCAAACATTACTGAGTTACGAAATATTAAACATGATGACGTTCGCTGTAATTAAGACAAAAAAAAGTACTCTCGTGGCAAATTTTACGTGGGCTGAAATGATGTAAAGCGAGTGAATATATATATATATATATATATATATATATATATATATATATATATAAGTGTGTGTGTGTGTGTGTGTGTGTTTGGGTACTGATTGTCGGAGAAGTGAAAATGAAATCAGTTAACGGATTTCAAATTACGAACGAGATTTTTTTTTGCGTATCTCTTTTCGCTAATGTTCTTGAGAAAGGAAGGGATCAATATTTTTCCTGTTTTGAGCTATGGATAAACCATTGAGCAAAATAGAATATGTCCAGTTATAATTGTTAGAGCAGAATGGAATATCCAAGCTTTGTAGAACTCACGGTCAAAATGAACAAAAACTATGAATTCATATTCCCTCGCATACGTCAAGTATCATTGTGGCAATTTAAAACCCATTTCTCCACATTTCTAAAAGAACATGGGCAACAGCTGATTTTTTTAAAACAGGAAATAGGCAAAAACATGTGTTATATACACAATGAGATTTGAAATTTTGTGTAGTTAATTGTGAGTTTAATTTATTCCAATTATTCGATGACTTTACTGAGTCTTTTTTAAAATATTGTTAATAGATTGTTCATCTAATTTAAAATTTTTATGCAGTTGATTCCTGAGGTAGAATTTAATTGTGTTATTTTATTGCCATTGTTTTTTTTTTTTAGTGGATGTTACCAAGATTTGCTCATCGACTAATTTATTGAATAAACAATTGGTAATTTAGAAATGTTTTATTTTTGTAAATTCTTTGTAAAATATTATCTTTGATGAGGTAATGAAAAAAGGTTTTATGGATTTGTTTTTTTCTAAGAGATATTTTGGAGGACTTTACTATGGTAGTTGAGAAGTCAGCAGTATAGCTAGCATACTTTTGAAGCAAATTAAATTCATCACCTACAACACCAAATTAAAATCATTAAATTTCATTTTTAAAAGATATACACGAGTTTCGTTCAAAAGGTTTTAAATCTTACCCAGAAAGAAGAGATGTAGCTGATAAATTTTATTGTGCTAACACACTATCACGTAGTATAAAACTCCCAAAAATTAATTCTGATAGGTGTCTTTATTTGTTGCAGGAACAAAGGTAAAAGGTGTGGGACAAACGAAAAAGTGGAAAAAGCTTAGAAGTTTTTGAATTCAATTTATATATATATATATATATATATATATATATATATATATATATATATATGATTCGGGATCATTTGGCTTAGTTTCTTTTTTTAATAGCATATCAAATTTCTGAGGCTATTTTATACAAAAGCCATCCTTGTAGAAGAATAGTGCTAACACTATTTCACCGATAGCTAGGGATAAGTGGGTTCAAACTTTTTTCATGTGAAGAGAATAGTGCAACTGAACTTCGAAGTCACTCACTCTGATGTCGCAGTCCAAAAAGTTAGCTACTACACAACAGAGACTACATACATATATTTATGGAGTCTCCGTCGTGTATATCCTGTTAACATTGAGAATTCGTGCGACAGCCAAACCATCCATTCTAGAACATGAGATATTCTCTCGTTTACAAACTAAATTATCTAAAAATATATTTCAAAATAATTATACAGAATAGTTTCTTGTCTTAGGTACTTCCAATTAAATTCATGTATTCTAAGCCTATTTAGAAAGTTGGAACTTTTGAAAAGAAGAAATTTAATTCCATCAAAAAATAGCAAATATTTCAGTCTAGCATCATCGACTGTACAGTCCTATTTTAAGCAAGATCGTATTATCTTCACATTCAATGACTTACCTCTGAAATTAGAATAGTTCACTTACCTCGGTAACAGTATCTCATCAACTGAAAGAAAGTTATGGTCTTCTATCGACAAGTTAACAACCATATGGTAATCTTATCCAAAGAAAATAAAACGGAAATTCTTCCGAACTCAAACCGTATCAGTACTATTGTATGACTGGATCACCAGAACACTAACAAGCGCTTGGGGAAAAATCTTGATGGGAAAGATAAAAGGATGTTGCGTTCTGTTTTGAACAGATCCTAGAAGCAGAAACCCACAAAACAGCAGATACAAACTCATAAGTGAACTTTTTCTATTAGCTCCCCTACCAGAGTTGAGCGACTAGCAAAGACTTTTATTACATAGTTCTTTGCGAAATACTTGAAGTTGAAGAGGAGCTTTTGTTGTTGTGGTTATTGTTATTGGCAGTGAACACGGTGAACCAATTTCAAATCTTGGACGAGGCTTTTGCATTTCACAAGAAGTGAAAGGTATGCATCCGATTATTCTCCTTGTAGCAATGAGAAAATATTTAGTAGACTAGGATTTTTACCATCGCAGTCAGTCAAAAAGCAAAATCCTGAATTCAAACCTATTAAACTACGCTTAAAAATTGACCTTGTATGCGCCCTCTCCGTGGCGGAGGGGTTGGGTAAATACATTTTTCCTTTTATAGAATTCAGTAAATAGGATAGATCCGAATGCAAAGTAATTAGTAAAGTCCCATTTTATTAGCTTTTAAAATGGTCTAAATTCATGATCATCATAATCTATTTAGAATACCAGTCATATTCACATTGTAAAATCGATAATCAGATCCTTGAGTAGATGGTGATTGTTTTCGTTAATTTGTAAAGATCGTAAGTGATCTCCTTCCATTCTTACCGAAGTGGTAACAAGCAGAGCCGAAATTAACAAAAATGTAAATATTTCAGCGTTTATTGTTCCAACATTTAAAATTTCTATTCAATTATTATTTTTTAAACTTTTATTATTTGTAGCAAAGATAAATATAACAAAATTCCATTGTTAAATAGAAATTGTAAAATGAGCAATAGCGTGTGGAGCAGGTTCTAGAAAGTGTGGATTTTCATTGGAAAAGAAATTTAATATTAGATTTTAATAGATCACTTTTATTTCACAACATGAGAACAAATACTTGAAAAATAGATGATAAAAATAAATGTATAAATAGATAAAATTTAGAATGGACATCATATTATATTAAGTACCGTTATGATCTGATGCATCAAACATCAACTAGAAAAAGAAATGTACAACAAAAATGCATTCATAATTCTGGTCATATTCAAGGCAAAAGAGAAGAATACAAATTAAATAGAGTTAAAAGAAATAACACCAAAGTACAAAATGTAAAAAGAACATTCATCATATTACCAATGGACGCTATAACAAGCGTCGCGAAAATCTCTCACCATCTTATGATAAATATATAGTAATTTCAAAACAGTATAATCAAAAATCAAATATAATCAAAAAACACAAAACAGATTCTCCATCCGACACAGGAATTTAACTAACAGCCTGAAAATAATACCAAAAATACAACGGCAAAACCTCCTCAAGCATAAAGGAAAGAGCAAAACGAATATTAAAAGTACTTAACAATGATCAACACGCTGAATATCATAGAAAATCATAGCAGAACTTTGGACCAAAAACGTTGACTTAAATAATGCGTCTCGAATTATGAAAAAAACGACGTTTTAAATGTGTAGACAATGAACTCATCACCGAATCTACTACCGTCAAAATACGGCCAGTTTTCAATAACATTCACCCCGTCCTTACCAAATTAATGGACAAAGAATGTGGGATAGTAAGGACAGATACAAAATGAATCAATAAAACAAAATAATGTCAATGAATAATTGCAAAAATATCACCGACATACTATTTTGGTGATGTGGGTGTCTCGAAGAACAATTGGTGAAAAAGAAACAATTGGTGGAGAATAAACAATTGGTGAAAAAGAAACAATTTGTGAAGAAGAAACAACTGGGGAAAAAGAAAGAGTTGGCGAAGAAAAAAATAGTGAAAAAGAAACAATTGATGGAGAAGAAACAATTCGATAAAAAGAAACAATTGGTGAAGAAGAAACAATTGGTGAAGACGTAAAGTGGACGATCAGATGAAAAAAGCAAAAGTCACAATGTAATGACTTTCCGCTGAACCGGTCTAAAAGATATGAAATGGTGTATATAAATCGAACTGGTGTAACAAATCTTAATCAGAAATATAGGTTGATACTAATTGCACTTCCCGTAACTCATTAACTTACTCTTTTAAAAAATTCTCGCCTCTCGTGTGGGAGCGTCTCACCTACTACGAGAGTTCTTGTGATTGTCACTTTGCACAAAAGTTAAAGAGATTTTCCATTTACTGTGGAGACGCCGCCTTCCAAGCAGCAGTCGTCAATACTGCTTATGGATGCACAACATGCTTGCTTAGCCAGGGTATGAATAGAAAGCTTGACGGCAATTGCACAAGAATACTGCGAGCTGTATTGAACAAATCCTGGAGGAAGCATCCCACAAAGCAGCTACTGTACTGATACATAGTACTCATCTCGAAAAGAATCCAAACTAAACGAGGAAGACATGCGGGTCACAGCAGGAGAGTTAAGGGCGAGCTCATTAGTGATATACTCCTGTGGACCCTTCAATCGGAGGAGCAAGGGAAGCTAAAGCTTATCTACAACAGCTCTGCACTGATACAGGATTTAGCATGGAGGACAAGCCGATAGCGATGGATGATAGGGACGAGTGGCAGGAGAGGGTCAGGGAAATCTGTGCCAGTGGCATGCGATGATGTTTATATATCTTTTATTGAGACAGAAAAATTTTCGTAATCATTTCCTGTTCTGTTGAAATGATGCTGTTCTTGATAGAAAAATTGATACTGTTGTAGCCTGAAAATTCTAATTTTGTTTTTTTAGTGAATAGGCAACATTATTCTTTAAACGAGTCAGACCTCATTTGTTAGCAGAGTTAAAAAGTGTCAATTTTTTTATATCTAGCACTAACACCGGCTCATTGGTCTTGTGGGGTGAGTGTTCGCCAATGTTCCGGGAGACCGACGTTCAATCTTAGGTCGAGTCATACCAAAGACTTTAAAAAATGGTACTTGATACCTCCTTGTTTAACACTCAGCATTATAAGGTACGTATCAAGGGTAAAGTGGAGCAATCCAGCGAAAGGAGTAGCGCCCTCCCCTTCACCTCGGTGTAGTAGGTATTGAAAAGGGAGCCTTCGGGTTGCCCTCGACCACTGTCGCCAACTTTACTTACTTTACACTAATAGTTCTATTTGCATACAGTTAAATGATTTTAAGCTTTGCTATTTATTGTTTACTCACAATTTAATAGTTTCAGGTATTCTTGATTAACACAAATAATTCAAATCAATATTATTCATTTGCTTAAAGTTATATGGTTTCAAGCATTAATATCTAATTCAATTTAATATCAAACATTTGTTTGCATATAGTACTGTTTTAAATACAGTTCTGGTACTTTCTCTATGAAGAGTGGACCTTATTTTAACTGTAATTAACGTGTAGTCCACATTTTCTAACTCCAAGACTGGAACCACATCATCCGATGTACTTTATCATACATAGGACACAAAATGGTTTTAAATAGTACAATCAAACACTAGTAATTCTATTCAATATTATACATTCGTTTGCGCTCAGTTGAATGTTGCTCAGTTGAATGTTTTCAATTGGTCGTGTTTAATGGCTTATCAACCATTGTTTGGTTATTTAATGACAAACCATGTTCGTATATATATGAGGGGTGTATAGTTTGTGAGCAAATAATTTATAGCAACATTCTTTTTAAACAAGCCACAGCTCATTTGTTTGTATTAAGCAGTTTAATAGTTTCAGGTCTTGCTATTTAACATCATTAGTTCTACTTGAACACAGTAAAATAGCCTCAAGTATAACTATTTATTGTTAGCACAGAGTTAAATGGTGTTTGAGTGGACCTGGGAGCAATGTTTAGGTAGCGGTACTCCATAATCCCAAATCTCTAAAAAATGATTGTTATTAACTATAAATAACTTTAAACCAAATTGGTTATTAATATTAGATAGGGATAATTGAAAACATATAACTGTGTGGGAATTATTTGCAATATTTATGAATACTTGATATCATACATCTCTTCGCAAAAAAAAACTCTAAAGTAACAAATACAGAAACTGCAAATATTAATGTTCAATAAACGCTATTCCCTTCACCTCTATGCATGTAATATCACTATGTAGGTTGATTAAAATCAATCAATCGATCGATTGATCAGTCAAATTGATAAATTTCTCCCACTTTGATTTTAAAAGTTTTATCAAAAGAGGGTTAAGCCATATTCTATTTTGGCTTTAAATTTAATCATATCCACCGGAAAATACGTGCGAATATATCAGGTCAATCTTAAAGATGTTGGCCTCTTCATTACCTTCATAGGTTAAAACGATCAGGTTTTCAGAAATATGTCTTTGCAATTTATGCATATATATATATATATATATATATATATATATATATATATATATATATATATATATATATATATATATAATTTAATGAGATATTATGTACAGTTAAGAAACATTACTTGGATTTCATTGTTGTTAAAGGCGTCTGGTAAATGAATAAATTTTTCACCGTCTGACTAGTTTAAGCGACTCTTTCACAATTTTAGAAACCTTTTTGATACCAATGTGTGTATTTAAACAAAAGGATATCAATGTGTGTATATAAACAAAAGGTAAAATAAACAAGAGATCAATGTCTGGTGTTTTTTTTTTTCGAAATAATTTGCTTTTTCGAAAATTCAATAAAGTATAACAAACAACACTTTCCAATTTTCACAAATAGCTAAAAAGTTTGAACTAGTTTACAACATTTGCCTTGAAAAGAAAAAGATGCTCAATAATCTCCTCGTAACAAGAAACAACTGTTTGGCCCTCAACTTGAAACACACGCGTATATATTCACTTTTATAGACATACTTTCGAGAGTAGATCAATATGTTCGTTGTCTAATAAATACATACTAGATAGATTTTGGTCTGAAATTTCGATTGAATAAATTTCAAGCGATGCAAAAGATATTTAAAACCGAATCAAGGGTATGAAAAAGAAGCGAGATTATGTTGAATATTGTTTCATATAAAATGATTATTTATCCTAATTGTCTCGTTACTGTGGAATGATTCAACAGGAATTTGTTTTAAAAAAAACAATTACAGAGCCGTTCAATTATACATTTCTCAAACATGGGAATATTTCATTTATTTTCCTTCTGAAAGAGTTAGAAAAAATAATATCATCGATTCAAATAATTTAATCAAGTTTGTGTGAGGGATATGAAGCCAGAATATTCAGTTTTTAAAGAAATATATTTTGCGTCTTATTGATTCTTAATCTATTTATCGCTAGATAAAAAAGTAAGGTGTGCTAATCCCCTAATTTTTTTGCCAGGTTGATATATATATATATATATATATATATATATATATATATATATATATATGTATATATATATATATGCGTGTGTGTGTGTGTCTGTGTGTGTGTGTATATATATATATATATATATATATATATATGATAAAGATGAAAATAGATCCAACGGTGAGTAAATATATATAACAAATATTCAGAAGATGTATTCTTCATCTGAAATATAAAATGCTCCTTTCAATTTTTATAAAAATCTTCCGAGTAATGTTATTGATGATGTTAATATTTCTTCAGAAAAAAAAATCATGATAAAAGTGGTAATTGATATTGACACACAATGACTACATCCTCTGAATATTGTGTTTTATGCTACTTTATATAAAACCCCAACATATGAATATGAGTTTTTGTGAGAGCGCATATATATATATATATTGGTGTTCACACACACACACACACACACACACACACACACACACACACACACACACACACACACGGGATATATATATATATATATATATATAACGAGGTTGTGTTTGTAAATTTGTGTCCATAACACTCTGTGCATTTGTTAAACAAACGTATGGGTTTCGATTCCGGCTTCGAGCGTCCTACGTGTCTAGCCACACTGAAGAGTTCTGACAGAACTAGACAGTCTGTCTGCGGATGACAATATATATATATATATACATATATATATATATATATATATATATATATATATATATATATATATTGTGTGTGTGTGTGTGTGTGTGTGTGTGTGTGTGTGTGTGTGTGTGTGTGTCTTTAAAAACTGAATATTCTGGCTTCATAAAATATCCCTCACACAAACTTGATTAAATCATTTGAATCGATGATATTATTTTTTCTAACTCATTCAGAGGGGAAAAAATTATATATATATATATATATATATATATATATATATATATATATATATATATATATATATATATATGCACACAGATGCGTGGTTGATTGAATAAATCTGATGTTAAATTATGTAAAAAAACAGGAGTTTATGCATTCGTGAAAATTAACTTTTTATTGAAGAAAGATTTTCGGGTGTATATATTTATTGGAGATATTTTCTCAATCTGCCAATTGATGTAATTGTACGAATTCAATAATTTATCTGCATGATTCGGAAATAAAGTATACCATTAATTTTAATGATTTAATTAAGCTTATTTTAGGTATATTTTATTAAACCAGAATGTTCAGCACATTTCTTTTATTATTTTAATTACTTCTAAATAAAAATGCAATCTAGACATCCGCTAAGTATGCTAATTCTATATTTTTTCTAGGTGTAGTACACAACCACACACACACACACACATATATATATATATATGGGGGAGAAAGATAAGGAATTAATTAGAAATTGGGTTTACAAAAATGTAATTTTCATTATAAGACGCAGTAGATATAATCTAATAATGATCACAGTTCATTTTGAATATGAAACTAATGTCTGTTTGTCTTTTACTCATAAGATATTTTCACGAGAAATTGCGCTAGTGGCATCTATGTCGGGTGTTTTTTCAACGACTCAGTTCCAGTGGGCCTTTACCAAAGAAAGCACTTACTTCCTCGCCTAAAAGGAGTAGGGTTGGCGTTAATTACCCGGCGGTCGAAGCACCTCTCAAAGGGAATACTGAAAGAAGTAATTTTTGTAAACTATCACCAGCTCTCGATAGACATGCTTCCTGTGGGATACTCACTCGTTAACTGACCTTGTATCACATGCAAACACTGTGGGGTTTGGTTAGATCTTGAACTTTTGTGGAGATAGGTATTATTGTTTTTGTCTCGAACACCCGTGGAAGCCAGATGCATATCTGTACCTAGTTGGCTGAAAATGTGTAGAGCAGTTTCGGTGTCTATAAAACAGGCACACATTAACATTTTTATAATATACATTTATAAGTTTAAAATAGACACACACTGTCCTAGTCCGTGTTTGGACTCGGATCATTGATTCCATTCTTCCACGGCATAGTAGTTGATAGAAAATGTCTATTTACAAGGCTTTATTTATTTTAGGTGAGAATCGAACCAACTAGCAGCAGTCTGCGAGAGAGATTTGCTAACCAGAGACTTTCTGTAGGCCTCCTAGTCAGTCGGTTCTGACACGTCTGTTTACATTTAAAGACGTCTCGGATAGCAATATCGCGTGAAGTCGCACAGTAAGGAAGCTAGTAAGCACTTTTGTTTCAAAGCAGAACCAAATCAGATGAAATACACATGTGAAAACAAGAGATGTCTAAGTTCTCTTGATGATTACGCTGTACCTTTGTTAAACACGGAGAAAGGTCGATCTGTGTTTTATTATAACAACATGTGTTGGGTATTGGCTTGCAAAGGCTGAGAAGTAAGATAGCAGCATTTTGGTTTTGGGTAAAGTATAAAATCGAGGATAATTTTTTTGTTGATTGAAAGAAAAAGGTTCATTCCTTGAAACTCAAAATGAAATTTGTGCTGGCAGGAAATATAATCCAAGTTTAGCATTTAGATGTAAGCGACAAGTCAACACCATAAAATGATTACCTCTTCTCCTACATTCACAGCTATCCGTAAAAAGTAGAGTAGATATGGTTCGTTAGCACTGATCGGGCAACCAGCCTTGGAGAAGAAAAAACAGCTTCTGAATTCAAACCACCTTTAATACGCTCAAAGTTTGACCTTGTGTCGCATTCTGTCCGTGACAGAGAGGGGATATATATATATATATATATATATATATATATATATGTGTGTGTGTGTGTGTGTGTGTGTGTGTGTGTGTGTGTGAAGTTTGAAATATGGAAAAGAAAGTGAAAATTGACCAATCAGATGTAGTTTATTAAGCTTAGTTCAATAAGATTGTGTATTAATCCAGTGCGTTAAACAATAATCGACACGAATCCCCATATTTAGCTGTCAATAATCTCATAGGCCTCGGGATAAATGTTAATCCCCGAGTATTGAAGGCTGGTGCAGTCTGTGATCTTCAATTTCAGAATGAATCAAAATTACCCTTAAGGTGTCTTTATGTAAACAGGAAGCCGTTGTAATCATCAGCAAAATTTTTGTTGCCAGATTTTGTCAGCGACACATCTTGCTACATTTTATTGTATTTTACCACATATTTTGCTTTTAGAAAACTTATCCAAGTGGAACGTGATAGGAAGATAGACCCGTCTTAGATTTATTAAGGGTCAAAATCTAAAGCGACAAGCTCCAAAATCATGGCTTTCCAGATTATAAACCTTCCAAGTCACCTTTAAAAATAACGTTTTTAGTAATCGTCCCAGTCTTGTATTTATATAACGTATGTAACTATTTCCTGCTGTCATCTGATACATCCACATACCTGATGTACAACTGAATTTTTGGTGAGTTATTATGACTTTATTCCAGAGGTGACGTTGGGCTTCATTTGTTTTCCAAACTTCAATCAAGACGAGAAAATCTAGTCATTTTTTCTAGATCAAATAAAATTGCACACACGTCAACTTATATACAAAAAGCAAAGAGAATATATTTAAATGTGATGTAAGTCTTTGCTGATTGGTCAACACTGGTGCATCCACGTGTGGAAATGTATCAGAGAACGCCACTTGTGATTTCGTCCTAACTTCTCCAATTGTGCCTAGCATGTCTGGTTCATCTTAGTTTGATGGTTACTTAGAGGTAAGTGGCATGAACTCTGTTTTATTTGCATTCACGTAGAGTCCAATACTTCGTGCTGTTTGCTCCAGACTATGCCACTAGGATTTGGCATGGGCAGGTATATATGGTGTTCTTGTAATTCTTTGCAAAACTCCAGTGACGATGTCTGAGAAGTGGTGAGAGATATATTAATTTCGAGTATTTGTAAAGCATCATTGTAGCATTAACATTTACTTTCGGGAGATTATATGTAAGTAGTATTTGCTTTATCTTTTTTTCTGTTCATAGAATCAAATGCCTTCGAGAAATCTACTTGCAATTTTTTACTCACTCTTTCGATGATTCAACTGATTGTCAGAATTTGCGATGTTGGCGATTGAAAGTCGTTTTGATTTTTCCTTGGAATGTTCTTGACTTAATTTTGGATACTTTCTTCAGCAGAGTTATGCCTTCTTTGAGGAAAAAGAAGACAGAACCTTTCAATCATTTGTATTGTGTTTTATTTATACACAGTATTGCATATACGAATAAGTATGTCGTCAAATTTTCTTGTCTTCGATTCTTCAGGAGGTCTTTCGTCGAGGTCTGCAGCTTTTCTGCTTCATTTTTTTCAGTACTGCATGTAGTTCTTACTCCGTAAAGAGTCCTAGGTTGATGTTTAGTTATCTTTTGATATTTTATTAAGTTTATCGATGACGCTTTTCAATCAGATTCTTGAAATGTTCTTTCCATTTCTGAAGTCTTCCTTCTTGGCTGGCAGCTTTTAGCTTTATTTTTGAGTTGCTTTACTTTCCGCTAACTCTATTGACTGTCATGCTAATCATGTGTAGTCTTATACTCTTTTGCACTGATTTTCTGCATTTGCTGATTATATGATTGATCGTTTCGTCTTTACACTTACTATTTTGTTTGCGTCTTGTCTATTTTTGCTTAACTTAGTATGTCCTGACGACGTTGTTTTGTGCTGCTATTAGAAAATATTCAGTTTCTCTTTTAAGGTTTTCTTCGCCATATCCAAGTTTTCTCGTGTGTAATTTCTCATGTTTGCAGTTTGGAATATCCATACAATTGCTTTTCTTCTTGTTTTTGTTTACGAGTTATTGTTGGTCTGTTAATGATTGTGTTGTTTTTGTTGTTTCTAGTCGCTTTAATCAGCCTTTCTTTCTTCGTTTTGAGTTGTCTTATCAATATATTGGCAATATCTTCAATACGGGCGGGTCCTTTTTCCTCCTTTCTTTTTACATATACGAGGATCATTAAATAAGTTTCCAGACTTTTTTCGTATGGGCACTTATTGATAGTACACACATGAAGCTCTTGTCCCCTTCGAAGCATTCTCCTCCAGTTGCAATGTACTTGTACTGTTCCAACAACTTCTGGAAGGCCCCATGGAAGTCCTCTTGTGTGAGCGTGTCAATAACCTTTGTTACAGCCTCTTTCATCTCCTCAATTATCTCATAACGACAACCTCTGAGCTAAGGGAATAAGCAAAAGTCACAGGGACCAACGACTGGACTATAGGGAGGCTGAAGAACTGTCTTGATGCCCAGCTTGGTCAAATAATCTGTGATAAGGATGGAGTCGTGGACTGTTGCATTGTCCTGCTGGAAATGCCCCTGAGCCGATTTGAAGAGTGCTGGAATCTCTTCCTGAACTTAAAACCTCAACATAGTAATCCTAACCCTAACCCTTTAGCCAATCAACTCTGGTGTATTCACTTCCTTACTCCTCCCACACCTCTCATCATCCCTCACAGACGCCCAGCCTTCCTTGAATCTCTAATGCCACTGAAAGACCGATGCTCGATTCATGCAAGATTGTCAAAAAGCTGTCCGAAGCATTCCATACGTTTCTGTGGCATTTTTTCCAAGTTTAAAACAGAATTTTATTGCATATCGTTCTTCTAAAGTGTCCTCACGTCCAGATTTCATTTTTGAAATTCAACAGCTCTGACAATCAGGTTTTAGTCGGGTGTATTCCAATTCCTGCTGTATCTGTTCATTTAAACCGGAAATCCTAAAAATTGATCTGTCGTCTTATAAGATGTATAGCAATGACATACTGAATTTTCAAGAGTCTACGACAATTCTAAATGCCTGTACAAAAACGTCTGGAAAAGTACTGAAGGCACCGCGTACATCCACTTTATCTCATATCTGAAATTATTAGGCTTTATGCATCGTCATGAGTTTTTTGTTCTCTTGTCGATTTTTTTAAGTTCTTCCCTCGTCTACTTCAAAGTGGTCCCGTGTATTTTACTAGAGGAACAGCCCAGGTGTTTTTCACTTTGAATAGGTTTCTGCTGGATAGCTTGGTTTCGATTAGTTTTCTCGTTCTCCTGAGATACCATTTTTTAATATTCTATATAGTTTACAAAATTTCATATTCTATTATTATCAAATTAAATTTGGTTTTCCATTTGTTCTGATACTACCGTTTTTTTCTGTGTGAGGTATTGTCATGAGTAGACTCCTACCATATTTTGATAAAAGTTCTAAACCACTTCTACCAATTTATCAACCTTTGTGGTTTATTTTCTACTAAAATTTTCCTTTTAGAAGGACAGCAATGGTAATATTTAAGCCATAGTTGGCATGTATACCTGGATTTTGTTACTTCTTGTAAAATACTATTCTATCGAAACAGTTATTATTATGTATTATTCATCACTCCTTTCTATAACACTGAAACCAAGAATAAAATTTTAACAATTATCTAACCAAAAAGAAAATATCAAAAAATATTAAAAGGAAATTTATTTTGGCTGCTATGAATTTATATTTTTGGATAATGAACTTTAATGCTGAATGGTTTGTTTAATAAATAATATCTGTTTATATATGTATTGAATTCTGTTCCCCTAGAAATGATACAACTATAGAAGCTTTGATTCGAAAGAAAATAATTCAATCGAGACAGATATTATTAGGTATTATTCATTACCAGTCAATATAGTTCTGAAACCAAAAATAGAATTTTCCTCTGTCGTTGGAATTTGAAATACCCTGCCTCCATCCCCGGTAGAGGGGTGAGACCCCTAAAAATGGGACTCTAAATTGAATTTGATCGTGAATCTGCAGTTCTGGAGATATGACGAATTTGAAACACCTTTTCTTTCACATTTTTTCCTGGAGTTAATACCTGTTAGGGTCACCTCAATGTGTCAAATATATATTTAAAAATTATTCGTATTCGAAGGGACCGTGTGCAAATAAATAAATAAATAAATGAATAATATTTTCAGGCACAATTACAGTAAAAGGTAAATAGGAATGTACAAAAGAGCGAGTCCTTACCCAGTAGGCATAAAATAACCTTAGACGGTTAATATGCCGTTAAATCAATTAAAAAACTTTGCATAAATATATATTAGAAGTGTCCACACATATATTCATATTTTGTTTCTCAGTTTCAATTCTGTAAAATTCGTAAATAAATATCTAATATCTCTATTTATAATGTTCTATAAGAAATGGTAAAACCTTGGTACATTTGATTTAGAAGAAAATTATTCTTTGATAAAAAAAAAAGGTTCGGGTGAACTTATGTATCAGCGATATTCAGTAAAAGTTATCGGAGAAGTGTTGTTGGATATTTTCATCAAATCAAAATAATGATAGAGCCAAGACACAGAAGAAAGTTTGTATTTTTGTATGATAATTAATTCTTTGAGATTAAAATTCCAGCTGTTATGGAGAAAGAAAACAAGTTTTCCTTTTTCCTTTTTTTTTTCTCTCAAAAGAAAATATGGTTGAGAGAAACGCAAACTGTCTTGCGTAAGTGACACCGTAATCGTGCTTCGATGGTCTGCCATCACCTAAAGCCACGACGAAGAAAATTTGTTCCTTTTTGCTCGAAATTCTTGGATAAAATTTTCTTTCATCTTTAAAAAAAATCGATATCCATAAATATCTGTATTTCAGATTCGAATGCACCCCACATCTCAACGTAATGACTTTTCTCTCTCCTGAGAGAATCAAGATAGGCTCAAGGAAACACAGTTCACAACCCTAATACGCACATATTTAGCAGTTAGATCTTGCTGAAATACTATTTTATTGTCCGCACATGCATCTGTGTGTGTGTGTGTGTGTGTGTGTGTGTGTGTGTGTGTGTGTGTGTGTGTGCAAGCGGCTTTAAATAGTACGTCTTTCTTAACAATTTCAAGATGGCTGTCTATCAATTTATCTTTCTTCTATTCTCGTTCGTTTTTCTCTCGGGTTTCTTTTTTTTTTATTAATGCAAAACGCATAGATTTCTTCCCAATTTTTTTACAGCAATGTTTCTTCGGAGGCCGTTAATCGTTTCATCTAGCAATTTGCAGTTTCGACGATAAAAAAAAGAAACACATGATGAAATCTCCCTAAAGTCTTCAGGGTCCAGAATATGATCATCTGTCTTATCAATAACTAATATCTTAGCTGTTTTTTTCTTTCAGTTCCGACTGATATCAGAGGGTCGTCCTTGAACGCGTTTCGTTGACAACGTTTATTTCTTGAAAAAAACAACAACAAATTTTAAAGAGTTCTGAAAAAAAAACCCAAAAATGTTTGGAAAATGTCAAAAATTATAATGTGGTTCAACTTTTAAGGAATTTTTCGATTTTCTCTTTTATTATACCTCCTATCAAAAGAGTACTGAAAATAGTGCAGAAAGACTATATGTTCGCCAGTTAGGGGCTCGTTTAATAGCAATCCTTGATGATAATTATGTTTCTCTTTTGGGAGGAGTGACAGCCAGTATAACATAGTTATTACCGCTATATTTGATGTCAGAAAATAAAGTTCAGCGCCCACAGAGACCCACTTCATATTCTTGCTCAGTTGCAGACTGGGAAGTGTTACCTTCTTAAGTATAGAACATTTTACATTTTAGAAGATTGATTGATCTTAACGGTAAGCCAACTTCTATAGAGTTATTTAATGCCAAGAGATAAGAGAATACCCTACATTTTATGTCTATATTTACACTTTTTCATCTAGATTCTTAAGTATTTTGCACACGGTAATTTGATAGATAATTTTTCTATTTGATATGAATAATTTGCAAACAGATCTATTTGACACAGTGATGAGACTCTATCACGTACAACTACTACAATTTAGAGTTAATCTAGAAGTAATAGCACACACTCCCCAAGAACCCCACAACTGGAAACTCACCACGCAGTTTCATGTTCAGGACACCAGCTTTGATAGGCTTTTACTCCTCTGCAGAGTTGTCTGAATCCTGCCAAGATGTCTTTAAGTCTTGAAACTATGTTTACAAATTATTGTCACACTACTCCTTAAGTTTCAGTCGGACCTCGTGGTAACTTCGCTAAGAGAAGTGATAATCATACAAAATAACCTCTTTTGGTTCGCTTGTTATGAATGTTTATTTGCTTCAAACTTTTCTTTGTAGTCACAAAAAAAAAAGAGAAACAGAGGATGAAATGTGTCACCTGCTTTAGACCGACAAAGAGAATAATCCGTCACGACACCAGTGAAACTTGCACAGACCTTGTTATTATGTTTTCTGACTAGGTCGTTTTCTAGTTTATTTCTCCAGGGTGTTCATGATCCTTGTTTTTTCTTTCTCGCATTTTCAGTGGGAAGACCTGAGGTTCATTCGTTCCTTCTACACTGAGGAATCTTCACCGTTGCCTAGCTTAGTGCGCTGTTGTAGGTTGGCTCTTTCGCAGAGCTCACCCAAAATGGGTGCCGATTTTTCCGCACGTCTTCACATTAGGCCAGCAAATGTTAAACTCATTCTTTCTCTGTCTTCTGTCCCACGCCCACGTTAATGACTTCCCGTTTGAGTTTGTTTCAGCCAATCTCAGCCCGTCGGCCAATTGCTGCTGTAACATTCCATCTTTAGCTTGAGCACTCTGCTTGATGCTATCATGGTTTTGGATTACCTTCCATCACATTCTTATTCCTTTCTTAATTATAGTTCTTATAACCTCTCTCTCTCTCTCTCTCATTCTCTCTCTCTCTCTCTTTCTCTCTCTCTCTCTCTACCTCTGTGACCCCCATCATCCTGGCTATCTCTCTTTCAGCCCAAAATTCCTTTCTCATATCTCTCTCTCCTTTTCCCCCTCTCCTCTGTTTAACCTCTAAAACTAACAAGAAAATAACTCACAACTAATTAAATCAACCATATTCCCTGATCATATTTCAGTATTGGACCTGAAGCTCTACTTACCAAGACGGAAAAAAACAGTAAATGAAAACTTATCCCAGTAGAATTTCAATACATATTTCAAGAGTGTTTTTGATCGGTTGGAAATATCTCCTCCGAGAAACACTTCTTATGAAGTCTGCAGCTACGACGTCAGATTTCTTTCTATGACCTCCACGTCCTCAGATCTAATCTCTGAGAAGAATTCTTAATTTAGGAAGAAAGAAAATATATCACGAACCAATGTCTGATGAATATTAAGGGTGCTAGACTATTTCAATTCAGGGCTTTGCAAAAAACTAGCGATCAAAACGTATCGAGACTGCTCGTCATAAACTATCGAGAATAAGTGATAACATTCAGATGAAGTCGTTACGTCTACGCAGCAGTCTAAAGGTCTAGACATTATCACTTTTTATCATATAGATTGATCAGCTGTGCACGTCTTGAGTTAAAAATTAAAGATTCAGTCTCGATATTTTCTAATCAAACGTATTGCTGTAAAAATGTTCGCGTTTTTTTTTCTTACGGTGATACACACACACACACACGCACGCACACACACACACACACACACACACACACACACATATATATATATATATATATATGCAAACTCTCCACCACAAGCAAGATACGACACAAGATCAATATTTCAAGAAGAAAGATATATGATTTGAGCCTAATCTACCCAACTATTCACAAATAGCAGGAGGGAAGATATCAATGTATGTCTTTACTAACGGCGTTAACCTGAAACGAAAAGCAATCAGCTTCATCCAGGATTATATATATATATATATATATATATATATATATATATATATATATAAGAGAGAGATAGAGCGATTTTTCTGTAGATACCAATTATTTTTAGGGGGCCAAATTGTTCCATCTAAGTTCTCCTATACTTAGCATATCTTTCTTTGTCTTTTTGTTTTTATATTGAAGGTAGCTTGTTCTATTTGGGTGTAGAGCGAGTAAAAAATATAAGAGAATTATAAACAAATTACAATAAGAAAAAGAAGAACTAAACTTGTCAATAAATTATGCAGTATATCTAAGAATAGTTAGTATCCAGATATTTTCACTATCCAAAAAATAAACCCCAGAAGCCTTAACCTATCCCAATACATTAGATGTATGCAGCTTCAAAGGAATAAATTACATCGTTCCTCTACTCGTAAAATAGCTTTGTTAAACTTTTACTCGGGAAAATGGGTCTATTTTAAAGTAGAAATTTAAGGGAAAATATCTTAAAGTGTATCAGTAAAAGTTGAATGTGTTTTGAGATACATTCTCAAGTTGATAACTGTACCGTGTCCGATCTCGATCCAAAATCAGCAGCTAACGATCTCAAGGATCCAAAGAAAGGCTAAATCTACCTCTTTTGTAGAGAGCACTATTGTATTACCGGTTGCTGTCACAACTTCAGGCAATATTTTCCACAACTAGGCTTTAACATTTTTCATTTGCCTTGTCGTCTGGGAAACAAACCTCATAAAAAAGAGAGAGTGATACAATGCATCCCACTTACTCTGTCCACAGCAGTTCAGTTAACTACTAGATTGAAAAATAGTTTGATAAGCATTAACAAATGGTATCGGTGACCCAAGTTCAAATACTGGACAGGATGTTAGCCGTTCACTTCATGCTAATGCATTAGAGAAAGGTATTAATCCATCTGTTCATCCCCCGATCCAAAGCTATGAGAAAATAATGGTGCAGACTCTTTTTGAGCCTTGCTTAAGTAGCCAGTCTAGGAGCAAAACTATTTCTGAGTTCAAACTTCAGTTGTGTGATTACATTCTTTCGCTCTCTCTCTCTTTTTTTTTTTTTTTTTTTTGTTATTATCACTTGGTCTGGTCTTCTGGCCGGGATAAGCTGATCTGTTTGTATGTCAAAATCCCAAAGAACTTTTGCGTCACATTCTCCAAGACGTATTCAGTTTAATACATATGTTTTTGATAGTATTCCTAGCTTGTGAATTATCATTATTATAATTTTTTTTTCCTTTGAGAATTTTTCACAACAGCAAGAGCTGACGGTTTTCCACTGGAGTTTAAGCGACAGCATGTCTCCTCAAGTCTTTTTATTATCATAATTATTCTTACTCCTGGAGAGTTTCGCCCATCAGTGTTAGACGATGGTATTTCAGTGCAGTTTGAGTGACAGCAAGTCTCCTCAAGTCTCCAGGATTCTTCACGGTATTCTGGCTGATCTCAACAATACTGTAGTTGGAATTGTCTTCACTCATTCTCTTATTTGCAAGTTCTTCAGTCCTTTTATCAAACATTTGGTGACTGTACCAAGAGCACCAATGACAAGGGGTATAACTGCTACTTTCATATTCGATTGATTTTTTTTTTTCAATTCCCTAGCAAGGTCGACGTACTTATCCTTCTTTTCGCTTTCTGTCAATTTTATTCTGTGGCCAGCCGGGACAGTAACGTCCATAAATCGGCAAGTTATCTTTTTTTTATTGATTATTGCAAGGTCTGTTCGTCTGGCCGAGATTTGGTGATCCTTTTTTATCTGAAAATTCCAGAGGAGTTTGGGCGTTTCATTCTTTAGGATAGATACTCGGTTTTACTTATGCTATTTGTCCATATCATCAATTCTTGCACAATTCCCAGTGGATCCCCTTCCCCACTCAGTTCTGTCTAGTTTTATACTCTTTCTGTGCTAGTTTGCGCATTCGCTTATTATATGATTTATCGTTTCGTCTCTATCACCATATAACCTACATTTGCTGCTTTATTGCGTCTTGTCTATTCTTGCTTTGATATGGTTTGTCCTTACGCCATTGTTTTGTGCTGCTATTAGAAGACATTCACTTTCTCTCTTAAGGCTTCCCTTTCTTTGCTACGTCTACGTTTTCTCGTGTGAGATGTCACTTGTTAGTCTCTTAAAACATCCATAGAGTTGTTTTTCTTCACACTTTTTTTTTCTGGTTATTTCCATTCTGCTAATCCTCGTGTCGTCAGTATTGTTACTGGCTGCTAAAATCAATTTTCATCCACGCATTTCTATGTAGTCTTCGAGTTGTTGTATCGATGCGTCAGGGCAGACTTCGATGCTAATAAGTCCCCTTCCTCTATTTTTTCTCGACACATATAGTCTGTCACTGTCATTCCTGGGATGCAAGGGCTTATTCGTGGTCATTAGTTTTCTTGTTCCCTGGTCCATTTATTTGAGGTCTTCTCGAGTCCACTTCAAGAATGGCCCCGATTATCTTACAAGGGGCTGCCCAGGTATCTTATCCCTTTTATAAGTTTTCTGCTATATAGGTTTGTCTCAAGTAGCTTTCTGGTTCTTCTGAGATACTCTTTTTTCCTTTTTTCCTTCCTTTCCATTTGTTTTATGGTGTCAGCTTCCAATATTACCAATTATTTGTAGGCTTTCTTTTTTCTGGATGTTCTGATATTCACTTGAATCGGTTTTCCGATTCCTTCTGTCATGTGTCATTTCTCGCTTTTCATTACTAACATAGCACATTTTTCAATGCCAAATTCCATTCCTTTGTCTTTACTGTATATTCTAACAGTCTGCCTACGATTTCCTATTCTTTTTCTTTTTTCTTTTTTTTTTTTTTGGCAAACAATTTGATGTCGTCTATGTATATTAAGTGGTTGATCTTTTCTTGCGATTTACTGATTTTGTATCCGGCAGTGCATTTCCTGATAATGTGATTGAGTGGCATCATAGCTATTACAAATAGTAATGGTGATAGTGCACCTCCCTGGAATATTCCTCTTTGGATCTTAACTTCTGCTATGCTTTTTCCTCCTTCTATCAATTCCACTCTTCAGGTTTCTATGGTTTTCTCTGTGAACTTTATGACTACGTCAGGTATTTTGTACATTTTGAAATAGTGTACTCTCCAACTTTGGGGGACCATATCGTAAGCCTTTTTGTAGTCAATACAGGCCATAGCAAGATTTTTCCGTCTCGTTTGACTCTCGTTAAAAATATGTTGATCTATATACAGTAGTTCTCCAGTGCTTCTTGTTCTTTGCGGCATCCTTTCTATTCCTCGGGGAAGAGTTCGCGGCTTATCAGTAGATCTCCTTTTTAATTTGTGTTCGTATTTTCCGCATCATGGGAAGGCAAATAATGGGTCATTAAATGTTTGGGACGGCACCTTTGACGGGGTCTCAATCGATCAAGGTGGTCTTTAGTTTTCTGTATGAATTCATTCATTTTGGTTGCAAGTCTGTATGCCATCTAGGCCAATGTTTTTCCTTTTGGCATTTTTTTGTGTTGCCTTGTTTGCGTCGAGGCGTATTTCCACCTTAGATAGAGCTTTCTTCGAACATTTATTACTCAGTTTCGAAATTGTTTATCCATTCGTCTTTTTTGTTATGATCTTTTCGTTTCCATATTTTGCTCCAAAATATTTTTGCCTTTTTTGCGTGCGGTAGCTTGTATGTATTTGCCCATTCACCCCCTACTTGCTTGTAGAATTTCCTTTCGTTGTTTTGATTTAAGCAGTTTTCTTTGTATTATTTAGTCTTATCTGAGAAGTTTTTTTGTCATCCTTCTTTCACCAGTACTTTTCAATTAGTCTCTTCGAATAGTACTTTTCTTTTTTGTTGTACTTATACCGTTTCGTCCGAAAAAATTTTCATTTTCCGTTTTATTAGTTTTGCTTGTAGTGTTTTTTTTTTTTTATTCGTGATGCTAATCTGATTTTCCATCCGGGTTTTGACTTTATGTCTGTGATCTTAAGAGACACCCTGATTTTTTCACAGACTAATTTTGCTCCTGCATAGATTAAATCGATTAATTCTGTCATGTTGTTTATTAGGATATTTGTTAATAACTCGTTTACATTCTCAGTTTCGAAATTGACAGTCCACCAGTCTAGGTTCCTGCGAGAAGGCAATGTGGTTTTCTTTTCAAAAAATGATTCTTTTCATGATTTTTACTTTCATTTTCTTCTACTTGAGTCAATGTGCGTGTCGTGTTTGCGGTATTTCTATCATTATTATCTACCGTTGGGTTTTTGTTAAGAGTTTATGGTTTTCTTGCATTTGCTGTCTCTGTCATTGCATTAGGTATCAGTTAATATGTTCGCCTATATATTTGTTGGTAGATTTTTAGTATCTTTCGGTCATAGAACTTACCATTCTTTAGTATTGTCATAACTTGGTCAGCGAGCCGTTGATTTGTTGTCTTAAATCTTTCAAATTCTATCTAAATCTCTATCATTCTTTATCTATGGCCACTTTCTGTAGGGTCACTCCTGAAATGACATTATAGAGCTAGTTTATTATCTTCCCTAGTCCACCTTCTACGGTGTGGTCCCTGATGTGAGTTGTTGATTTGTTCTTCGTTTGTGTACTTGAAAGAAGAATTATTCGGTGTACTTGAAAGAAGAACAGCTAACATTCGCAGGATGCTAAACAGGTCCCCCATGTTGACTATCTAGGGAGCCCCTGCCAATCATGACACCCTAAGCTCTTGTCTAATTCCCATGTTGAATTATGTTTCGATTTGTAATTTTTTATGGGTAGTATATTGTGGCAATAACAAACCCAGGGGTTGTTTATTATCTGCGGGCCTGACACAGATGTGACCAAGAACCCTTATCTTAAGAGATTATATTTCAGCGGTTCACAAAAAGGTTCCAAAATATTTAAGTTTTAATTTAAATTCCAAAGCGAGGCCGTTTTTTAAAATCAGCTTCCTAAAATTAGTCACTAAATTATTTATAGGTTTTCCTGTTTCATCATTTTGGCTCTTTCTTTCATTGCTATAGATCATTGGAGTCACGTTAATGATAAAACTATTTTCTTAAAATTGGGGACTAAAATTCGTCCAACTAATTTTGTTAGGTTAAAAGATATATTTAGTTTATCCTCATCAAAGTCTTTAAATCATCTCGTTTATATTTTCATTTTAAATTAAGGATTGACAGAGACAAATATACAATTCCTAACAGACCAAAATATACAAATTTCAAAATCACACAGTGTTCCGGGTAGTTCGGCTGAAAAAAGGTAAAAATTATCTTCATTTGAATTGCAAAAAGTCGACACACATTTTTCTTAGTGGCCACAGTGAAAATAATCATTATGCATTTTAAATTAAAGACAAATCTCACAGACCGTTTCTCTCCGTACGTAGGAGGAGCAGAGATCCCCATTCGACTTCTCTGCCAGCAGGTGTTGGAACATTTTTTTTTATCTTATAACGCAAATTAGAATACATTATACTCAAAATTTAAATTTGTAGACTAATTAATCTTCTGTATTTCCCCTTCCCACTTAAATGAAATCACTTTCTCATTATGTGATAAAAACACAACAAAAATATCGTAAATATTTCTTTCACGAATGATCGACTTCTAAGAAAGAGAATTTTGTATGCTAAGTAACTCAAGTCAGTGAAAATATTCACTGCACTCTTTTAACGTTAAATGAAGAAAATATATTCGAGAATCACATTCTGGCAGAACGTATATTTGAAAAAAATAATTAATCACCAAAAGTACATTTAAAACGTAAATTTAAAGCAATTTTTTCTGACAAGGAAAACTTACATTATCAAAATCCTACAAGCGCAACACCAGCGTTGTATTGCCTTGTGATAATAAGACTAGTGAGTTTAAAGTCCATAACAATTATCCTACCCCGGCTCATTACCGGATAAAATTCCCTGATGAAGGATAGTATTATTTGAGCCATACAATTAAAAGCAATGAAAACCATGGCATGTAGCATGGTGGAAGTGAAGTAAAGTGGATGGATCCAAAGGTGGTTGAACGGCGAACTTTACCAGATGCTGGTAAGAGGAATCTCATTGGTCAACAACTAGGATCAAATATTTGATTCAGGATACTGCTACTACTCATGCATAATTATCGCGTCTAAAGAGTAGAAAAAGAAAAAAGCCATCAAAAAATTTTTCATGACTCTATATCCGTTAATTCTGTACAATCAGCATGACTTATGATGATGATAATGATTCTTTGCGGGTTCCTATCTGTTATGGGAACCTACCAATGCGATAATGAACTCTTCCTCCTTCTTAAATACTAGCCCTATTTTAATCTCGAGATATTTCCTCCCAGCGCTGGGCTGGGACACACCTCGGTCGGCTGTATTATTCAGTACACGGATTTGGTCAGATGTGTCCTGGCTCCACTGACAATCGGTCGAGGTGCACCTTGACCGGCATCCTCAGGGAGCCGTCTCCCTAAGTTCTAATCTTCCTTAGAAGGGCTGGGTTTATCACCTGGTACCTTAACTACTGGAGCTGCTGGGCATGTCTGGGCTGCAGCCATGCGCACGGACCCACTGACATGCCACAACACTATAATCGGCCGGTAAATTGTTCAAATACACACTTTATGCGTGGTGAAGCAGAAATACTGAACATATTTTATCCTGTCTCTTATGGAGTGCAAGTTAATATTAGCCCAGTATCTATGGTAGCTCCAGTTATCTAATTTCTTGTCAGTCAGACAATCACAAAGCAGAAGCAAGTATGTTTACGGGTTGAACGTGTAGGAGATTGACTGATAGACTCTTTAGAGATGTAGGTATTTTGTGATGTACGAGTCTTTCCTGGACTTCCATATGGCTTTTTTTTTAAATCAAAGAACTTGTGCTTCTGATAATTCAAAACATAGCAGGATCAGTTTTCTATCCGGAATAGCATCATTCTAACGGATCATAAAGTGAACAAGAAAATCTCTCTGTATAGCAATTACAGATTCACCAGTCTTTAAAACGCGTTCCAACAGCAAATATACGGTGTTCACCGATCAAAGCCCTGATCATGAGTGCTATGGAAAAATGATAGCATGGTGGAGTTACCATTGCTACTTGCCCAAGATTATTTGCATCACATAGGTAACAGTTTAAAGAGTTTGGACGATATTTCAGTAACATTTGAGCAATATTATCTTTTTATACTGAAGTGTTGTAATATTATCTTTGGTCTCAGTTTCGTTGTTGAAATCTTTAGTGATGAATAATCCTATCTGTCTTCACATAATAGCTCAACTGAAACAATAGAACTACAATCACTTGGTTGGGAAGAAAATTAACTTGTCTTTCTTATTACAAAATCAAATCAAAATATAGATTGATTGATTTCATCATGACAATCAGTCTTATTTTATTTTATGCATAGAGGTTAGAAAAATACGTTGTTGTTGGTTGGGTGTTTGGGTTTTATGGCATATCAACCTTTGAAAGTTATTTAAAGCCAAATCAATTTTTATGCAAATAGTTCTATTTCAAACAATTCCTTTTTATACAATTCTAATTCAGCTAATTCAATTTAGAATAATTACATATTTTCTTTACACAGTTAAATTTTAAAACAGATCAATATTAAACAATTTAGTTTAGTGTAAACACAGTTTCAATATCAAAAACAGTTCCATTTTAAACCATTCAGTTTAGCATAAGCACGCAGTTTAAATGTAAGTACTGTTTAATTGTCAAAAACATTTCTTTTTCAAACTATTGACTTTAGTCAAACAGTTGTAATTCAAACAATTCACTTTAGTATAAGCATGCAGTTTTGTTCTATTTAACTCTATCAGGTGCTACTATTCCGGGCCAGAGTGGACCTGGGAGCAATGACAATGAAGGGTTGCTTCGCATTTCCCAAAACTCCAGCATCATTGGAACTTGGCCATCAGATTGTTTAGTGTCATGTCCAGGACACTCATTAGGGAGTTCTTACCCATCTGCAGAGAAGCAGTCGGTCTATTCTACAGCCCCAGCCGAACTAATGCCTTTGAAAAGGTAGTCCATACTCCCCAGCTTTTCAAAACAAGAACCCTACCATCAAATTCCGTTTAGTCTCATACCTAGAGAATACACCTCCGGAAATTGAGTTTTTACGTCTCTTCGGAAGGTACAGTCGGTGTATTCTAATCTTTGACGATAGGGCAGATATAAATCTTTGGAGTATATTTATTTTGTTGAAAATAGTGTGTATTCAATGAAATAGACGTAAATAAACACCTGCAGATAAACGTACTCTCTTTTTGAGAGAATGAAGTACATTTTTATATTAATTCAGCTACAAATATGAATGTATTCTTTAAAAGCAAAAGAAAATAGTCGATAAACGCAAGGTAGTCGCAGGTGTTAGCACATAAAATATAAAATACTACTGTGAAGTACTTATTTATGATATGCAGATTTTAGTGATAACGCTTTAAATTTGCTTTAAGGGTTTTAAATAACTCTAAAAAAAATGGTTATAAAGCAAAACCAACGTTCTTCCACGAGATTTTATTGTTTATTGCTATCCTCTTCAACACAGCACACTTGATCTGCATACAATTTAGAGACATCTATCTATCTATCTATCTATCTATCTATGTCATTCTGTACATATCTATCTATCTATCTATCTATCTATCTATCTATATTAATGAGATTTATGGGACACACAGTCAAGAAATGATATCACTAACGATTTCAAGATAGACAAGATTGCTAACCTTTCGATAATGCGAAATATTGTTGGGATTTGTAAGCATTGTAACCGTAAAAAGTGCACTAGAATTATGATTATCACTTCAATGGCATGTCGACCCAACTGTAGTTATTTTATGCCTAAATGTTGACGCAATTGCACACACACACACACGTATATATATATATATATATATATATATATATATATATATTTGCACACGATTAAGTGATATCGAATAATCCTATCTTTTATAGATAGTTTATTAGCATACGTATTTGTCCCTGACAGATACTATAACTGTGGGACAGAGTGAACCTGAGAGTAATAGATCTTCAGAACTAGAGTCTCACCAACAGATAAAGTTTAGTGTTCTACTCGAGACACCGATTTTTGGCGAGCTAGGTCATAACCCGGTACAAGGAACAGAGATAGTGTTTACGGAGTATTACTGACACGGCAGCCGAATCATTAGAAAATGTATGCAATTCTTTTTACTATTTACTCAGCTTTTCCGAGTCGGACACATAAACTTCAGGCAATTAACGTTACTTATTGTTTCGAAGTAATCAGCTATGCTTTTAATACTGACATATAGATACATCTATGTATATGCATAGATATATATTCGCCTATGCCTCCTTCACACGTACATGCGGATATGCTCGCACAAACACACAAACACACACACACACACACACACACACACACATATATATATATATATATATAGGGTGGAACGATAAAATTTTCGCCCTAGAAAATACATGATTCCATTTCCGTAAAATGAAAACCGGTTTTCTTTCTTGTTGCAGACCATCTACTAGTTGGCCAGTTGTGTACAAATCCCAAGAGCGATAGGAGCCTTCTATCATGTCTGAAAGTAACACAATGTTCAAGGAGCGAGATCGGAGATGCACCGCTGTACAACTCATGCTCTCTACCGTTCCAAGTTATGACAACAGGACCATTGCCAGCACCCTTAAAATGCAAATTTGGATTGCCATGAATAACAGGGACGTGCCCAGGGTTATGAAAACAAAGTTTCTGGCTATGCTTATGGTCTTTGGTGTGTTTTCAAGTGAGGGCCACATCATGCCATCTCACATCTTCGAAGTCGGCTTGAAAGTCAACACCAAAGTATTCTTGGATGTGCTGAATAGTGTGGTGATCCCCTGGTGCAATCAGGTGGTCGGTGGCAGACCCTGGGTGCGGCAGTAGGACTCGGCGCCGGCCCACATGTCCAAAAAGACCTAGGCTTAGCTTCAGAAGGAGTGCTACGACTTTGTACCCTTCTCTCACTGCCCCCGCCTCCTCCTCCGACCTAAACACACTGGACTACTTCGTTCGGTCATACGTCGAGAATATCCACAACGCCAAAGCCAGCCTGATAGCCGCCATCCGCCGAGTGTTCGCCGAGCTCCCGCCGGCGCTTGTGGAAAAGGCATGCTCCCAATTTCGGATCCGTATCGAGGCGGTGACTGAGGCGGCTAGATTGAATAGATGTCAGCTCTACTACATAATCAAGTTACCTGAATTGATTTTTTAAATAAAAGTTTTAAAATGAAGCTGAATTGTTGTTTTCTTTAGGAAAGCAATTTTATCGTTCCACCCTGTATATATATACTTTAATAAGTTAAGGGCGACCCAAAGGCTTCCTTTTCATAGCTACTACACTGTGGTGCAGGGAGAGTTCTGCTTCTTTCCATGGATTGCTCCACTTACCCTTGATCTGTAATTTATAATGATGTGTTAAGCATGGAGGCATCAGTACCATTTTTGAGTCTTTTGCATGATATGTACTTATACGCACACCTTCTCAGGTAGATACACTCGTATATACATATACATGTGTTATTGAACCAAATAAACAACTACAGGAAATAAAAGAGTTTATAGCATCACACATAATAAAAAATTGCTGACATGTATATGGATTCATATAACTATTCCCTATTTTGGGGATTGGATTAGTCCCTCTGTGAGAAATGCAGTCGGTTTATTCTAGGCCTCACTAACAAGGCATAATAATGAATGTCTAATCAACCAAATATTAAAATCCAAAACAAATTAGAAAAAATGATTACTGTAAGTAGCAAGATAAGTGAAAATTGCGGGTTATATAGGTAGCAATTATATCCATCATCATAGGCGTGCAATAATCAATCTTGAAGAACTTTCAATGGAAAAAAAAATAGATATCCCAATAAAAATCGAAATCATTCAAATGATACTAGTTCTTATCAAATACATATAGAATCGACTGTAGCAGTAGCAATGGTGCTTGTGAATATTGAGTGTTTCTCAGTTAAGTAATGAAATTAATTGCGCAAAACATTTATTATTAGATTTATTACAAATCAGCATTAAAATACTTCCCTTTAGAAAGAAAGCTACATAAGGATAAAGGCGTTCATTCCACTTGGAAAGTCTGAAAGTCTTCATATGAATCTGGCTACATTTGGTTCGTCACAAGATTTTGCCTGTTTCAATAGTTCGTACCTCGCAATCACAAAGATGATTTTGAATTTCTAGGAACACTTAATATTCACGAGGATTCAAATCTGGGGTGAAAAGTGGTTGTGGTTTGATAGGAATATTCATTCGACCAAAAGACTAGTTCATAAAATGTGCTTTAAGAAATTTTTGAGACTGAGCTAAGGAAATAACGAGATATTTCTTTTCTTTTTCTTTTACTTCGAATATTGGTAACCCTGATTTAATATCTGCTGGCTAATTTCAAATGATCGCCAGGTATTCTCACCGTTAAATGATGATCAAATTTGATAAGAGTTATTATTTTTATCATATATTTCAGTTTGTGAAGAGACCAGTCTACCAGGATAGAGTCGATATTTCACTGTCTCTCAATTATCCAAAATTGCTTTGTGCAATCTAAAATCCTTTGCCCAGGATATAAAACAATCTCTATAACTTATGTTGATTTACTAAATCTTTGTAAAATTCTCCTGAATACTTCACACAAAATTTGATCTTGGATTTCAGTTTCGTGTCACTTTCAAACAGACACATTTGTTTATTTATGATTACCAAGCTGAACGTGAATTCTGAGAGAATGTTTTCAAACATAATCAATGTTAACACTGAGCAGATAATTTTCAATTGAGTTTTCTTACCTGAATGATTAACAAAATTAGACTAATAACTTTCTAGTCCAGTGTTTCTCAAAACTTTTACATGTTACTGCACTTATAACACAATTTCAAATACATTATTTGAATATTGAATTACAAAGCGTGATTGATTTATAACGAGTAAAAAAAATCAGTAAATTATAAATAGAAACTCACGTTTAATTTGTGAATTTTCTTTTGGTTGATTTTTTAAATGTTTTGAATCCAAAATTAAAAGTCTCACAACATACAGAAAATTTATTATGATTCAAATATTGAATGATATAATTACATCTGTGACACGACGTGCGGTTGACTACTTAATTAATATGTAAAAATTAGTATTTATAAAATATATTTTAATCAACATACATATTTATCAAAAACAAAAAAGATCCTTAAAATAAGCATCTTTGTGTTCAAGGCTTATTCTGTCCTAAAAAGCTGGTTGATCGTTCCTAAAAGTTTGTTAAGTGCGAGACAATCGGTTTTGATTTTAAAGGTCAGTTAAATGCGAGACAATTGTTTTTTTTTTATTTTGAAGGTTAGCAAATTTATTTAATTTTTCGGCTGTCAACTAACTTCATCAATCACAATGATGAAACGGGTAATTTCGTAAAATATGTTTTTCTAGTCCTTATCTTGAAGGTCAATGTCAAAAGGGAGATTTAATTTTGCTCCACCCTAAATAAAGGTGAGCTGGACATGGCTCATCCAGTCAAGTGAGGCTGCGAATTTTTTTTTTGTTCAACCCCATTGCTTTAAACCTGCTCCCATTAGTCAAAGCATCTAAAAATCGTTTCCCCTATACCTGTAAGATATGATCCTGAACTAGGATTAGCTGACTAATGGGAATATGACTCCTGATTGTCTCTTATTGGACAACCAATTAGAAACCTTTTTTTAGTCCAGATATTGATCGATGAAAAATGGGATAGTTAAAAGAATCCTCAGAGAGGATAAGAAAAGGTGATAAAGAAGAAACTCAAGATTGCCAAAGAAGCATCTCTTCCCTTCTAGACCCGCGGCACTCCGAACAACCTTCAGACTTTACAAAATTCAAAGTCCCAGATTTAGAGACGTTTGTGTTATTCTAACCGTACCTCATCGTCCCTCTTTCTCTCTCGATATTCTTTCTTCTTCTGTTTGCCAGGGAAGCAAACCTCATTTGTTTCTTATTTATTGTCTCACAAAAATGTTTCAATAAAAAACATTTTTGTTGTTGTTATTAAACAACGGGTTTTCTATATTCTTTGAGTTGCTAGACAATCTAGCCACTCATATTACCTGACTGTCAGAAGATCCGGCTGAATTGTGTCAACCCCACCTCCGTGGATCTTTCAAACACAACGTGGACACGGAAGGATTTGACGCAGCAAACAGCCGGAAGTTAATTTGGTAGTCACGAACAAAATAGCCACAACAAGTACTGTGACGAGTAGTCACACCACATTGGGCTCCGTGACTAGCTTAGGACCACACATCTACACCAATAAATATTTGAAAATATTGAAGCTGAATTAATAATTAAAGAGATAGGAAATTTGGTCAGAGAAGGTTTTTACGTAAATTATAATGTAATTTTGATTGTATTCATCAAAATCTGTTATTAAGCATGAGAATTAGAATTTCAGTCATAGTATTGTCCTTTTAATTTATCATTTTTTTTCCATTTTTTATTCTATTATTATTTATCATTAGAGTTTTTCACATCAGTGTTAGCTAAAGGTCTTTCACTGTAATTTAAGTGACTGAAAGTATCCTCAAGTCTCCAGGATTCTTCACAGTATTCTGGCCGTTCTCAAAAATGCTGTAGTTTGGATGGTCTCCACTCATCCTCCAACTTCCATGTCTTCCAGTCCCTTTAACAATCCTTTAGTTACTGTACCAAAAGCACCAATCACAATTGGTTAATTGTCACCGTGATGTTCCATAGTTTTTTTTCAATTTTCCAGCTAGGTCGAGGTACTCATCCTTCTTTTCATATTCTTTTAGTTTTATTCTGTGGCCGAGATTAGATCATCACTCTGTATGTCAAAGTCCTATAGGAGTTTATGTGTGTCATTTTCTCGGATAGGTGCTGGATTGTGCATATACCATTTGTTTGTATGGTCAAATTTAAGTTTCTTGAATATCTCCTAGTGGATCAGTTTGCCCACCTAGTCGTGTCTAGACTTATACTCCTTCTGTGCTAGTTTGCTGCATTCGCTTATTATGTGATTGATGGTTTCATCTATCACCACACAACCTACAGTTGCTATTTTGTTGCGTCTAATCTATTCTAGCTTTGATATGATTGGTTTTTCTGGCGTTGTTTTGTGCTAGTATTTTTTGAGATTTTGTTTCTCTCTTAAAGTTTCCTTTTCTTAGCCACGTCCACGTTTTCTCGAGTGAGATATTGCTTATTAGTTGATTAAAACACCCATTGAGTTGTTTTTGTCCCATTTTTGTTTCCTAGTTATAGTCATTCTATTGTCCATCGTGTTATTAGTATCGTTTCTGATGGCTATGATCGGTCCTCCGTGTTTTCCTATGTAGTATTCGAGTCGTTGCATCGATACGTCAACGCTGTCTTCAGTGCTGGCAAATCCTCTTCCCACCTCCTTTCTTGATACATAGAGTATGTCAACGTCGTCTCTGGGATGTAATACCTTGTTCTTTGGTTCATTTGTTTAAGTTCTTATCTGGTCCACTTCAAAAAGAGTCCCGAATATCTAACGAAGGGGTACACCCCAAGTATTTATTCCTTTGATAAGGTTTCTCCTAGACCGTTTTGTTTTCAGTAGCTTTCAAGTTCTCCTGAGTTATTCTTTTTGAATTATTTCTTTTATTTCCACTTGTTTGATGGTGTCAGCCTCCAAGATGCCCAAGTATTTGTAGGTTTCCTTTTCTTCGAGCGTTCTGATCTTGTCTTGATTTGGTAGTTCCATTCCGTCAGTCAGATGTCATTTGCCTCTTTTCGTTACTAGGATGGCACATTTTTCTATGCTAAATTTTATTCCTATGTTATGACGGTATATTCTAACTGTGTGTATTAAAGTTTCCAGTTCTTTTTTATTTTTTTGCAAATAGTTTGATGTAATCTATGTACATTAGGTGGCTGATCTTTTCTTGCGATCTACTAAGATTGTATCCGTCTGTGTAGACATTCTGCAAAGTGTGCAATATCTGACGACTAGTCTAGATGGTCAAGTAATTTTTGTCTCCTTTTAATAAGGGATTAAAAAATGAAAATTAGTAAATTCACCTCCTGTTGAGTCCGATGCTTTTATTTACCCTCAAGGGGGTCTATATGAGAAGTCCTGTTTGAAACTATTTGTACTCTTTTCTAATGGACCATCAATACAATATTGATTACGAACACTCCATTTATTTCGAATCCAGCTTGAGTGATAAACCTGTTTTGATTATTGTGAATCATGAGATAATGTTACCAGTCACATTTTGCTATATTTTTTTTTAGGTTATATTCTTATTCTTATTCCTAGATAATCTTCCTTTTTCTATAATATGTCATGATTTATTTGAAAGGAATATTTAAGAATTCATTTTTCTTATAAAAGAACTCATTTAAGATATAATTGCTTTTAAACGTTTTCGTTCGTGAAAATATGATTATATGCTTCCTTTTGACACAAATAAAAGAATTCGTTCCAGCTTTTCTTTATACTGAAAGCAAATAACTTTACTTGAAATAAATCAAATGTTACGTCAGCAATAATATTGTTACAAAAACTGAAAAAAAGTTTCAATGAAAATGCAGGCTGTAATTACTTGATAGGAACACGCAAAGATAGAAGATTGGGTTTTCAGTAAGATTCCTACAGAAGGAGTTTAGATATAAAAGAGAACAATTATATTTGGTAGATTTTGAGGATTTAACCATGTCTTAGTTCGTTTGAGCTACCGTACTAAAGATGGCAAGAATGTATATATATATATATATATATATATATATATATATATAAAGTGAATGCATAGAAAAAGACACCCCCACTAAAAAGGTTAGCCTACATAATGAAAAATCTATATAAATTACTTTTCAAGATCAATTTGAATTTTTTAATCACATTTCATAAGATTTTTTTCATTACATCAAAAAAAGAACTTACGAAGAATGAAATAAATCAAATATATAGGTAAGTTTTTAATTGCTAACTTCAAAGTTAAAAACCATTTATAATGTACTTAATAGACTCAAATGGAATATTTTATTCCAGTTTTTCTTTATCCAGAAGGCAATAACTTATCCAACTAATTACCTTGGTAAAGTTTTAAGTATATATCTTTGCATTCTTGAAAGCTTAATAAGAAATTTATCATTATTTAAAATTTTCAAAAACGATTCTGACTAAGAATTACTGAATTCCGTTAATAGGAACGATGGCATCTTCTCTTGATTATAACTCCCTTGTTAATTCTCACTTATCAGATACGTAAATAGAAAAGCTGACTATTTTTCTTTTGAATAAGTAGCTCCGATAGGTGGGTGCAGACACCTGGAGACATTCGTGTATGAGTCGACCGCGAGTATTAAGCCTTGTCGACAGGGCTCAGAATACGTCAACTAGATCCACTGTTAGATCTGTGCTTGTTCAAATAATTATGACCAATATCTCGTGCAAGATAATGATAATGAAGTCAGTCAGAAGTATTTCTCATAAGTATTTTAACAAATATAATGAGTTTGCTTTTACAGTTTCCTTCTTCGATTCTGAACAATTTTTTAGAATATAGAATTATTAAGAATTAATTTTTTTTTAAATAAAAAAAAAACAGTTTCTTTACAGAGGTTATAGTTTGAAACGTAAATAAAATAAAAAAGCATCATTGGCCTATTCAAGATTTGATTTTATTATAAGTTGGAACGATACGTCGACCGTTTACTCTGCAGAGCAGTAAGACCTCCTCTTACAATTAGGGGTGTCTTGATCATGACACTAAACTGCATCTGAGGGCCAGAATCCAGTTCTGGAACTTTGAAGAGTGTGGAGTTCACCTTTATTGCCATTACTCTCAGGTCCACTTTGACTTGGTAGGGTAGCACTTGTTACGGTTCCATGTATGAGTCTAATATTTCTATTGAAAAAAAATGATTGATTTGATAGGAATACGTGAAACCATAATTTTATGCAGGCAAATGATTTTTGTAACAGAAAATTATAAACATTTGCTATGGACAGAGAACACAATATAACTGTCTGCAATTTATATGTATTAAGAAAAATTACCAGTTTACTAAAGATTATTATTTACTTAAAAACATATTTGTGAAAATTATTAGATCGGAAACTCAAGTTTGGTTACATGAAAAATATTTATTTGTGACCTGAAGCTAAATAATCTCTTTAATTATAGTGCTAATTACTGATACTAAACAAAGTGCATTTTTTAAAAATGCACTGAATATTGAAAATATAATTCCGAATTAACCCATATTTTTATATGCTGTAAAATAAATCAACCTAAACGCGAACACAATCAAAGACGAGGTTATATTACTAACGAAAACCCAAGTAAAGTAGATGAATCGAATATAATCCGAGTCTATAAACATAATAATTACTTGCAATATGTTCAACGACTTTTTCCTTTTACTTTTATATATCGTGAATATTTTCTACATTTAATTTCCACATTTTATTCTTAACACTTTTTAAATTTTATTTTTGTTGTTTTTAGTACTGTTCGCAAGAAAACAACTATAAAAAGAGATTTCTTTAACTATTGCAACTAAGCGTTAAATCTTATCTTCTTTATTTTGGTTTGGTTTGGATTGGTTTAATGGCATATCAACCGTTTTGGTTATTTAATACCTAATCTTGTTTTTGCATTTATATTAAATATATATGATTTGTAAACACATTTTGTAGATCATCATCATCATCATGTCGTGCCGTTAGCACGGATATCCTTGACCCTCTCTCGCTACTTCTCCCTATCGTTCATCGCCTCTGGCAGGTCTTCAGAGCTACATCCTGTATCCTCACGTAGCTGCTGTATGTATATTCGAGCTGGTCGTCATACTTTTGCTTGGCCATATGTGGGGGTCCATTGGAGTTCATCACTTATGAGCTCGTCCCTGCTTCTCCAGTAGTGTCCTGCATGTCTGGTTCGTCTAGCTTGGAGACAGGTGGCCGTATAGTTGGTGACTTGTTGGATGTTGCCGCCAAGACTTGTTCAATATTGCTCGCAACATTCTTGTGTAATTGCCGTCTAGCTTCTTCTCCAGCCGTTTAGCTAGCGTCCACGTAGTGCATCCATACAGCAGTATCGATACGACCGCTGCTTGGAAGAAACTGCGTTTCATTTTATCGGTCAGGTTTGATTTCCATATGATTGATAGCTTATCGGTAGCTGTCAACGCCTTCACAGGCCGTGTGTCGATGTCTTTTTTGGTTGATGAGACACTGCTTCCTAGGTAGGTCAAATTGTCTACCAGTTTCAGAGAGGTTCCGTCTAATGTGGAAATGTCGCCTGTTTGATTAAAGCACATACATTCAGTTTCGTGCGCACTGACATGAAGGCCAATGGCTGCGTCGGCTTGTTCCAAACCATGCAGTAGTATTTCGGCTTGGTGGGTGTATTTGCCAGAATCGCTATGTCATCGGCGTAGTCGGCGTCGGGTAATTGTTTTAGCGGGGTACCTTCTGCTTCTTTTCTTTGTCAGCTCGAAGCCTTTTCTCTGATTTTTTGAAGATACATACAGTTAAATGATCAGTAGTTCTATTTCCAACAATTCAATTTAGCATAAGTCAACACATTTAAATGGTTCTAAACATTGATAGGTATCCCCAACAGTTCAATTTAACAACAGTCATTTGTTTATACAGGACAATTATCAAGCAATTCTATTTCTAACAATCCAATTTAATATAAGTCATTTGTTTGCTCTTAGTTTACATGTCAGGTAGTTTTATTTGACCTATATAAGAAACTATCAGGTGCTACCACTCCGGGCCAGAGTGAGCTTGGGAGCGATAGGAATAAACGGGTCCTCATTATTCCCCAAACTCCAGCATTACTTGAGCCTCACTATCAGAATTTTAAGTATAATATCCCGGACACGCGTTGGAGAGTCTTACCTCACTGCAGAGATGCAGGCGGTATATTCTACAGCCCCAGCCGACTGGGCCATTCTTTATTTTGTTTCTTAAAACCATAATGACAAATTCAAATGCCGTTCAGTAAATGTAACATTTACGAATAAAAATACCATAATTACTTGAGCATATTTTTTTCTAAAAGATTATGATTATTGGTTACTTAAAACGAACATTGAAAATGAATAAAATTTTGACATTGAATAATCAATAATTAGTTGATATGCTATTACATTTATATGGTTTCCAGTTATATTCATTACAAAAGTGTCAATTTCAGAACCACAATAAAAAGAGACTTATTTAACTATTGTAACTAAATGTTAAACATTATCTATTTTCTTTATTAAAAAACACAATAACAAATCCCAATGCTGTTCATTTAACGCGAAATTTTATTTATTGTTGGTACTTTCTTTTCTCACCTGGCATTTTTACATGTTTTTTTTTTTAATTATGAAATATAAACAAAATTTACTTCAGCAAATCAAGTCGTGAACTGACTCACACGAAAATTACTGTGGCATATTTAGTACAAGATATAAATGGACTTCGTAACTATGGCGATAGACTAACTCAAAACTATAATCAAATTGGATACTGAACTTTTTAGTAGAGTTATGTCATCCACTAGACGTGGTCCCAGCTATGAAGATTTTTATATTTAATATACTCAAAAATTCCAATTTTGAATCTCGAAATTGTTTTTACTTATGGAAACTATTATTTTCATAGGATCATATATCAACAGGTGGCCATAGAACTCCATTCAAGTACAAAACATTTTCAAATAGATCTATTTGACCAATTGATATGACCCCAAACTGGTGCTGCACTTCAAACCTGGGAGTAATATAAATGAAGGAGTATTCCATACTCGCCCAATGTCCACAACAGGAGCCACTCCATCAGATGCAGTTAAGTGTTATACTCAGCACACTCCTTTTAATGGATTCTAGCCATTTTTCCTGGGGTACACTCAGCGAATTCTAAGCTTTGGAGAGCGAAATAGAAATTTAACAGATTGTTTGGGCATGTGTATTTGTATAAACTAGATAGATATCTAGAATCCCCACCATCTTATATGTTTACTGAACTCTTCCGTGCATTCATCATGTTTAAGTTATCTATCAGAACATTGAAAAATTACGTCTCTAAGTGATTCATCTCGTGAATACAAAAAAAAAAAAAGACTGGTCAAATCAGTCTTTTCTTCCTCAACAAAGATCGATACATTTCCTTATTTGCATTTTATTTTTTCACTTGAGGCCATCGATAACGATATATCCCATCATGACTGTCACCGTCTAGAGAAAGCAGAATAATAAGAGCAACAACAAAAAGCCACAGAATGTTAAAAAAAATATCAGCCGCCATATTGATCCAGTACATTTCTCGCTATCTGAAGCGGCAGACACAAAGCGATGATGATACAAGAAATTAAATCAAAACCGGCATCTCTCGTCAGACAACAATCAGCCAATAGAAATAACAATGAATTAAGACTAGTCATGCACTACAAGATTTTTTTTTATTTGGCATATTTGCCAGATATTTTCGATGAGAAATTTATTGGAGCCTACAGTATATACTCGTGTATCGGTCGAATTTTGAAGAAGTAACTTTTAGGGAAAAATTAGTGTCGAACAAGAACGGACGTTCCATTTGGATAGCCTGTAAATAGCCGTCCTTGCCTTTTTTATGCATAAGTTGACATAGCTCAATGCAGATAAGATATTATTACCGAAGTATAGTAACTGATCTACTTCTTTTGGTTGCTTTCCATTTAAAGAGGAGATGTCACCATCTTGTTTAAAATACATTAACTCTGTATTGTCTGAGTTCACATACTCTATGTGAACTCAGACAACACAGAGTTAATGTAAAAAAGCTACTTGTTGTTAACTCAGTCTATCCAGCTAAGTTTCGGATTGAGCAGGCATATTTTCGAAAAACGCTAATGACTTAAACCTCTATGATTGCAATGAAAATAAAATATGAAGGTCTTGAAGCAGCCCTTTGTTTCAAAAAATATTTCAATTACTTATGATTGACCATAAATCAATGGTCGACTTCTACACGAGTATATCTGATACAAATAAAATTCAGCTTGGCAAACCGTGGAATCATTTGTTTCTAGTTGTAACAGTGGTCCGTAATTATATCGAGGCTCCCAATTGAAAAGAAATAAAGGAATCGACTTAACATTTCCTTGTTTTCTTCATTATATCGAGGAATTAAATAATTTTTCAAAAAGCATTTATAATGTAACACAATATTGTCACCTATAGTAAACCTCCTGCCGATGTATTTCAAATATTAGCACACTCTTTTATGGCTAGAAACATATAAACTAAATTGGGAAATAGGTGTTCCACCGTCTGATAATCTGATCAAAATGAATGTCCTTACGTGAAGTCCTACAGCCAGTTATATTTCTAGAATGGATCTGGCTACTGTAGAAAATTGTAACAAAAATAATTTGAACGGATTTTACAAGTTGTTCAGATAAATGTTCACATTTATTTATACCTAAACAGATACATGTCTTCAAATAAATCGTTCACTATATATATATATATATATATACAAGTGTGTGTGTGTGTGTGTGTGTGTGTGTGTGTGTGTGTGTGTGTGTGTGTGTGTGTGTGTGTATTGAGGCAGCATTTCCTCTCTGAGGCATTTCTGATTAAATATTACAGACAATCTTTGTCCGCACATTTTTATTTCGATATTTTCAATCGCTGAATAGCTTATTTGATATTCGGTTGGAATTGGGTAACAAATTTTCCGTATTTAACTGGTTCTCAAGACTTTTCGTGCCCCACTCACGCAATCATCCGGGGCTGTGTATATCGCAAAAGGTACAATGCAGTGTTTTATTTATACTGGTGTATTTTCTTTTATTCTATATATGGCAACAGTAGCTTAATTCATTTAAGTACATTAATGCTGGTTTCAAAATGTATTTTTTTGAAGTAAGGATGCTGGTTTCTAATATTTAGTGCTTCGAGAATTTGAAATCATAACAATATTGGAACATCAAAATAACAAATAAAGATTACAAATTCTCGAAGCCCTTCGATTCCGAACACTAGTTGAAATAGATTTGAAAAAGAATCCTATAAACGGTAGTAGAATGTTAAGTTTTATTTTTTTTTCATTTTTAAAAATTGAATTTATATATTCATTGGTCTGGTGAAAATTTAGTATAAAAATAGAAACGTTTAATGTTGGCAAACAATTCAAGTCTAAATAAATTCATCATTTCAATACTTTGCTTTTTGTGCTTTTTTCTATATTTTATATTGACACACACAGATAGATGAATCTGTAATTGTTTAACAGAGAGCTATTCATGTTTTTTTTTTATTTTGACGTTGGAATGATGTACTGTAGTAATTACAGAATATCCAATCTGAAAACCCATTTCAACAGCAAACTGGCTAAGTGCACTGGTCCTAGCCCTGATTGTATCTTTAAACTAAAGAAGACATTTGCTAGATGAATCTATAGTTACCACTCACCAAAGTTAACTTGCTCTACACATATAACTATTTAAAATGTAGGATATATTTCTGCCACACCACGTCTAATAAATGTCCTTATTAAGTCGTCGACAAACAAATTCACCAAATATCAATACTTCATATAATAGTGATATTATTAATATTAGTTGTAGTAGTAGGAGTAGGAGGAGATAACGGCTTATGATTGACCAACAATTAGAAGTGAACTATAAGACTGTTTACACAGATTATCTGTAGTGATGATAGCACAAAAATATATGTATTTCAGTCAAACCACCTGGTATTAGTGTTGAATGGTTGAAAAAAAAAAAAAAAAAAGAGCAGCTCAATTCCAGGGATCATTTTTCCCTGGCAGCACTTATACTCTCGCCCCAAATCATTTAAAGCTGGTTTAATCACGTCCCTCAAAGTGAATGCCGAAAGAACAAGAGCAATTTTTTCACTCAGCTCCGCCGGGTGACTTGCTTCCTGCAAGGCAACCTACCTTAAACTTTTATCATATTCTGACCATGGGCGGGTAAGACTGACAACGATTCTGGGACCAGTCACACTTTTTCGATGAGCAAATGACAGAAGATTACTGCATCAGACTCTACAGGTTTTGTGATTTTCCTTTCCCTAAAGTTACTTCTCTGCCTTACTATTTAATTATGCCTGGACAATGAAGATAAAAGAGGGATTTATACCAAGGATGAAATAAACACAAACTACTTCGTCCTAGATTCAAACACGACTGGTCAAGCTCATTTCTTGACAATAACAACTGATATACCATACACGCTTCCATAGTTGAATAAATCACAAAAATATCATAAAATTAATTCTCCTGGTCATAGCAGACCTTCTTCACAAAGACTACCTACTTAGTAGGGTTGAGTTTATCACATGTCGCCTGAGGTACATTTAAAGTTGAATGCTGAGGGAGCCAATCATTTTTGTTATGGTCATGCTTGATTCCAGATTCCTACCTGGACACTCAACATAAAATGATTTCATGTTAAATCTGACTTAGTGGGAAATAGGATAAATCCATACCTAAAAATTATTTTATTGTAATCGAATTCAACAAAACTAAAACCCGAAAGAAGTGGTAAAGATAGTGAATGTCGTCGTATACCCGCGAACCCACTTAATCAAGATAAACATATCGGATTTATTAACTATTATAAGACAAGATTAACACGAATAATATTCCAGAAAAATATATTGTATTATTTGATATTACTTTTCCCCAAACAAAATAAAACTTTTATTCATCCGTTTTATATCCTACAAAGAGAATGTTTCGTCAATGAAAATAACTACGATACTTTTTCGCATAATTGTATATCACGCATGTGTTTCATTATAGCTTAGCTTTGTGGACCAACATTAGGAAGAGTGTTGTCAACGTTTACTGCAGAGATGTTTGTGGTTGATCAAGTCAACGCAAGACAGGTTGACAGTCTTGAATTAGTCCTCTTCAACAAGTAGTTTACATGGTAGAGGCAATTTATGCCTAGAAGAAAAAATAGTATTTTAAAATATAAAGATACAATTAACTTATAAAAGAACAAAATGAGCTTATATTTAAATGTAGACATAGAAGTAAATTCATATGATATTAGATAGAAGTCTTTACCATTGAGCTATATTAAACAAATACATAATTATTTGTATAATAATTCATTTTTTGTAATGATCTATTTATGATGATGTATGACAATATGTTTAAACTAAGATGTCTTTTAGAAAAATTACATCTGAGTTAAAAGAATTTTCATTTATTAAAAGATCAATTATTTCTATTTTCCCAAATTTAGGTCACCGTTAATGATTTATATAGCATTATAAATTAAATCAATATTAATGTTTACCCCGGTACAATTTACATTCAAATTTAGATTTAGCAATATATTCATAGATGAATTTAAATTTTTAACGCTTACGAAAAATGTGGATTAATAACACTTATCATCATCATCATATCGCGCTGGTAGCACGGATATCCCTGACCCTCTCTCGCCACTCCTCCCTATCGTTCATCGCCCTAGGTAGGTCTTCAGGACAACATCCCGTATCCTCACATAGCTGCTGAATGTATGTTCGTGCTGGTCGTTCTGCTTTTGCACGGCCATGTGTGGGGGTCCATAAGAGTACATCTCTTATGAGTTCGTCCCTGCTTCTCCAGCAGTGTCCTGCATGTCTGGTTCGTCTAACTTGAATAGTTTTCGTGATAGGGGGCAGATGGCCGCACAGTTGGTGTCATGTGGGGTGTTGCCGCCAGGACTTGTTTAAGATTGCACGTAGCATTCTTGTGTAATTGCCGTCTAGCTTCTTCTCCAGCCGTTTTGTTAGCGTCCATGTAGTGCATCCATACAGCAGTATCGATGTGACCGCTGCCTGGAAGAAACTGCGTTTCATCTTATCGGTTAGGTCTGATTTCCATATAATCGATAGCCTATTGATAGCTGTCCACGCTTTCGATAACCTCGTTTCGATGTCCTTTTCGGTTGATTCGACGCTGCTTACTAGGTAAGTGAATTTGTCTACTAGTTTAAGAGGGGTTCCTTCTAGAGTGGAGATGTCCCCTGTTTGATTATAGCACATATATTCCGTTTTGTGTGCATTAACATAGAGGTCTATGCTTGCGGCTGCTCGTTCCAAACTATGCAGTAGGGTTTCGGTTTGGTCGGGTGTATTTCCCAGTATCGATATGTCATCGGCGTAGTCGGCGTTGGTAATTGTTGTTGCGGGGTATCTTCTGCTTCTTTTCTTCGTCAGCTCGAAGCCATTCTCTCTGATTTTGTCAATCGATGTTCTAAGTACGTAGTCTAGACAAATGATAAAGAGGTACGGAGCCAGCGTGTCCTCTTGTAGTACTCCTGCTACAATGTCGAAGTATTCTGTGTCTCTATCTGGTGATCGTACTTTTACTTTGGTGTTTCTATAGAGAATCGTTATTGCCGCTACGGTTTCTTTACGTATGCCGTACGCTAGTAGGATTTGTTCCATCTTTCCTCTGTGAATGGAATCGAAAGCCTTGGTAAAGTCAACAAATATTAATGTCGCTTGTAGGTTTTTTGCCCGTACACCTTCAAGGATTCTACAGATGGTTAATATTTGTGAGGTCGTGGATCTATTTTTTCGGAAGCCATTTTGGTTTTTCCTAAGTATGTTGTCGATTTTGGGTTCTATGCGGTTTCGTAGTAGGGCATTGTAGATTTTGGCTGCTATGGATGTAAGTGTTATGCCTCGGTAGTTTTTGGCTAATCCCAGGTCCCCCTTAAAAATTTAACATTTATTAAATAAATAACAGTAAATTTAAATTTCTATATCAATATCTTATCTGGTAATCACGCATAAATATCGTACAGCAACATTAAGAATCTTTGTTTTTAAAATAATTTTAAATTTAGTTATTTGTCTCGCTTATTGAATGGAACAAAAATTTTAAATATGAAATTAAAACCGGGATAACTATTAAAAAGTTTGGCCTTGATTAAATTAGAGAGATTCAACTAAAAAACTATATCACTGTCCTAAATGTAAAATATCTAATTAATGGTTGTATTATTATTATGATTAAAACGATGAATAAAAAATCCATCATCCGATGATTTTCAAAACAATTTAAATGGACGAAGATATCGGTAACTTTAAATAAACAATTCAAATTTGATTAAATTCAAATTAATGTACAAATATAATTAATGTAATACTATTTAATTTTTAAGATATTAATACAAAAAAAAATTAATTTGGAAATAGATTGAAGAATTAAAATGTTGAAATAAATTTTAGAAAAAAACTTTTGAGATAGGAATCTGGTTATCTTTAAGTAAAAAAAAAGAGAATAAAACTGAAGGGCATGTCCGGATATAATAATTTACGAAGCTGTTTCCTTCGATGTGGCACAAGGCCAGCATGTCCAGATATAAACAGTTTAAACATATGATTGAATCTAAATTAAAATGCAACAAGTATGAACATTATACGATTGAATTCTATGAATATATTATGAATATAAAAAAAATTAATTTTTTTAAAAATTAATTAACAACTTGTACGAAGATTGTACGATTGGATTCTTAAAATATATTAAGAATATAAAAAAATAATTTAAAAAATGAATTTTGAAATTAACATTTTAAAATAATTGTAAACAAAAAATATTAACCTGGAAATGTATCTATTAATAAGGAATAAAAAAGAATAATACCGAAGCTAACCGGAAGTAACAGGTGAGGAAAATATATCTATCTGAGTGTGTATATAATTATATATATATATATATATATATATATATATATATATATATATATATATATATATATATTTGAATTATAATTCCTTAAATATCTTACTTAAGATAAAATATATTCCTATTTTTTAACGTTAAAAAAGAATTCCATTTTTTGTTCGAATCTTCATCTGTTGAATCAATTACTTCATGTAGCTGATTAAATAAATTCATAATGGATTATAACTATTGATTTTTCTTTCATTCTATCATATTTATATATTCATTTTTTAAGTTTTATATATTTTCATACAACGAAGTTAATATAAAGAGAGATGGCAATGACAATTCTAGAAATAAATCTTGATTATATGTAATGATCTAACGACACTTGATATCATCTTTTCTAAGTCCTGATGACGGTTTATTAAAACTGAATTGTCATAGTACTGACTTTCTTTTACATTAAATTCTTCACTTTGGCTTACTTCGTTTTTTAATCTAGAAAATAGAAAAAAACAAAGTAATCCAAAAGTGATGAATTTATTATGAAGGAGAGTCAACCTTAAAACATTTCGGTTTTAATGAACCTTCATCAGAACTTTAAGATGGTGAAACAAGCGTTGATAGAACTGTAACATACCCATGATACGGTTATGTGAAATCATAAAATGTTCATAAACATATATAGGAATCCGAAATACATGACATTCACGAAATTGGTTCAGGAACAAAATTTATTACCTTTGAGTTAATGCTTATTCGACATGAGGAGAGAGCGACACACAATTTTTCTATGCTGACTGCTTTTACATCGTCAGCTCACAACCCAACCAACGCGCAGCGCTCGTAGCGCACAAATTCGTCTGGCCTCGCCCAGGTCTCAATCTCGACTCCCTCGTTCGGAGGCAGGAACTCAACTGACTTCTTCCAAATCTCAAAATCCTCAGCCCACATTTCCTGGCATGACTTCATTCACCTCCAAAGTTCCATTCCTATCTGGGATTTTTATTTTGACATCACTGAATGACACATCCTCTCCGCACGCGCGTGAACACCTGCGATAATGTTGCACCTAACTAACCCATGCGTTAAGTGAAAGGTTCTCAGCCTAACTAAACCGAAAGGCAAGATATATAAAACGAAATCCCTCCACAATTATATTACAGAACAACGAGGGATGCTCGAATGTTTTGTTCTATCAACTCTTATACTTATAACTTTATCAAGATTTATCTATTGAGCTTAATATTTTGTAATCATTTAATTTACCTTTACACCCTTATTTTCCCTTGATGAAATGTTCTGTGAAGCTTAACAATAAAATGTTATTTCACATAGTTCTGATCTTTTGCTCGCTACTGTATATATATATATATATAATATTTTTCACTCTTTTTATAAATGCAATATATATATATATATATATATATATATATATATATATATATATGTGTAAGTTTAACATGTTTGATTTTAGAGTTTTCCTTTTCCTCAATCGGTTGACATACCAATTTAATTTTCCCTACTATTTACCCATTGCTGGACTAAGAATTTTTTCCAAAAGTGTGAGCTCAATCCGAAAATGCATTCCGTCTCATTCAGGTTTTGAACTCAGTTCGCCGAATCCATATCAGACGATGGTAATTATTACAGCACGAACACCTCCATAACTAAGATAGATTGATAGATAGATAGATAGATATTCAATTTTACTTTGACCTTGTGTCATTTTATCATAAGCTTTAATATATCGACATAAACAGAAATCAGTACAATTATACCCATGCTAGTTTTCTCATGAACGAATTTTCTTGGTTAAAGACGTTTGTAATTTTTTCAACATTGAATTGATGCCTATACACAGATGCATATGATAAATGCTATTTGAACAGCTTTTGTACTTTGATGATTATGTTCATCTGATCAGATGCTACTGAACTGCCTTTTCAAACGTTTCTATATCCTCAGGATGCAACGTGCCAAGATGCACCTCTTCAGTCAATGAAAGAGTCTTCACGCAACCCTCTCCATTTGGTCGCTCAAGTATTTGCCAGGCAGATTTAAGCACTTTAGCACAGAACAGCATCCAGTTCCGTGCTGACTTGAGATGTCTTTAAGGCAGACACTTGCCTATGCAAATCCTCCATGGTAAACAACCAAAATAGAATATATGTTCTCTATTTCTCACTGGCAGGAAGTAGAGAAAATTGTGTATATATATATATATATATATATATATATATATATATTATAAAATGCTATTTATTAAAAATAACATGAATATATATGCAAATCTTATATGCATATATATATATATATAAATATATATATATATATATATATATATATATATATATATATATATATATATATAAATCACATGTATGCGCATGTAATCTTTTGAAGTTTTTTTCTTTATTCATTTGCTTGTTTTTTTTTGTTTTTTTCTTTTCACTCGTTTGCTCTTCGTTGAAAAAGTTACTTCGTACATATTTTATAAAACTGTGTCTAAGAAAAGATTTTTACAGATCTTCTAGTCACAAATAAGTAAATGCTTGACAAATTGGATTTCCATATATAGAGTAGAGGTAGTATCAAAGTGACGCTAATATATTCTACACGACCCGAAAAATTTAATTTGATAATATCTCTGAAAATAAGTCAATTTTAATAAAAACCTATATCATCTTAAATGAACTTTTAAATCTGTATGTTTCAGCTCATCAGGAAAATTCAGACAAAAATGCTAGATATAAAGTATAAAAATGACTTTTAATTTCTTCAACTTGCTCTAACTCCTTTATGCTAATGCTTACATCGTAGGAACAACAGATTCTATTATAACAATTTATAATATTCTAATTATTTCTACTCACAGTTTTATCTTACCTGTTTTCACAAGATGTTTTTCATTTTCTTCTTTTTCTCTCTTGCCACGAACATGTTTGCTTATTTGTTTGTTTGGGTTTTATGGCATATCAACCTCTGTAGGTTATCTAATGCCAAATCCATTTTATACTAATGAACAGTTCTATTTCAAAAATTTAGTTTACTATAAGTATAGTTTTGTTTGTACACAGTTAAATGTCAAGACGGTTCTCTTTCAAAGAATTCCGTTTAATGTAAGTACAGTTTCAATGTAAAAAATAGTTATATTTCAAACAATTCATTTTAGCATAACTACGCCATTTAGTTCTATTTTACCAATAGATGCAACCTATCCAGGCCAGACCAAACCTGGAAGCGATTGCAATAAAGAGGTACTTAGCATTCCCCAAAGCTCTGGCATTATGGAACCTCACCATCAGATTGATTAGTATCATGTCTCGAACATACTTTGGCGGAGGGGTCGTACTCCTCTGCAGAGAAGTAGTCGGGGTATTCTACTGCTTCAGCCGACTGGCAATGTAACAAATAGTGTGTTTTCATTATTTCTCAGATAAAGTTTTATGAATCGTCATCAATATTCTCGTTCTCTGGTCAATCCCCTGAGTTTCTAACTTTTCCATTTTAAAGTTGGTCAAGAAACTGTCCTGGTATATATTGCTTTGGCATGATTCCTGCTGCAGATTATTATTATTGTTTTATCCCTTTGGGAGTTTTTATAATCAGCATTAGCAGATAGTCTTCCAAAGGAATTTTAATCACAGCAAGTTTCCTTAAGTCTCCTAAACACTTCTCCGTAGTCTTTTCGGTGTTAATAATGTTGTAATTTGAATGATTACCACCCCTTCTATTATTTCTAGCTACTCCAGTCTCTTTACCAATCCTTTGATGACACCGCTTACAATTGGTCTCACCGTCACTTTCATGTCCATATTATTTGTCTATTCTCAAGCAAAGTCTCTCTTTTTGCTTTCTTTCAATTTCACACTGGGTTTAGCCGGAACGGCAAAGTCCACTATTCCGCAGTTTCTCTATTTCTGCTGATCATCTCTGGACGTCTGGCCGAAATTAGGCAATCCGTTTATATCTCAAAATCCCAGAGAACATTGTGAATCTTATTCTCCGGGACGGATTCTGAGTGGTGCATATACCATTTGTTCATATGGTCAAATTTCAGTTTCTTCCACAAATCCCAGTGGATTTCTTTCCCCACCCAGTCGTATCTGGCCTTATACACTTTCTGTGCTAATTTATTGCGTTCACTTATGTGATTGATCGTTTCGTCTTTATCATAATATAACCAACATTTGCTATTTTGTTGCGTCTTCTCTATTTTTGCTTTGATGTAATTGGTCCTTATGGCATTAATTTGTGCTGCAATTAGATTTTCAGTTTCTCTCCAAAGTTTTCTCTTTCTTAGGCATATCCAAGTATTATTATAAAGTCTGACAAGTACATTATTTTAGCTTTTAGTATTTTTTTAATAACCGCAACGTATTTTAGCAGGTATTAGATAATAGTGACTAACATTAAAGATTTGAAACATGGAGAGAGGACAAACAGCCGATGAAAATGAGACATATTTCTCTTGTCAAAGGGGAGGGATAGTTGAACACACCAGCTCTTCTGATTATTTAGCTGCAAAGAGGTATTTGTTGACCGAAGTTGAAACCAAACCGTAAACACCTTCCTTGCTCTGATTACCTATCGATTAGCGCTATATTTGTTTTTTTTTTTATTTTTGTTTTTGTTTCATAATTTTAAAAAACCTTTAGATGATGAAATTTCAGTAAACTATTTTCTTATTCTTTTTCGGACACTTTTTGTTGCTCTTGTAAGAAAAATAACCGACAAAAGGTATCATATTAGTCAGTTCACTTTACGAGATTGGTTTCTTATAGAAGATTTTCTCTTAATATTCTAAAATATTGTAGTGATACATGTGCTGATAACAACGAAAGTTTTGATAACTACAAACTACGAGGACTTTGCCTCACCGAGAATCATATTTTGCTGATTTGAGCATTTCCAGATCTCAGCCAACCGATCGATTCCAGGTCTAAGGGCTATGTAAAGAACTTGTCATTAGCGAATATATCACGGTTATAATCCCAACTCAAGACACTTGTGATCCTCGAATGAGAAAATTGTAGTCCCATCTTGACACCTGCTTTCGTCTTGTTTAGGCCTATAAGATCATTTTTGAACGGAAACCCCACGGCTAGTATTGTCATCATTAATATCAGTTTGACACGATTTTCTTTCTTATTTTTTTTATTTTATTTTGGTTGCTTTTCAAAGGAATTGAACGAGAATATTTTAGCATGACATATAAGGAATATTAACGAATCTTAGTTTAAATAAAAAAAATTTGATGAATTTATCTTTAAAACAAGATCAGAATAAAAATAGATATTGTTTAGATTTAATCTTCCAAACTTTTCTACATCTTTGAGCTGTTTCATGTAAAAAAAAATGTACGGTTGAGAGTTTTTATTCTCATCTAGTTACACTTGCTATCAATTACTCTGTGTTTACTTAGTTTATTCCTAAACGACTCGATCTAAAAATTGTCTTTGGCTGGAAACAAATCAGCATGTGATGGTAAGGTTTCAATATTGAAGATCTGAGGAGTGTTGAGTACACCTTAATTACCACTACTCCTGGTGCACTCAAACTAAAAGTGGTAGTAATTATGAAGGTTCGATCTATGGGTCAACTCCATATATTAAAGAAAAATTGTATTCGATAAGCCTGCCGGCAAAATAACTCTTAAAAAATAAGTACACAAAAATATAAAGAAGAACATACAAGGAACACAATTCCCTAACCTCTAGGCACAAAATAACCCTTGATAAGTTTGCATATTATTAAAATCGATCTAATATATTTTAATCTAATCCAATTAAAGTATGCTTCCAATATTAATGTAAAGAGTACAAAAGTTCTCTAGGTAAAAATAATAAAATTAGCACATTTATTGGATGTTCAGCTCATTTTTTTTATTTAGCAGTAAAAGAAGCTAATTTCACATAAAATACAAAATATTTTTTCTTTCAAAGCTAATCATTCTGGCTTCATAAGATATTCCTTAAATCTGCTGAATTAAGTTATTTAGATCAATTCTATTTTTTCCACGTTTTGCAGATGAAAATATATAACAGTTCAATAATAAGAACAAATTATGAAATTCTTCAACAAAAAAATTAGAATTAATAAATATTTGCCACAGCGTTAACTCTTTCAGGTATGTATTTCAATAATTCAAAGAATTATGCTTCATCAAAGTGGTTTCAACTTTCACGAATGGCAGTTAATATATCTTCTTTGGTGGATGGCGCCTTCTTATGGCCTAATTCTCATCAAATTCCCTCATAAATTTTCAATTTAGTTTAAATCCGTACCGTTCACTGGCTATATCATTAATTCTATATGCATTTCTCGAAGAAAAGCTTTGATACCTATTGCCCTGTAACAAGATGCATTATCGTCCTGAACAAAGATTCATCGTAGCAAACCAATTTTCTAAAGATGGAATGAGCAGTTTTCAAGGATTTTAATGATCACGTATGGATTGTTGAAATAAGGATTGATATCTTCCCTTAAGTTTTAAATAGCATGCAAACTGATATCGTGAATGACTTGTGAAATATATTTGTTTTCTTCAAGCTATTATCTTCATATTTGAAGGGCTCCAGGTAAAATTTCCAGCATCATCGCTTTCACCAATGCACATTCTTAATTCATCTGTGAATATCACTCACATCCAATTATTCACAAAACCTGATTGGTCTTCTCTAAACTACTTTAAGCTATTTTTCCTGCTTTTGGTTTTCGTTCATCTTTTCTCTTTTCATTCAGCCGATTTCTCATATATCTTTCACAATCATTGACCTCTTGCTCTTTTGACATGTTTTATTGTATTTTTTTTATTTTAAAGGGTTTTAGTTTTATATTCTGATGCTCTGATGCTTTTTGTGAAGTTTCCATGCTTTCCGTTAAAACTACACTGTTTTAGACACAGCTGGCAAGGAAAAACTAACGTCTTTTGCATCACTTCACTGCGAATTACATTCTTGAAGGAAATTTA
>OY757911.1:80335300-80337800 GCA_963585895.1 Sepioteuthis lessoniana
AAAGAAACATTGTTGGCTTATCTATGATTCTAATTGTTTAAAAATTGTATTTTTCTTAGAAAAGAGTTCTTAGATTATTTTGGGTTTTGATCCTTTAAAATTTTTGTGTCAAGTAAAATATTCTTGTCTGCGAAGTTTCTCGAAATTTAAAAAAACAGAACAAATGAAACAATGACAGCTTCTTGGGCCAATTTTTGTGGAGGAATTAACACATTTTTAGTACATAACTCTATTAAGCTCCTATTACCCATTACCAGTCAAAAGTGGTTGCTTCCCTCCAATTTTTTTCTCGTCCGAAAATTGTTATTTTTCAGGAAACGGATTAAGCACCACAATGTTTTTGGTTTTTTTATCTATTATACTAAATACAAGTCGTCCTCAAAAGATTTGAACTTTGTATAACCAGATATCTTTAGAAAAATTGATTTGAAAGCGTTTTTCTTCTTTAGCACTAACAATGAATAAAACGTTTTCCGAAAGTTACATCATAGCACCACGTAAACTCACATAAGACTTCATTGTGTTGACTTACAGCTTACTACATACTACTTGTTTTAATTTAATCAGAATCACCAGCTTACGTAACAAAAAGATGACTGCTCCAAACATCAGTGTACAAGTGAACCTGTCTCGTGGAAAAATGTCAACATCTATTTTAAGGAGAAGACTCTGTGAGGCTGGCTTATATGGGAGAATTGCTGTCAAGCAACCACCGTTTAGGGAGAAAAATAAAGTCAAATTGCTACAATGGATTAAGGGGCACAAAGACTGGAAAACAGAGCAGTGGAATAAAGTCCTTTGAACGGAATAATCAAAGATTGACATATTTGAGTTAAATTGGAGAGTCTATGTTCGGTGAAGTGTTGTTAAATAAGTTGCAATTCCCAGTATCACACCAACCACAAAGCATGAAGAAGGTTCTATTATGGTATAAGGGGATTTTGCCAATTGCAAAGTCGGAGAATTTCATCGGGTGAAGGGCAAATTGAATCAGTCTGGTCATCACAGTATATACTGCAGCATCACGTGACCCCATCTGAAATGCGGCGTGTATGTCAAGTATTTGTACTTATGCAAGATAAAGGCCCAAAGCATAACAGTAAACACTGCCAGAGGTACATTAAAAGCAAAGAGGAACAAAGCATGTCGTTCTACTGATGTCTTGACCGGTTCAATCAGCAGATTTAAATTTCCTTGAACGGTTGTGGGATGAACATGACCGAAAATCAGAGCTAAACGACCCATAATTGAGGCTTATCTCTTGCAACTCTTGCAGAAAAGCTGGACAGAACTATTTTCAGTCTACCTCCAATATTTGGTGGAAAGAAGGCAGAGAATCTGTGAAGCAGTGAGAGTGGTCAAAGGGGGTCATTTTGATGAATCAAAAGTTTTGGGGGTTTTTTTGTACTTGCTATAAATAAAACACTGTGGTTCTTAACTTATTTCATCAAAAATAAACCTTTTAGGATGATAAATAAGATTTTTTCGTGGGTGGACAAATATTTTGATTGGTAGTATATATATACATAACACACACACACACACACACACACACACACACACATTTAAAAAAAATCTATATAGCACACACATACACAGATAAGATATGGTAGTAGGCTGTTAAACAGATCTAAACTATACACATACAGTGAAAGACACAAACACACACACACATTCAGCATACCAACCATCATAGACCACTTCACCCAATACACTCACACACACACACACACACACACACACACACACACACACACACACACACACACACACACACACACACACACACACACACACACACTCAAAGATCCAAAGAAGACAACAAATAAGCTTTATGGCATATCAACTATCATGCATTAATTAGAGTTCACTCTTGTAAAAGGAAAAAAAGAAGAAAAAGAAAAAAAGATAAAGAGAGAACCAACAGTTGCAGAAACGAAAATCTATCACAGAATTGAGAAAGAACACCGACCCAATGAAAGCAGTTGCCACTTTATAAATCAAAGGCGACACCGCCAGAAGTCATTCGACTCTTCCTGACGATGGTGAAAAGATGCTAGAAACATGTGTACGAGTGAAATAAATAATTAAAAAAATAAATGTCTTTGTGAACCTATACATTTAATATATATATATATATATATATATATATATTTGAAAAAAATATTGATTTTTTATATTATTGATTTTACTCCGAAACATGTTTCTTGAGTCTTATCACTATTTTCATGGAGAGTTTAATGTCAGTAAACTCTCCATAACTATAATGATAAGATGCTAGAAACACAAGAATGAGTGAAATAAATAATTTCAAAAAATAAATATTTGTGGACCTATTCTTTTTAAAATATTCATCTTTCTTTCTGTTTGGACCAACAAAAATCGTATATATATATATATATATATATATATATATATATATATATATATATATATATATATATATATATATATATATATATAACTCTTCCATCGATATCGACACATATGTGTGCCATTT